>VXAA01004878.1:263651-357666 GCA_013399115.1 Anseranas semipalmata
AGGCGGCAGCGACGGGGACTCCTCGCGTCCCTCTGGGATGGGGAGGTTCGGAGGGGGAGGTGGTGGGGCAGCGGGAGGCTGGGGTTTCCTTTTTATTTTTTCCTTTCTTGTTTTTCCTTCCCTGTGGGGTTGGGCTGGCCTCCTGTCTCAGATCTCGGGGCTCTGAAGTGAACTCGAGGAGGCTGAGGAGCACGGCATCTGTTTACGTGTTTCCTCACCGGCAGCAGGATTTTTTTCTCCCTTTCTTTCTTTGCGGGTGTACTGTTACGGGCCTTTCTTCTAAACTGAGACGTATGAAGAGATGTTGTCATTTGCTCCTTATGTTCTGTCTTTTACGAGTCTGTGTCTGGTGGATTTACATGGTTGTTGCTGGCCTGTTCGCTAATAAGTGTGACATTCGTTTTATCTCTTCTTTACTTATCCCGCTTCCTTACTGAGCTTTTGGTTTCAGCAGTGGGTGGATGGATAGCTGCTGCTTAGTCTGAACTCGTAATATTCCTTCAGTTGCAGTGCAGGGGACCAGGGAGTTTTCTAACTGGTTAATGTTGCACCGTGCCTCAGGAAGGATGAGGTGCGCGGGACTCTGAGCACATGCATCTCCATGAGGCTTGTCCCATCAGATGCTGTCAGATAGTTGTTTCAGGATTACTTGTTTTAATGGTAACTTGAACATATTTCATCATTTAGTTGTGCTTTGCAACATTGTACCATCCCTACACTTTATATTAAAGTTGGTATATCAGTTTTTATTCCAAGAATGAATTATTCTTAAAATAAATAATGTGTTAGAGGTCCAGTTGGTTACTCTTCAGTGTGTGGGCTTGGGAAATTCGATTTCAGATATTTTTGTTCCCTTTAAAGTACTGAGTTCTGGTCTTTGCAGCTGAATTTTGATGTTCATTTATTTGTGGACTAAATGCTTGTCTCATTTCTAAGAGTGGCCCTTTTATGGTTCTTGTTTCTGTCAAACTTTGGGTAGCTCTACATGAAGGGTGTGGTTTTGTTTTTCCAAAAAATACAAATAAGTTAGTGTATATAGCCAGACAGATTTGAGTGTTACCAAAACCCAGAAGAAGAAGAAATCCATTAAAGCATTAAAAAGAAAACACACTAACATGCTTGATGCTAAATAAAGAAGTCCTTGGGTTGAGCGTACACTGAAATGATTTGATGTGACCTTAAGTTTCTGCTTTGCCGTTGAGAGATACTTAACTTCAAGTTGATTCCTATTATTATTGTTTTATTTCCCCCCTTTAATTTTGGAAATAGAGTTCTGCAAAAGACTTAAATGTGCAAAGTTTTTGCCCTTGACTCCGCTCCTGTATTGATCCAGTAGCCACCCCCCAGTAAAGGGCAGCAAGGCTGGGGGATGCAGGTGGTGGCGTTCAGGGGCACTGGGCGCTGTCTGCATGGGAGAACATGGGAGACTAACGCAGCTGTGCGTTTTTCACAAGTCTCAGGATCCGAAGCACGCGTTATTGCTGGAAATGGTCATCCTAGTGACTCATGGTGTTTTACTCGAGTAGCACTGAACTGATAGGGCAGCGTGGTGCAGCAGCAAGCAGAGGAGCGGGGGGAGAAGAGGACAAGCTGTTGCTCACAAAGCGTGTGCTGGAGCAGCAGCGCTACCTGTTGCTGCCACATGCCATTTGGCAACTTTTCTCTCCCTAAGAGAGGCCACCTGTGTTGGTCAGATGCCAGCTGAGTGGTTGTGTTCTCTCCAGATACGTTCTTCAGGTGATTCCTCACTGCTAACCAACTTCTTTTAATAACGTCAGCTGTATTTGGTGGTGGTGCTGGTATTTTTTTTTTTCCCCTGACTATGGTTGGATATTAGGGTCAACATCTTCTGTGGCTGGCTTTCCAGGGTCGCTGAGACTGGGTTGTGTGGGAAGCATGCCCTGTTGTAGCTGCTACCATGCTTGGAGCATTTCTTTGCCTGTCCAATGGGACAGACCATTGGCAGAGTACAGATTTTTTTTTTTTTAGCATTTCTAGATTTCATACGTGAAGATCAAACGTGAGGAGTGTACCAAGCAGTGCTCCCTGAATCCAGACTGAGATTCGTTTGGCACTCTTAGGTGTCAACCTTCAAGTTCATTTTTCAGATAACGAAGGTGTGCAGCTGTCTGAGTGGTTTGAGCAACTGTGGCACTCATGAAAATCAAGTAATTGCGCGTGCTAGATTCCATTAACAAAGGACTGGCTGGTATTTCTCCTTTCCACAAAATTGGGCCAATATGCAGTAGTAGCTTTTACTGACTAGAAGTGTAGTAGCTACAAATCTCTTATTTCTGGCACAGGGAGCTCTGTGGGTTGAGAGCATTGAAATGCCATAAATTTCAGAACTCTTTCCAAAGACCAGGGCTGGGAAAGTTTGAATGAAAACTAAGATGTGTTATTTTTTGACAGTGAAGTGATTGACCGTTGGAACAAGTGGTCTGAAGGTAGTGGGGAGACTCCGTATTTGATGCTGCAATTCAAGGCCAGAAACTTTTCTGAAAGATGTTCAAGCCTTTGGGCTCAATTCGGGAGTAATGAAGTGGAAACTTTATGGCCGGCATTACATGAGGTTCAGACAGGATGGCCCGATGGGCTTTCTGACTTCATGTTTTATGTGTTTATGCTGCTAGAGCCAAGATACCTCCTCCATTTGCTGCAAAATGCCACGCCATCCCGGGCGTGGGTATCCTGGGCCGGGCATGTGGTCGGTGAGTGGCGGAGCGAGCCAGCAGCTCCACTGGCTCGTCTCCCTCCTGCGTCTGCCAGTGTGGGCACGTCCCCTCCTTGGAGCTTTGGCACTCGCCCAGCCTGTCCCTGCGCTGATTCGTCTCGCTAAACCAGCAGGAAACTATCTTGTTTTAATTGTATTTTATCCTGGCTGCATTAGCCCTTTTATGGGTTCCTGTGGTTGAATCAGCTCACAGCGAGGCCTGACGAGCGCAGGAACTGGTGCGAGGTGATCAGCCGGAGAATAAGACCGAGAGGGAAGGATGGGCCTGCCTGCTTTGGGCCTCCGAGAGCTGTTGGGTTGGTCAACCCCATTTCGTGTAGCTTCACCCCAGGGCATTTTTTATGGCTCCCATGCAGAGGCGGGAGACTGGACTAACTATTCGCTTTGATACTGAATCTGCTCTTCCACTGCGGCTTTCCTACCTTTTGTTGTATACATCTGTTGTTACTTCTTTGTTTTAATTTGTGTCGTTTCCCTCCTCTGCATTTTCTCGAAGTGACCAGTCCTTTACTGGGTGGAACTTCTTCAAGCTTCAGCTTAGATCCGTTTGCTGATCCGCACTTACTCTTGGAGAAGGTTTAAAAATACCCAGCAAAACCTGTCTTAAGAGACCAGTCGAGGAGGTGAGGAAAGTGGGTTGCCTAGCGGAGGTGGCCTGATAAAAATTGGAGTGGAATTGTGCCGCGCATCTTTGGGAGCGCTCCCGGGCGGCGTGCGCGGACGAGCCTGCGGAGCGTGGTGCGGGCGTCGCGGTGCTGCCACGCGAACGGAGCCCCGGTTGTTTCCCACCCCGTAGGGAGCGGTAGCCTCCGGAAGGGCTTCCCTAAGTAACCGAGCGTCCTTCCGCCTCGCTCATTGTGATCTCACAAGCCATCGCGTCTGTGGTGTCACAGTGGAGGAGGTTCTGGTGCTCTGAATCCGAGGAACGCAGCGGGAAGAATGAGCTCGAGGAACGGGAGAGAACTTCCTTACCCCAGGAGTGCCCTCCAGCTTGTGGGCAGCCCTTCCCGCCTGCGCTCAGCCCTTCCGCGGCGCCCCTGTAGGGTGAAGCGACAATCAGGTTGTTTTTAATTGAACCACCAAGACGTGCCTCTCCCTCAGACGAGCAGTCGGCAGTTTGCCCCCGGAACCCTCATTCTTCTCTGCCGTTACCTCCCTTACTGTATCGCGTCCGATTTTAGACTGTAAGTTCTGGAGAACAGGAGCCTCTTTGTAGTGGGAAGAGGCTGGGTGCAATCCTGGAGTGCTGTAAAACCAAAATGCTTAATTCCAAGCTGTATCTGTGACGAGTGATGATGGGACAACATATAAGCATCCCATGGCAGTGCTCTGGGGAAGCTATGTTACGAATTTTCCAAAACACGGGCTTGGTTGTCTACCAGTGCCACAGACAAACCCAGCCAAAAAAGAAGGGAGCGCTATCATGAAAGTGTACTGGGTTAATGTTCAAGGGATGGTACTGTGAGGTTAACAAATTGAAGAAGGAAATTCACCTGTCTAAAATCATGTTACGTTATTAAAATGGTTATAAAAGCTTTGTGTTTTGTTGTTTGTTTTACTTTATGTATTTTTTTTGCAAGTTTGGAGAGTGACAGTGGATAAGCTGGTTTTGTTCTTAAGTCTCTTGTTTCCTGTCTCCCAGGATAGCCAGGTGCTGTCATTTTTTTGGACTGTAGTCTTTCTAATGAAATATTTTGTTTTAGGTTAATGTTGATTTAAAAAAAAAAAAGTTCTCTCTATTGTTCTTCCGTTATATCTACATGCAACTGAAATATGGGCTCACATTTGACCTCCGAGTATGCATTTGAACACTTCCCAAATTGGAAGCCCTGCATTTTTTTTGCCATACTCTGTTCCAGGAGTTCCTAAATGTATGCAATTTTATTCTATAAAATGCATCTTTATTACCCTATCTTTTTACCCTCTATATTTATAAATATAATTCAATAAAATGAGACAAACCTGACTTACACTTTGGATTATTTTTGGTTGCTCTAGCCTTGAGTTCAGTTGTCTGCCAGAGACCAGGCGTTGTAGTTGCCCCTGCCCAGGCTTTGCACAGGAATTAAACCGAACCATACTACTCCCAAAGCTTGCTTGCTTGCTTTTTTTTTGTTTAATTTGTTTGCATTGTCATATAGGCTGTTTCTTTTTTATAGTTATACTGTGATAAGGCCATTTTACCATAACATAAAGTAATTTAACATGTAAATAAGGGCTCTCATAAAATACACCCTTTAAGTTGGAGGGGCAACCCAAGAAGCGTTTGTCTTTTCTGCTCTCCTGCCTCAGCTTATCAAATGGAAGGGTGAAGGGGAACATTTTTGGGTTAAAAGCAAGCTGTTAAAGGTATGCCTTCTTTTGCTGCCAGATGATTTTAATTGGATTTGGTTGTAAAAAGTAAGTATTCACGTTAAGTGCAAAGAGCCCATTGAGCTCAAGCTCCTAGGCTGAAGTATCTCACCGTTGACGTATCTGTATCCTGGGCAGCGTACGAGGCGCACATCTCTGTGCTCCCCTGTGGCTTTGGGGCTGTCCCGCAGGTAGAGTGCTCGCAGTGCCCTGCTGGCTTTTGCCACGGGCATTATCCCATGCAGCTCGTTTCCCGTCCTGCTCGTTGCTGCTGAGGTTCCTCCTAAGTGTCTTTCCTGGAGCGAAGCCGGGGGCGCGACGGCTGCCGGTGCCGGTTCTTTGCTTGGCTTTCCTTACGGGCTAGCGATCAAACCGTCGCGCTTTAGCATTGCGTGCTTGGGCCACGAGCAGGTGAGAGTCGCGGTCAGCCCGAGCTTGTCCTCTTACCTGCAGCTGATGTCCAGAGAGATCGTATATATTTCAAATTTTAAGAGACAGTTGCTGATTATAGCTGGTGATGTCACGCATGACACACTGTTATACAGCACCCAGTGCTAACTTTATCTTCCAGCTGAAACCCAGCACACACGGCTGTTTCCCGTGTTATTGGGTGTTGCAAGTGTAAGCACTGTCACATTTTCCTAGGTCCGTGTACAATCTGTCAGAATAATTCCTCAAGTCCAGACTCTGTTCATGGTCCCGCTACGTTTCATATATATCCGTGCGAGGGACTGGAGCTGTGTGATGTGAAATATTAACCCAGTAGGGCTGAACGCCAGATGTGACAGTTTGCACTATCTGAGGTTATAATCTGACCCTGTGTGCATAAGAAATGTATATGTGTTGTTTTTTTTTTTACTTAGGTGTGGAACTGGAATCATGCGACACGTGGATTTATCTGGATAGAGCAGGGTTTCTAATTTTCGAAGCTGTGTTGCTTGCATTGTTGTCCCTTTGGAGGAAAAAAAAGAGGGGGGCATAATTACTAGTGTCTTGCATTGTCATAGCAGTTATAAATGCTTTACGTGACTTCTAATAAAGTGTGTTTGCTCACCAGCTATCTTGTGCTCTGAGGCACTCTGCCCCTGCCAGAGAAGATGTTGTAAGGTCTTCCCGGGGCACCTGGAGCAGTGGCTGGGTAAACATGCAGCTAAAACTTCGTTTGGCTCAAAGTGCGGGGTTTGCAGTGGGGTTGCTCTTATTTGTGTGCTGTCTGCATAGGGGAATCAGCGTGAAATACCCCACTTGCACACCTCTGTTCGGTGTATAGCTCCCTCTGCTCCCCACATTTAAGATGGGGCACCCGATGCTAGACGTGGCCCACCTGGAGAAGCTGTTGGTGCTGACGGGCGCTGGTGTTGGCCGTTACCGCCCTCTGCGGCTGTTCCACGGTGCCTGTGTGCCACGGGCCAGCCTGGGTCTGGAGCCGTCCTGCTGTGCCCACGGGACACCGAGACGCCCGGTCTGTCTCCGCCGTGCGATGCTGCGTGGTTAGCATCAGCTTGGGGACCTGCGTGGCAGGGGTCAGCCTGAGGATTCCCGGGCAGCGTGCTGGATGCCCTGGCCGTGCCAGTTAAGATACGTTAGGGAAGTACCGATCCTGCTGTGTGTAGGTGGACGGTGTGGTATGTTTTATTGCCTGTGTTTGATCTAGGGCTTGGAGCCCGCGTGCCTCCCCCACTCCAACTGTGTATTTTACTTTGGGCAGTAAGCTAAAGACCAGGTTTTACTGCAACTAACTTACACGCTGCTTTATCCTGAGACGTTATATTTGCTGTGATGGACCTTCAGATTCATGGCAGAGTGCTTGAAGATTGAAAGCACGTACACCTTAAATATCTCTTATCTGGGGCGGGTTAGAAGTGAATGTAACTAACTTCTGTAGGGCGGTAGTGCATTTATTAATGACGGTAAAGCTGTAGATGGAAAAGCAATAGGTAGAGCTGAGCTCCTTTAGGATAAATGCAATGTTGGGCTTGCAGCGTAGCTCTTTATGGCTTTGTAACTTGAGTTCTCAGTTTTCTGGGTGCCTGCTGCCTGGCACACCGCTTTAATAAAGCAAGTGGCCCCCAGAACACGAAAGCCACGAGGTGCGGCCACGTTCACGCCGTGGGACTGGCAGCATGGGCAGTGGCTCCACCTGAAACCCCCTGGGCTCCTCTGGTTCCCAGCTGTGGTGTGCCTGGGTGCTCCTTTCGCTCCAGCCCTCAGAAGGGGAGGTTGCAAAATGTGTGTTTACTCGAAGCACACAACCTGCTCAGCCGCAATTATCTCCTAATCTGGTCCTTCCGAGTTTCTCTGGTCTCGCAGGTAAATACAGATTTAGCTGCTATTCAAGGCATATTATTTACCTCATTAAGTGTGTGTTTTGGCACGTGCATTATTTACCTGATGGACTAACGGATGGGAAAGAGCAAATGCTGCCTTTTGTGCAAATAGCGACTTTGTTCGCAGGCTGCGAGTCCTCTGCTTTGTCTTTCCCATTTCACGGAGGAAGAGCAAGTGCACGCGTGGCTGGGCTTGGGTGGCACGGACGGCACCGGGCAGCGATGGGGCTCTGCCCAGAGCCACAAGCGGGCGATGCCCGTTGTCCCCGGCCCCGCAGAGGGTGTGATGTGTGGGGGGAATTATGCCCTGGCGTGGCTGCCGTCAGCCAGCAAACCCAGGAGGGCGTACCCATAGCCTTGCTTGGGAGGATGGTTGTGGAGATCCATCTCTTTTGTCACCGTCAGCCACTGTCCCCAGCTGTGTACCAGCTCCGTGAGCAGGGCTTGAGCTCTCGTCCTGGTAAACGTGAGTCTGGTAGCAGCCCCGGGGCAGTGACGGCCTGTCAGGTTTTTCCTGCAACATTTTAAAAGAAAAAGGGTAGGGGGGAAATCCAGACAGTCTCCCACGGGTAAGGTAATTTATTAAACAGCACCTACTGAACAGAAGCATCAGAAGGCGATGGCTGGGCGAGGTATTTGTGGTGAGGAGGGAGGGAGACTGTAACCTATAAAGTCTTGCTTACCTTTTATCGAAAGGACGGCTTGGTGCCTGCAGTTCACGAGGGGGTTTGTTGTACCAGCCTCTTCCTCTGAGAAATACCTGAAGTGAGAAATCAGCGCAGTGCTGGAATGCCATCGCTGAGGAGCCTGGTGCACAGGGCAAGTGACAGCTCCCCTGGGGAGGGCTCCTCTGGCCCGCAGACGTGTGGGTTTGTGCTGGAAGGGGAGGTTTCTGTGGGACTCGCAGGCGTTTTCAGGGCCAAGCTGTGTCGATGGTTGTAGTGTTGATATGTGGCTTGCTGTGTTTAATTCCTGCCGTGTATCAGAAGTCGCATTGTATGTGAAAAGATGAAAGGCCTCCTCAGAAATTTCAATAGGTTTTAGAGCTGACTTTTCATGCTTAAGTGGTTTGTGTTGTGTTCTGCTATGGTAATGTTCAACGGGGATGTGTGATCTGGTGCCTGGAGCCATGACTGTTGTGTGTCTCATGGTTCTTAATTTAGAGCTGTTTGCAGAGGTTAATGTCCAGTTGCCTGTGATTCTGGACACCTTGAGCTCAGTCCAAATGCCATCTGTTGTGCTTAGAGCAGGTTACTGTGTTATTTCAGGTTTGCAGTGCTTGGAACCTCCACCGGGAAGCACAGAGAAAACCCCTGATGGAAGAGAGCGATGGAGCAAAACTAGCAGAGCCGAGATGTGTGTGTGCATAAGTAACACGAGTCTCTCTTCAGTTTCAGATGCCTCTGGATGTTCAATGATAGTACTCCTCCATACTGGAGCAGCAAAGTTTCCCCAAAGCTTCCTTCCAAGGGCAAGACAAGCTGTGCGCTCCCTCCTCCCGCCTGCTGTTCTCAAAGGGTACGGCTCCATCGTAAGCAGGAAACTGGCGTCCCACGGCTTCGGAGCTTCCATGGCAGCAATGTCATCCTTCCCTCCACAGAGATATCACTACTTCTTAGTGCTGGATTTTGAGGCCACATGTGATAAACCACAGATTCATCCTCAGGTAAATAGTTGATCCTGTTAATTTTCCCCTTGTAAGTTGCTGCTGCCCTTGTGAGAGGTGGAAGGAAAAGACACGGTGCTGACTAGCTCATTTCCCTTGGTTTCTGCCACATTCTTTCTGTTGCTGGCCCTCCAGAACTCTAAACCATCACCACTCTCTCAGGAGCAATGCCAGGCTCCCGTGGTGGGAATGGACAGGAGGAGCCTGATTTCCATCAGGGAAGTGACAATACAGGTGTTATCAGAAACACTACTTAAGTCATGCATGCTCGTCACCTGCCTGAGCTGGGGAGGGTTTAAAAATTGCAGGCTGGGAACCTGCATTAGTAGAGTACTCACGACAACCCTGTTTGGTTCTGCAAGGAGAAAGGCTATTGCTAGCCAGTAGCTTTATAAGAAGAATAGTTTGGTTGATATGAGTATGTGTGGTATAATGGTGTTTCTAAGCAGAAGAAACAATATTTTTGAGCTGTCTGATCTAGCTGAAGTTATCTTGCCTGGGTGTTAACTCTGGAGTGTAATGAGATACGAACAGGTCAGCTTCAGAGAGATTTTCCAGTGCTTTACCTCCTGAGACATGCAGAGATCCACATGAAGCTCAGACGTTTTTCTGCAGGTAGTTCTTCCATAATAGTGTAGAGCAACTTAGTAAATATATTTTCAATTGTCAGCAGGATGGGCCTACGATTTCCATTTAAATTGGAAAAACATGCTAAAAAATATATAATATTGGGTTAGTAACGAACCAGCAGAATTTCTGCGTCTCCAAACGGAACTCAGACTTCACGCCCGCCTGTGTATTTTGCAATTCGCCTCTTACTGCTATTGCTGGTGCACTGGGTCTGAGAATAACTTGTCTTTGCTTTGCTTCGAATATACTAAAGGCTAAACAGTTACCAACGTGGTATCTCGTTACGGAGATGACCTGATGCAATGGGTTCATTTCCCAGTGCAGCTGTGGTTTCCTTTGGGCTGCTCCTTTGCTGGGTCTTTGTGGGAGGCTGTTGTGGCTCTGCATCCAGATCTGCTAGCAGCTTTAACCGCTCTCCAAGTGAGATGTCAGGCTATTTCCTACACGCTCAGCCTCGGGTGCACAGACCTGTCAAAGCTGTAAATTGGATCTACCTTGTCCCTTTGGATATGGGTTTGGTCTGTGCACATTTTGATGCAAAACCATGATGCATGTGGAGCTAGTTTACAGCTGGCAGTAAAAAGGAGCATGAGTGGAATATGATTACTACTGTTTTAAGGAGCTTTGTCCCCAAGTCCTTGCCAGGGAAAGTAATGGCCTGGGCCAATGCAGATCTGCTATATATTTTGTTGCACCTTTAAGGTGGAGATGTTCTTCAGTGGTGTTTTTCCAGTCTGCGGTGTTCAGTGTCTGCCTGCATCGTATCTCGTGTGGTGTAAGGGCTGTCAGTCCCTCACGTCCTCACAAACAAATTAGTTTGACAAACAAAGAAATGGCTCTTGCTGCATGGAAATCGGTGCTGCTGAAAAGGCTGAAGTTGCCTGCTGGAATCAGGCAACTTTACAGAAAAGAGACTTTGTTAGCCGATGCCCCTGCCTACATCTTACCTTTCTGCTTGGCTTTTGATTGGCTTTTGTTCTGTTCGCTGCTGGGCTGCACGTCGTGGTGAGCAAAGCGCCGTGTATTCCAGCGATGCTTTGTGCAAGGTCTGCCCAGCAGGATCTTTCAGCGGAGCGGTGCCAGACGGGGTTTGTAGGTGCGGTCTGAGGACAGACGTGGGAGCCAGACGTGGTCAGGTGCTGATCTTAACTGTGATCCTCGTTCTTTTTCTGCTTTTGTTACATTACTTGTAAAATAGAAGTCTGGTAGGTGATGCAATGAAATTCAAATGCGCTGGAATGTGATGAGGAGGCTGCATACAGAGCTAAGCCGTGATCCAAGTTACTTTCAGTGGGTAGTCATAGCTGTAAATTTAGCCACCGCAGCCTGAAAGTCTGGCAGAGTGCTCTTGCCATCGTGCAGTACACTTCACGTTTCTCGCTAACTGCTCTTCAAAATATTCCAGCTTCTTAGCAGGAAGAGCTATCTTTTTATCTGCAGCAAGGTGTGTGACTGCCACGTCTGCTCCCCCTCCCGCTGTATTTACTTGTGCTCTTCTGCAGCCGGCAGCCTCGCTGGCGTTGTCCCTGGGGAAGTCCTTCATGCTCTTTCGGGAGCCCCGGAGACTCCTGCGTTTCCATCCCCTTTCAAGCTGTCCTGTCCCCTCCGAGGCCTCATGGCACGGCCTCCGTAACGGGGATCAAGGAGGGTCAAGGACAGCGGTGTTCCCCTAGGAAGCCATCTGTGTTGTGGCTCCACTGCTCACCGTGTGGCAGCTGCCCTCTGCTTTACTGCTTCTGTCCCTTCCTGGTCCCTGCCCGACGTCCGCAGAGGAGCGGTAGCGTCAGAGTGCTTTGGCCTGCGTCCTTGTCATTTGCTGTCATCTCCCTGATTCTTCACAGCTTTCAACAGATATGCCCCCAAATCAAAGTGCATATTTAAACGCACAAAGAGGCAGCTCGGCTTGCTGGTTTTATGGATATATCTGAGTGATGGGCCATCCCAGACAGACAAGAAAATGAAGGGTTTAACTGCATTGTCCCAGATGGATAGGTGGGAAAACTGGGAGAATCGAGGCACAGTCTGTGTCATGTAGTGTTTTACCCAGCCGAAGGTCAGGAGGCTTTGGCAGTAGGGGATGTTTCTGGCTGCCCCCTCGCATTGCTTTAAAGCTTACCTTGTGGGTTTGGAGTTTGATCCAAAGCCCCGTGGGGTCAGGCGGGAGCTGTCGCAGCGTGCAGGTCAGTGGACCCCGGGCCGTGGCAGCGTGCTTCGTTTGTCGGCTCTAACTCGTGACTTTCTCTTTTTCCTTTGCTGTCTGCTAAGAGTTTATAAGTGCCTGCTTCTTTTGTACACTGTCAGCGCGTAGAGGTAGGTACACGTGGTGGTTTAGACACAAAAGAAGATGCATTAATAAGTGGGAATCTTGCTCTTCTGTCCCTTTGTCCTTGTATACAGCGGTGTTTATGGTGGCCAGTGCTTTCAGTGACTGTGCTAAGGAGCTCCCCAGGCTCAGATCTGCGGCTGCCTGTATCCTTGTTTTATTAATGCAGCGAGAGGCTGTGCCCCATTCAGTCAGCAAGGCATGCATCTCGCCTTCAACTTGAGCAGAGTGGGTGAAAAGCAACGATTTTCTTAAATATAAAAAAGTCTGATGATAGAAATCAGAGCTGTTCAAAACTGAATATGAAATTATGCCTCTACATAGGATGTCAGATAGGATGTAATCCATTAAAAACACTTAAATGAAAAACAAATACTGTTCAAGCACTTGTATGTCTGCTGTCTGGACGTGTAAAAGAGCATCAGCCCCCTGGACTGGCAGAACTCAGGAGCTGGACCTAGGAGCTATTGAATTGCTAGATGAGCTTTTGGTAGTGGTGAAGTTGCTGGTTTTTCATGTCAGTTTTTCAGGTACTTGACTTCAGTGTCTCGGGTTCGCTCACATTTGATCATCAGTTAGGAATTAGAAATCTGCCTCTTCCACTCTCTCTGTAAGAGGAAGGAATGAAATGTTCAGGTCTTCTCATTGCTAAAGGAGGTTGTCACCAGAGGCAGAGAAATAAATTAATTACAGATGTTACCTGCCTTGCTCTCTTAAACAGCATGTTTCAAATACAAAAATATTTTGATAGTTTTCTTTAGTGTATTCTACTTGTTTCAAGTTTGGTTAGTGTGCGTTTTGACTGCTACTTTTGTGCATTTTATTTCTGTCACATGAAGCTGGACATTGTAATTTAATAAATACAGAACATTACTCACCATTTCAACATAAAACTGTAAACATCGAGACTACAAATAACCTGCGTTCAGTTACTAATTTATTTTTAAGTGTACAAATAAACCTGCATGGTCATAGCACACTTCCTGTTTGGCAAAATCACATTAACAAATGAGAGCCAGTCTTTCTTTAAGGTGATATTAAGTACAAGTGTAAGAAAGTGTAAATTGGTTTCAGGCTGTGTTTCCTTGAGAGCTGGTGTAAATGGGCATTAAATGTGTTTTCTCTGTTCTGGCTCTCGGTCACAGGCAGGTACAGCAGGAGTGGCCGAAATGATCGCTGCCTCTCTGCCACTGTACTCCTCTGCCCCTGGTGTCATTCCCATGGTAGGGACAACTGAACGATGCCTCTCTGCCCCTGAGCTGCTGCGATTTACAGACTGCCCTTGTAACGTGAGTGGACGTTGATTTCTACCACGTTTAGGGCTTAGCAGCAGATGGGCTGACTGTGCTGGGCTCTGCACTCAGGGTAAGTGGCAGGGGTGGGCAGGTCGCCTTGGTGGCTGAGGGGACATCTAGGAGGGCTCTGGCCCTAGAATTACAAACCTGGGAGCGGTGCCGCCCCTCCGGCAGCCTGCTGGGTTCTGTGCAGGCTGTCGGGGTGTCCCCAGCTGAAGGCCCCTTACCTTGGCTCACAGGGTGACAGATTGTCACCATCCCGGCCAGGGGCAGATGAGGGAGATGTGCCAACGCCTACCTGATCGATCCAGTTACCCATGCGTAGCAGCTTCCTGCAAGCACCGTTTTTGTGTAGCTGTTAAGCTCAGTGCATTAGAAATCACCTGCCAAAACCTTTATTAAGGCTGATCGTGAATTGCTGAAAAGTGAAGAAATTCGGGCTTGTTTCCCATGGCAACTTTAACTCAGCACTCTTGTGCGTAAGTATTACAGTGGAATATTAATCTGCAATTACCTGTCTTCATGCAGCTTAGGCTTGGGTTTAGTTTTAAATACATAGCTCTCAATTCAGCTTCTTACAGTGTTGTTTCTAGAGGAATGGCATTAAAGATGCATGTAACACAGTCGCTGAAAGCCCTTTCTTTTTTTAGTAAAAGTAAGTAAAAAAAATACGTATTTATCATCTCTTTGCCAATTAGGGCTTACTTTATACCCTGTATTTAATGAAGCTACATGGCTGCTGTTACACCATTCTTCTTATGTTGTAATGCGTTAAGTTCTTAAAGTGTCAGGAAATAGTTCATATAAAAGCTATTTTAGATGGCTTTTCCGTTCACATTAATTTTTCGAACAATTGTTTGAAAAAAACTTTTTGAGGCCCTGTAGCTGGTTCATCTGAGCTGTTACAGATTCTGCTAAGAGCACGTAAATAGCCACAACTCGATGTACTGCGAGGGGCACCTGAACTTAAAGAGATGCAATTCCTTTTTAGCATAGTTCCCACACATCACGTGCATCATTGCAATTCCACTGGACTGTTGTGAAGTCTTATTTTGACCAGTATTGAGAATAATATCTTTATTTTAAAAGACGTGGAGATCGGAGGAGAGCAGCCAGTGTTTTGGGGTGGGTCCTGTGGGGTCTGCGGCACCAGCTGCAGTGCAGCCCCCAAAAGCTGCATTCTCTGGGGCAGTTGTTTTGCCTTCGAGACCTCCCTTGTTCTTGCAGTAAGTAGGGACAACCTTGCTGTGACCCATGTGGATCTGACAGGACGGGTTATGGCTTCAGGCAATAGAATTAGCTGTATTTATTTAAAACCTGATGAGCTAGTTAACATGAACAGCTCCTGAACCCAAATCTCCTGGAGAGCACAGCCACTAGACCACCAGGCAAGACACCTGACGTATGAGAAAATTCAAAGCAATTTCTTATTTAAAGATACAACCCCAGCATTATTATATCAACAAGCCTAAAATACCAGGCACTCAGGTGGCCAATTGCTGCAGTCCTAACCTGACCCAACCTGCTCGGCTCTGGGCTGCGTATCGACAGGCCGATGAGCTGACTGCGTTAAAGCAATCCGTCACGTTGCCCTTTCCCTCGCAGCGTGCCGAGACCCCGCATCAGTTATGCAGCTCCCCACCTGCGCCGTTTGAACGCTGTATCCTTAGCTGTGCAAACATCACACGTCGTTTGGGTGACAAGTTGCGAAGTTAAGTAGACTTGTTGTTACAGCAGAAAGTAGTTGAGCTTCAGTCACCCTGAAAAGAAAAGATCCGTGCGCATTCCTGAACGAGCAAGTCGGCTGGGTTGTGTTTAAAGACTGCTTCACCTCGCCGGGAAGCAGCTGATGAGGGTAACGGGTGCCGCTGGGGACGCTGGCACCACGTGCCTTTCCGGAGGTAAGGAGCGGTGCCGCGGCGTGTTCCTCCGTGGTGCGGCACCTCTCGGCGGCGCTGCACGGGGACACCGCTTCCTCCCAAGGGACAGCCTCTGCTGCGTCCGGGTGGTTTCGAACAAAGCCTTCCCCGCAAGGAGAAGGTGCAGCTCAGCTCTTTTTGGCAAGGAGGGCGCGGGACGTGCCCAAGTCTGGTGCTTTCTTCCCCTTTGTTCCCTCCTTGTGTTGTCTGTTGGTCTGGGCGCTTGCTAGCTGGCAACACAGCTCTTGGCTATGTTATTTAGTTCCTCTCTATGCCAGGCGGAAGCGTGCTGTCACCAGCAGTTAGCTGTGATGTTTGTAAAACCCGGGGTGTCCATTTACATGCACTAACATGCCCTTTCTGCCCAGCCCAGATGTTTTAGCGCTGCTGGGAACATCGATCGTTCGTGCTGCTCAATATCAGGTGAAGAGGTTGGATCTGGAAATGATTTGATGATTCTGCAGCGGGGACTGCGCAGGCCAGTTGCCTGTGGTACAAGGGAGTGGACTTAAAAAAGGATGTAGCGTAGGTGTCATCTTGTAATAGAAAAGTAATATTTGAAAATTGGCCTGTGCTGCTTTTAACCTGGTTTGAGTACTAAGCTTCTCTCAAAACCGTTGGGCTTACATTGTTGTTGTCCGTGTCAGTGGAGATTTTCTGGGTGGTTAAATACGTGTCAGCAGTGCTGCAGGAGGCGAGTTGAAGTGTTGGTGTGTCTGTATTTCTCATCCCAGGTGTGGAAAGAGGAGGGAGGCTCTGCTTTGTTCTTGGTGGCTGCGTGCTGCTGGGAAGATGGAACCAGCTTTGTGGGTTTTGGGGGTGAGGTGGTGCTGGTGGTGGGAGGCAGGAACCAGCCTGTGAGCAGGTGACTGCCGAAGGTTTTGTTTGGGATGGAAGGACAAGGGTTGTGAGCCTGCTCTCAAAATGCCAGGTACAGTGGCAGATAGGAAAGAAGTCCTTGTGTCCACACTGATAAGCTTAGGGGGAAAATGTCACGTGCGAGATGTGGATGCTCCTGTTGGTGGCCTTGGAAGGAGGGACCTGAGCTGGAGAAATGTTTCACTTAGGATTCCCTACCTCAAAAAAAAGGATTGAGACCATTTCAAGAGGATCTGAAAGAGAAACAGTGAGTGGGACTGGGGTCGGCCAAACGCAGGCTGGAAGGCATCGATCGGGGTTGTCTTCAGCGCAGGGAAGAGAAGGGTGTGTGTGATGAGGGCTTCTGTTACAGAAATGAGCAAGGCAATGTTCTGGCCTGCGTCCACTGTGGATAGGAAGGGCAGTCATGAATTTAAACAACAGCAAGGGAAATTCAGATAAGGCATTAGGAAAAACTTTCCAGTGATAAGACTAATGAAACACTCGGATAGAGTGCCTGGGGAGTGTGCGAGTCTCTCTTATTGGAGTCTGTAAAAACAGCCTAGACAAAGTCGGAAATGATTTAGGGGCAGGTGGTGATGCCTTCGGGCAGGTGCATGGACTAGACGGCTCTCTTAAAGCTCGAGCTCCCGCAGGCGTGTGATTAGATGGGAGTTTCAGCTCCTATTAAAGAAAGAGAAATGGTCCCTCAGCCTCATGGATGTAAGGAAGCACCTGAAAACATGAGCCAGGTTTGGTGTCAGTGCAGAACCCAAAAGACAACTCAAAACTGAGGAAATCCAAATTTTGGCATTAGGTTCCAGTGCCTGAATGTTGGGGGTAGAAGGTGAGGTTAACCTAAGAGCAGGGGGGAAGGAAGAAACCTTGGGTGTTCAATGATCAAGGGGCAACTGTTGTCTTCATGTCATCTTCTCCTAGTGTTTCGTGATCTTTCCATATTCCTGCCTGTTCCTTTGTGTTTTTGATTTTTGGTGCACGTTTCCCATCGCGCTTTTCCAAGATGTGACAGTGGTTTTAATGTATTAACTTGTAGGGCGTGTGCAAATGTGTACTTCAAATAGGTAGTGATGGAAAAAGTAATTTGGGGGTCAGCTGCTTCCCCAAAGACCTTTCAACGGTGTTAATCAGTAGAGCGTAACTTCCCGTTGTGAGACTCCCGTGTGTGTGCAGGTGGCATCCTTTGGGAAGTCAGCATAGCCCTGATTCAGGAGATGTCCTGCTGTCCCTCATCGCAGAGGTGTTGCCTGTATGGTACTTGTTTTGGTTAGTTTAATAAAAATTTAGAACTGGGGAAAAGACCTATGAGGTCATCTTGGCTACTGCCCCCGAGGGCCAGTGTGAGGCTGCTCACTTGGAAACTGCTTTAGTTAAAATAATAATTAAGGCAGAGGATGGAAGCAGGGGAGGCAGACCTGTTAGGCTAGTGCTGTCCTTACTATGTCCCTTTTCGATTTTAATTGCCTTGGAAAAAAAGGAGAATCACAGGCCTTTAAAAGCTCTGATTCTTCCTGCTCTTCGCCACCCCCCTGTCCCCTCCTGGATCTTGGAGGCATCAACTCTCATCTGTCAAAGTGTAAATCAGCAATTAAAACACAAACAGCGAAATGCCAAAGATGACCCGAAGCACAAAGCAACTGACAAACAAGTCCGGACAAATCGGCGGATAATTTATAAGCATTGCCCTAAAATCTAATTATTTGGCAATTCGAATTTGCAGCCGGCCAGGGCTGTGCAATAAATTTAACCCGCCATAAATTATTTAGGAGCAGCCCGTGGTGTAAATCAAAAACACGAGTGTTTGTTTAAGAAATAAGCTCCTTGTGCATAAAATGACTTTTTTCTTTAAAGAGGGGACAAAAAAAATCCCTGAACAAAATGAGCTGGTGCTGAGCCTGCGTCCCCTCCATGAGACTCCTTGCCTCTTCCACCCTTACCTTTTTTGAAGGTGTAAAGCAGTCTTTTGGTAGGAAGTTTTATGCTTTTCCCTATCAGAATAAAATCCCTTTCTCTCAAAGGCATCTGCTTGTTTTTATTGCGTTTTGAACAGTCAGCTCTGATTTTTATGGGCATCTTTTATTCTTGTGTTTATTAAACTTCTTCAAATGGGGGTGGGAGTAAGGGATAAATTATTCCCTGGTAGTTTTTGAACTGAATAGGCCACGCAGTCTTCCTCAAATATATAAATCAGTCTCCTGAAGTGTGCCCTGTCCTCTTCTCACGCGGGCTTCTGGATTAAAAGGTTTTGAGGGCCAGGAAGTTCTGCAGGGCATTGTATGCTTTTAGCCTAGTGATGCTAGTGCTCACAGATCCAAAATGATGAGCAAAAAGAATCCGCTGGGGAAATTAGTGCGATTTCAGCTGCTTTCTTTTCTGAACCCCAGAGGTCTTTGCTGGTACAGGAAGACATTTAGGAGGTGTAGTTGTCCGCTTGCTCATTGCTTTTATTATCAGGAAAATCAAGACAGCTGAGTTCTTGCATCCCTGTTCTGGTGTTGCAGGGAGGGGAGCTGTATTTCGGATGGTTGTGCAGGGGAAGGCTGGGTTTACAGCGGTGATTTCACATGCCCTTATGAATTTTTCAAATCCCTTTTAAGGGGAAGTCCATAGCCGTTATGCAGTGCCCTGCAGGTCCTCAGACCTCGGTCATGGGACAGCCAGCTTGCACGGAGGGCTTGCATCTGGTACCTCTTTGGGGGGGAATGTTTAAAGAAACAAGAAAGGCAAAAAAATCCGAGCGAGCTGTCGCATAGATTTGCTTGAAGTACCATGAAATCATAAAGGCAAGATTGTTGTAAAGAGAGTGGACCTGGTAATGGATATGTATAAGCCTACGGCTCTATAGGTTCCTATTGTTACCGTGTTTGGGGCAGCAGCGGAGGGAGGGACAGGGTGCCGATGTCTTTTTCTTTAAGCGTGTTAATATTGATTTTAGAAGCGCTGTGTTCTAACAATATAAATGCAAATGCCTGTAATTGGGAGCTGCGTGCAGAATTTCTCAACACAAAACATGTTCAACTTTTCACGGCAAGGAAAGGAAAATAAAAAGCTGCTTATTTATTGCTGCTGGTTTGAATCCTGGATTTCCTTTCAAGTTACTTTGCAGTGGTAAATAAAGTACCTAATGGCGGTGCTTGCAAAATTCAAATGGGTGCATTTGTTCTGCTGGGAGCTCGTGGCTATTTGCAGCCTCTGGACCCCCTCAGCATTATTTCAGCACGTCCGTAACTTCTGGCTGTGCTACGAGGAGAAGCTGTGTCGGGGGGAAGACTTAGAAGACCCCGCTGCTGCTGGCACAAGGCGACGCAGAAGTTGGAACACGTGGAAATGGGTCAGGGTCTCAGGGGAGCGCGTAAGAACGATCAGACCGATAAAAGAAAGGAGATGTCAGTGAGCCTCTCCTTTTAATTCCCCCGTGCTGCTCTCCTCCACCTTTCCCCACCTGGAAATAAGCAAGGAAGGCCCTCGGCGGTGTAGATGGAGCTGAGCATTTTAAGCTCACCAGGCTATTGTGAAACGTGAGCGAGCGCCCGGCTGCCTTGCTGAGTCGCAGGCTGTTGGGGGTGTGTGTGTGTGTGTGTGTCTAAGTGCTCACCATTTCATAATAATTACTAATGAAATTCTAGATCTGTAATAACATTTTGGATATCTAAAACAAACCATATGCTTGTTTAAAAAAAAAAAAGAGGAAAAAAGTGGAAACAGATCAACTTTAAGCCATAAATTCATGGTAATAGAGGCCTCTTTTTTTCCCCTTTCTGTTTATGTTTGATAGATATTTTTGTTTCTGCAGGAATGTCAACTCTTAATTTCATGATGTATCATGGGCTTAAGAAAATTGAATTTAATAAAGGCAAAAGATGAATGGCACCTTTAAAGGTCCCAACACTTGTCTTTATTAGCAGGACAAACTGCAGGGTCTCCAAACACTGCTTCTCTCCAAATGAAAGTTTAAATGAAAAGTACAGCAGTGTCACAGGTTAAATTTCATTGCAGGACTGGCTAACGTCGTTAGTGAGGAGTGGGGCTGATTTCATGGGGCTGGTATCTGTTGCCTTAGATACCAGCGGAGCAAACATTGCCAGAGACTGGAAAAATCTCTGCTAGAGGAAGCGTGCAGATAAACAGCCTTTTGGGAAAGGTCCTTTACCGCTTGCTTAAAAAACTGACCAAATAAGCCCAAAAGAGCTGCCGCTCTTTCTCCCTCGACATTCACATCGCTCCGCAGGTCCCACCCCGGCTGCCTGACCGCACGCTTCCCCCAGACCTGCAGTAATGCTGGATATTGTTAAATTTTCCACATTTTTTGTAAAGCCTTTTTTTTTTTTTATGTCCTCCGTCTGTTTTAATCCGACCCTCCTGGAAGTGCTTTTCGCCTTTGGTTCTGGAAGGCGAGCGACGCCTTTGTGCATCAGATCAGCGGCGGGGCTGTCTTTCAGTCTCGCTTCGCATCCAGCCGCTTGATGGCCCCTGAGGACATCTCTGGTCCCTTGGGACCGAGCTCTGCATTGCAACGCAGCCCTGCTGTGCGATCCAGCCCGCGCCTGCCCCTCGCCGCGGGGGAGAGCCCTCTCCTCGCCCCACCGGGGGCTCGCCCGGTGCTGCGGGCACCCTGCGTGGTCGTTTTGAAGGGAGCGCTCCGTTCAGCTGTGTCCTCGTTCAGATTCAGTTTCTCCTCTTTCCACGGGAAATCCTGCGGGGCCGGAGCCGGTGACTTTGGCTGCACCACAACAGGCGAGCTGGGCAATGCGCAGGCGTTTTGCCTCTGCATCCTCCTCCCTGTCCCTTCCCAGCAGTGGGAGCTTGGTCACTCCCGCTGCTGTCAGTGGGGCCACACAACATGGGAAAGGATGCTCCCAAACCTCCCCTCCTGTGCGTGCATGGCGTGTGCTGAGTACGGCGTAATTTTTTTTGGGGACACCATTTGACGTCTCAGTGTCTCCACCTGGGCACTTTAGCACTGCTAACGTTTTATTTTCTTGATTTTTCTAGCTTCCCATCTCGGCAGGCAAGTACCCCTCGCAGCACGCCCTGCTCGGGGCCAGGTGCCTGCTGCCCCGCTGCACCCGTGGGCTCTCCCCACCAGGGATGCTGGGTGTTTCCACCGGCTATTTGATTTATTTCCATTTACCCGCCCATCCTCTCGCCCTTCCTCTGCCTGCTGTGGTGGTGATGTCATCAGCTCGTACATATGACCTCATGATAATTTCCGCCTGTGGGTCATGGGGGTTGCAGCCAGGGTCCAAAAACTGTGTTAGTTCCTCTGCAGCGACTGCCTTTTCCACATGCTAATTTTACTCACAGGAGTTCGATTTTTTTTATTTTATTTCTTATTTGTCTCTTCCAGATGTTTTCAGGCAGTTTTTTTTGTTGTTAAACTAATTCCATTCATGTTTTAAAAATTTATGAAAGCGCTAATAAAAATGTCAAAGTGGTAAAAATGTTAGCTTTTGCTCTGCTTTGATTAAATTTTGCAAACTGTTTTTGAATATTAAAAAGCAATATTTTTTTTATTCTCTCTCCCTCTCCCTGTTTCTCTCCAGAAGTGATTTGAGAGGCTTGTTGCATGGATATCACTCAGCGGGCTCATTTGCACTCCAGAACCTTGGTGCCATGCATCTCTATTAAATAACATAGACAAATTATTCTTTAAAGACACCAAACAAATTGTCACTTCTCCTCTTACATTAAACTGGAAGGAGGAGAGGGAGTGAAGAAGGAGGGGCGCGAACACAAAGGATTTTATCGCTTTTATTCAGTGGTTGGCTTTTTTAATTTCATGTATATTTTTTAATAATTGTGAAATCCATCGTAACTGGTTTTGTTTAAACTTTTTATTAACAGGTCCATGTAAATTTTTGATCGCTGATTATTCAAATAATTGAACATTCTTCTGATGAAGAACGTTTTTATTTCCCTATCAGCATAAATTGGCTACAAAGAGGAAAATGAAGCAGGGCTTGCTACTGTGCTCTATTCCATAGGGGTGGTTTTTGGGGGGGGCTTCCAGTTCCCCTCCTCCCTCCGTTGCAGTGCTCCTTCTGACTTCGGTTTCAGCCTCTCCTGGGAAGGAGGTGCTTCGGGCAGGAGCCTGCAAGAGCAAAAGAGCTCCTGTTGTCCTGGTGCCTTCCAAAAGCAGTGTGAGGTGGAGAGCGTGGGACTGGGCTTCGGGGGGGCGCAGCCCCTGGGATGTCCTTGCTAAGCAGACGTGACCCTATTGCAAGCTCATCTCCGTGTCCCCTGGGCACCCTGTGCGGGTGGTGCTGGACCGTCTCCCTCTCGAAAGGCTTGGCTCCGGCAGCATCGTGGGCAGCATCCGCGCCGTGCTCCTTCGTGCTCCTGCACCGCTTCCCACTCGTAGCACTGAGCTTCGGGTTGGGCTCGTTTTTGTTTGGGGTTCAGTCCCCTCTTTTTGCGGTCCTCCACTATGGATCTTTTCCAGCTTCATTTTTTGTTTGGTTTAAATGAACAGCTGCTTTTCTTTTCGCCCTATACAGGAAATCATTGAATTCCCTATCCTGAAGCTGAATGGCAGGACGATGGAGATCGAATCCACCTTTCACATGTATGTTCAGCCTGTGGTGCATCCCCAGCTTACGCCCTTCTGTACAGAGGTAAAGTGCAAAGGTTCCCTGGTGCTCCGAGAGTCTCCCTGGGGAGCAGGTTTCCATTGCACCGGGGTCGGGGCCACCTCTTCGTGCTGCAGCTGCAAGGCAGGGTGTCATGCCAGCCTCGTGTCAAGGACAAGGGGAATCATTTTATGTCATTGTAGTAGCATGCAAAGGCCTCCCTTTGGATTCATGAGTATTTCCAGTTGTGATCTGCTAGCTGAGACCAGTTCTATTTACGACTAATGAACATGTTCCTGGGTGAGCACAAAGCGAAAGCACTCGTGTGTTAGCTGATGTACAACATTCTGTAGCCCCTCAGTAAGCTCTTTGTGATTATGCCATGCTGCTCTTTGGTGGGGAAGACATGTCCATGGGGAGGACATGTCGTATTGCTCCGTGGTTCAGAGGCTGTGACTCTCCTGTGGACCTGCCTGTGGGATTTGGTGAGCCCCTCAGAGCGGTAAGATAACCCACATCTGTATTTTTAAGACTCTTTTTTGGTGTCGTGCTTGTGGGGCACTTGAAATGATTGCTAGAGAAGTGGCATCTTGTTCCTTGGTTGCTCTCATTGCTGAGGACAGCTGCTCTGGAGCTGCAGCCACCTTTCCCTAGGCAGAGATGAGAGGATGAAGGCAGCATGCAAGGAACTGGGTAAATGTGATCCCTGATGGTTCAAAGGAACTGGGGGTTAATTTTTTTTTTTAATTTATTTATTTATTCATTCAACACAAAAAGTTAACTGTTTCTGCAAATGAGTACTTCCTGCTGTGGCCATCAGCACAAAGTTTATAAGTTCTGTTTGTTGTGAGCTTTTTCCTGTTACTGCACTGTTTTGATGCTGGCCCGCTCAGTCACTAAAGCACTGACTGTGGGATCGGGGTATCCAAGTCGTTTGTCCTGTCCTGGGCTCATCCAGGATCACTGACACCGTGGTGTGTTTTCTCCAGTCTGCGTAGCTGCAGGTTTTGGCCTTTGACATGCTTGTCCTGCGTGTACTAGCTTGATGAAAAATGACTCCTGTGTGTTAAATGGAGCCTCCTCCAAAACCAGCTAGCTCCTTCCATATCTGCACATTGTAAAAAAAAAAAAAAATATATATATATATATATACACACACACACACACACACTTTCCTTTTTTTCATTCTCCTGTAACTAAAAACCAGCCAAAGGTATTTTATTTAAACTAAAAGGAATTTTTCCGACTAAGCACAGAAAACATTACTCCCAGGAGAGGGGCTTTCAGAAAGCCCTCTGTTTTCACACCTTTATAGCCATAATGGAAACGTTTTTGCAACCTTAATACTAGAAGGCTGGACAACTACTTGGGCTGTTCCTATCCGTATGAGACTTGGTGGATGTATGCTGTGACAAATGTATGCTGTGATAAATCTCACAGCTTGCACCTGATCTTTGCTAAGAGCAACGTTACCTTCTAGAGTAAGGCCCAAAATGTTAAGTTCTGTATGTCATCTAATTTCTAGAGAAGTCGTCTCGCTTAACCAGCTCCCACTGAAATACCTTTTCCTAGAAATTGCTCTGTTGGGCCCTTCCTCCCACGGCTCATTTATCCCTCCCTTGTTTGCACCTGCCTTTTGCAGGGGCTGCGGCGGCCGCGTGGGGACCTGCGGGGTCTGTGGCTTGGCCAGGCAGCCCCCGAGAGCGTGGCCGGCTGTGCTGCGCATCCAGCTCCCGCGCTTGCCATCAGCTTTCAGCTGTTTTATGTTTTCTGAAAAATACCCATTTTGCTAAATGCCAGTAAAGGGCTTTGTCTAGGCACCTCTACTTACAAAGGGTGAGATTTATTGGCCTCTTTGTCTACAAAGAAAGACCGGGCCTGATTATCAGATTGTACACCAGAGACAAGTGCTTAGGTAATCAGCAAACTGTCTTGGAGTAGAAATACGATGGTTTCCCAGATAAACTCTGTAGCAAAAGCAGCAGTGTTGACATTGCACGAGAGCCTGTCTGCTCTGCTGCTGTTTTCCCCTCTCTCTGCTCATTGCTTTGCCAGGAAGCCGTCGGACTGCTTGGTATAGACTGTGTGTGGAAGGATTACCAGGGTCACTTGATGTTATTCCTCCAGTCTGAAGCCTTTCTCACATTTTCTCTTCTTGAAGAAGACACCCAGGCTGTCTGCAAGGGTGGAGAGCTGATGGTCACCCTCAGGGCATCTCTTTGCTTAGGTTTCGGTGTGTCTGTGCTGTACCCTGGCTACAGGAGGTTCCTCTCACCTCCCACACCAGTGGCCAGGAGCACATCTTCCATGCTGGCTCATCCTGTAGCCCTGGCATGGTTCCTTTTCTCTTGACCTGGCTCTGTAAAACAGAGTCATAAGGCTTGGTTGTGATGAGAGGTGTGCTGAACATTTAGGCAGAGGAGGTGGAAAGCACTTGCAGGTGGTTAGAAGCTGCTGTTAGATATAAAAAGCTCCTCCTGCCCTTTTGGAAGATGCAAGTGGTTTGTCTGATGCCCAGGAGCATCATGCCAGGAGCTTAAGTGAAGGGTTCCCTCTACACACAAGACGCTTGTACAGGCTTTTTCATGGTACTTTGCTCTCTTTTTATGATTAATTTTTATTGATTTTTTTCTGAAGGAACAGACAATAAAAGTACAGAAAGATAAATGCCTTATAGCTTGTTTATGTTCCCAAGTACCATGTGCTTCTTGGGATCGCCAGTGAAACTTTACAATTGTGCAATTTTATGTTTTTATATTTTATCAAAATACGGCAGAAACCCAGTGCACTAGGTTGGGTGTCACAGATGATGTAAGTACCTGAGAATAGAAAGGATCAGAAAGGAGGGGAGAGTAGAAGTCTGGTCCCTTCTGAGCAGTCTCTCTGGTGTGTACCTGAATGTCCCCGTGGAGCAGGTGCAGCCCTTGGTATTGGTGCGTGGGATTCCTGCAGCGTGAGCGCTGTGCGCGTGGGGACGCCTTCCTGTACCAGTGAGCTGCTGCTTCGCTGGGGCTGGCAGCCGAGGCGGGAAGGAGTCCTGGATGTTATCAGGCAGCGACTCTTTGGTGGGACTCAGAGCCCCTGCGGCCGCCTGCCCATCCCACCATCCTCCTGAGAAGCCTGGATTAGGCCATCCCACCCGTCCTCCCCTGCCCGTCGGGGCTGCAGCGCTGAGCCGGGCAGTCCTGAAGGCATCGGGAGCAGCGGAAGCCGTTTACATCGGCGCAGGCTGTGACGCCGAGAGGTTGCCTGTCATCCCTCCCCAAATGCTCGTCTTTCAGCCGCTTCCAGAGGTTTGATTCGAGCTGCCCTCTGAGGGCCAGAGGCAGCTCTTTGCAGTAGCGAGCTGTCCATCTCTGCCAGGCAAATGCATGGAGAGAAAGGCAGCAAGGAAAGGAAGAAACAAGCCAGTGAGCTTTAAAAAATGCTCTAAAGAGCCACGCGTTAATCTCCTAAATCCATTTGCCTGTTAGGATATGGGAAGTCTGTAGGCAGCAGCTGTTACCCAATTAAAATACAGATTAATATAAAAACAGTTTCTGGAATGTAAGTGTATGTGTCTCTCCACTTCCTTAAAATTCCACCTCATAATGACTTGATGAAGTTGAGAAACCCACCTAGAGGAACTCTGCATTCTTAAAATTAAAATACTTTCCCTAAAAGGTATATATTACCATTCCATGGAAGTCACGATGAGAAAATAATCTTTCCACTTACAGTTTATTCAGTGAGTCAGGTATTTGGTATTCATTAAATGTAATTACAGTTTAATTGGAGTTTAATCTCTTCTTCTTCTTTTTTTTTTTTCCTTCTGAGTTCAGTGCTGTAAGCCAAGGAGCCAACGAAACCGAGAGGTAGAAGCAGTTGAGCTTCCTTCAGCTGCCATGCTTTTAATAAAGCCCGGCCCCATGCTTTGCCACGGGGCTCGTGCCTTACGGGGCGGAGGAGCGGCTCCGAGTGGGGCNACGTGTGAGATGTGGGGCTTCAGGAAAGCACCAGAGGAAGTGAAATGCTGTAGTGTGCGCTTGTTTTAATAATGATTTTTTTAATTACTTGGGTGCATTGATGGCGAGCTACTGACCTCCAATATTCAATATGTTAAAAGACAGTTTTGTCAGTTGGAAGGCAGACAGAAAAATTATCTGTTTTCTGTGTGCCTCGAGCTATCCTGGGCAGACGCAGGCAAAGGCCCGTGAGAGCGCATCTTTTTGTGCGGGTGCCTACCTTTAAACAGCCAAACCACCCAGCTTACAATTTTTCGCTGCCCAGCACAGGGGAGGATGAATGGATGCGCTGTGGTTCTCGCTCACCAGCAGTGGTCTGTGCAGTTTAGCTAACACCGTGTGATTTTGGTGTCGTACTGGTAGCAGGGGCATGCCCAGAGCCCCCAGTAGTTGCCCCGCTTGTGTAATTCAGGGCAACATCAAAACGGGGGAACGGGAAGGGGGCAGCATTTGGGGCGTTGTGTCGGTACGTGCGGTAGCACCGCTGCTCCCCACGTGCGTCCTGCCCTGTTGGGGGTTCGCTGTTTTGTGGTGTGGGCGGGAGCCCCCCTGCTTTTCTGTGTTTGGGATGTAGCTCTGCCCTTGCCCGTGGCTCTGCTGTAGCTGGCCCTCAGCAATGCCCACATGGGTCACGGGAGCGTGTTTGGTTGCAGGGAGATGGACAGGAGAGGAGACCTTTCTAATGATCTTTTGAGTGCTGCTCTGATGCCTGCTTTCTGTTTGTCTCTCGTTTCAGCTGACTGGGATTATTCAAGGCATGGTGGATGGGCAGCCGAGCCTCCAGCAAGTGCTTGAGGTAAGCAGAGTAACCTTTATTTCCTGAACTCTGACCCCTGGTCCTGTCGTCCTCTCTTCATCTCTTTCCCTGCACCCTCCCCTTGCTGAGAATCGAACCGCGTAATTTGACTATGATTACAGCTTCATTAGAATAACATTTGCTGTCACGTCAGTGACACGCTGCCGAGAGTATTGAACCATTGATCTGTCATCTCCAGCTGTTCATGTCAAGGGTACTGACAAGATATCCAAACTCCTGCCAGTAGATAGGAGAAGAGGCGATTCTTGCTTGAGCCAGTTTTAAAGCACCAAGGCATTGCTCGAGATCACTGCTCGGGGAGCTCTGCCTTCTTTTTTCTTCCCCTCCTTCAGCACTTTATTAAATTAATTTTTTCTACCTATTTAAATGCTTAATAATACATGTAGTATAGAAGGAGAATGCCTCTAAAATCTAATCTGGAGGATGTGCGAATGCAGATATAGCCCTAATAATGCCATCTGCTTAATGTTGAATTCCTACAGCATTTAGGGCTTAATTAGCTTGGGAGTATTTCTCCATCAATAGCTTTTGTTGGTAGTCAAATAGTGAAGGAAACCTCCTCAAGCAGAGCCTGCTCGGGCTGCAGGTTGCTGTTCGATGCATTGTCTCTGTCAGGATTTCCACTGCTGTGTTACCTAATTGTTCCTAATCAGAATAATTGCAACGATTGCTTATGTGAGGAAATCAAATTAGAGGCTTTAAAATCCTCCATGGAGACAGCACTTCATGGGCGCTCACATCGGGGAGTTCAGAAAGGTTCCAGCGGGAGCCTTGCCACGAGGTCCTGGGGGCCCGAGGGAGGCACAGGTCCCCGCGGGGCCGGGAGGCTGGGTTCTGCTTTGGGGGAGAAGCCTCCCCGAGAGGCCTGTCCTGCGGCCGGCTGCAGAGAGAAGTGTCATCCTCTGCCAGAAGGGCACCTGTGGAGGTGATGTCCTGCATCTGTGCAAGCCCCCTTCTCTCCCCGGTCCCTGATGCTCTCCAGAGAGCGTGTGACAGCGGCACATGGCTGTAAGCACACGCGTGTCCCTGCCGGCTTCTTTCCCCAAGAGGGAACACCTTCTTGGCCTGGATGGGTGAATGTACGTTGCAGCTGGAGTATCGCAAAAAATGTTTCACTCTGATCCCATGGGCGTTGCACAGAGCGTGGAAACATCTCTGTAGATTGTTTATTTGGTCTGAAAAGGTGTTAGCACAGCTGCACGTTTCTAGGTTAAAATGAGATTTGGGTCAGACAGTTTCTGGGGCATGCTAGTTTATTCAGGAGTTGAAGGTGTCGAGTGATGGGAAGAGGAAGGATTTCTCCTGCTGAAGCACTGGAAATGCTGCTAGTGAGACTGCATAGTAGTAGCTGATTGCCTGTCACCTGCCTCTGGAAGATTTGGGGCACCTGATGGCGAGGATTTGCTAGTTGTGGCTAGAATAAGCGTCTTCTCGGGGGGGTGAGGGGTTAGCCCTAGGTTAGTTCTGCCTGGTTCCTCTCCAAGTTGGACGTGTGTCCTCCAGATTAATGTGGCCCATTTCTGAAGTGGATCCAGAACATCTGTCCCCATGGGAAGTTTATCGGGAGTATTGGGATCACTTTAAACTCTGAATGAACACCTCAGAGCTGTAAGGAGGAAGGGGAGACCGATCCGGGAGAGGAAGGGGACGCGTGGCTCTGGCTGTTACAGCTGCACAGTGCTCGGGTGTGCCCAGCCCTTCTGTTTCTCCCCCTCTCCCTTTGAGCTGTATGAATTGGAGCGTGTGAGAAACGCTGTGGTGAGGGACACCATCCCAGGATGCTTGTGCTTCCGTGGGTATCAAAGCAGGTAGTCAGAACCTCTTGCTCAAATCTGTTTTGCTGCCCGATTCCCTTCAGTTCCCAGCCTGATGCGTGGAGAGCCATGGTGGAACCTCTTGCTTTGGCTTTTCCTTCCCTCCCCCAGGCCACACTGAAGAAATAAGTGTGTTCTTCTTGGCTGGAGGGGACACAGGTTATGCTCACTACAAGCCCATTTGGTACAGGGAGAGCAGAAGTGGAGGAATGCCAAGTAACAGCGCGGTTGTATCACCCCGTTAACGCTGCACAACTTCCATCCCTCTGTGAGCAGTGCAGCTGCGATGTCTGATAAGATCATCTCCGCTCTGGTTGCCTGATGTCTCCTATCAGAAATCTTCAAAGGTCCAAACGTGCTGTTGTTCAGATGGCAAGCAAAGAGAGGAGAGAGAGAGGGAGAGGGGTGGATAAGATCACAATTTTCTTCTCTCTTGATTGCAAGCAGCTTATCTGAGTTTAACTGTTGTGGCTCGGCCTGTCTCTGCAAAACTCATCCCCTTTTCTTGCCTTCCTTTCAGAGGGTTGACGAGTGGATGGCGAAGGAAGGCCTCTTAGATCCCAGCGTCAAGTCGATTTTTGTGACCTGTGGAGACTGGGATTTGAAAGTGATGTGAGTATGGAAGGGGAGGGAGATTTTTCTGGGCTTTATTGCTCCATGCTTGCCTCTAGTGTGGATGACTTTGTCCTTACAAGCCTCCGACTGTCCCTAGTCTTTGTTTTTCAGGGAAATCGTTGTTTGCCGTGCATAATTGGGAGTGGAGGGTTGTTTAAGAAGACAGGTAGGTGCTAGGCATAGTGCCAGATCGCTGACTAGGATAATCCCTGTAGCAAATGAATCCTTTCATAACCCCAAAAAAGGTTTAAACTGGGGCTTTGTAATGTTTCCTGTTTTTATCCAACATATTTTCCAAAGGGGTGGGTATCTCTGAGCACATGAATGAAACATCATTACCGTACACCCAAATCAAGCAATGGCCCTTACCTGACTTTGACATGCAAGGCCTTCTCTCTGTCATCTTGGTGCACTAACTGGATGTGAATGAGAGTAGCCTTTGGAAAGAGAGTACAAGCCAAGTCTGGCACTCTTCATCAGTGTTCCAGTCGTTAAGGTCATGTTCATCAGCTGGGCGACTGGTATCTAGAGAGTACCAGGTGGGGACTGGGATCTACAAGTGTTGGTGTATGTGCATGTTTTGTTACGAAAATAGCCAGACCAGCATCCTAAAAATGTGATTTAAAAAAAGCGGAGTTGTGTTTAAGAATTAAATTAGTCTAATCTGTAAGATGTTTGCAGATCAGTGTCATATTGTGCCGAATTCACTTGGATTGCTATAATCTCACTTCAGCTTTTCATTTCTCACCAGTAAAGCATGGACTTGACACATACAATGCTAAGCTGACATCCACAACTCGTTAGTAGTGTTACTTAGTGTTCACTGTGACATTGGTTTCCCCAAGTTGGAAGCCTAAATAAACTGCACACAGCCTGGGAGCAATCAGCACTGGTTCTTTCCCTGCAGAGTGGTCTTTGTAGAGTGGCAGCTCCTTGGTTCTTCTTGGTATGATTAGTGAGACATGAGATATGAGGATTGAAGCAGCAGCACAAGCACTAGTGGAGATGAGAAATTTGCCATGCTCTTTTGAGTCAAAATTTACTGGGTCTCTGCTGGGGCCATGACCAGAACTTGTGTCTGAGTATATTGCCAATTCCTGTGCCACTGGTTTAAATTAATACATATTTTTCTTTGTATATCATACTTAAACTTTTGTTAGAGACCAACACAAACAGCTGCAAGGATGTGCTAAACTTTCGTTTCTCATCTGTTCTCTTTTCTCAGCTCTTTACTCTTGTATTGCTGTTCTGAGAGTCCAGTTACTGCTTTTGGTGATGGTTGTGAGGAACAGAGTTGTGATTTGCCTGTGCTCAAAGCCCATCTTTCCATCCCTTTCACAGTGAGATAACAAGGTTCCCAGATAATGACATCCTAACTCAGTGTCTGTATGGAATGGGCGACCTTCTGTTTTTTTTTTCCTGCTTCAGAGCTCTGTGGTAGGGGAAATAGAAGTGAAGTTGAGCCCTGTTTCTGGTGAGCTGTAGAGGTTGTGGGGTGAGCTGGCCCAGCAGCACACAGTTCTGCACCCGAGGTACTTGATTCGCCATTTGCAGTGGTCTCTCGCATGGATTGTGCCTCACTAGTCAGCTGGAAAAGAAGACTCCACTCCTGGCCATGAGGCTGCAGTGAGTGGTTCATTTCTCCCTCTTCCTTTTAAAAATTTTTTTTAAACCATTAACTTCAGAATTCAATCCTGAAGCGTCTCCAGGGCAGAGCAGAAAATAAATTTCATGTTTCCAACCACATGGATACAGGGAGTCTGGCTGCAGCCGCTCGGTGAGTAGCACATCACGCCGCTCCATCGCCGATTGGGTGCAGCAGCGTGTAGCGTCACATCTGATTAGCGCTGTGCCAGTGAATGAGGCTTGAGTGAGGACTCCCTGCCAGCTCTGACTTGTCTCATTTCCCATTACTTTTATCCGTCACCACAAATGCCGAGTCTCCCTCCTGAACTAATTAAGTTTGCGTGTGTTTAGACACATTGCCAAATAGGGTTTAGCAAAGCAGAACTGAGCATCTCTTTTTAAAGAGGGAAGGCACAGAGCTGAAACCAGGCCGCTCAGACAGGGAGATACATCCTCAGAGAGGTGGAACATCTAGGAAGTATTCCAGGGAATTACCTCGTACTTCCCTAAAAGACTTGCAGTGTAGCTGGTGCCTTCTACCATGTGGTGACCATGTGCTTGGCACTGAAGGCACAGGGGCAGCGAGAGGGGAGGTGATGCCGCTCCTCCAAGTTTGGAGGAGTGTGTTCTTGGAAGCGTTGCATGGTAAAAACCCCACTGGGTTCCAGAGGAATTCTGGAAAATGAGGTGAAGTGCACCTGGAAGGACAGGGCCGTTGCTCTGGGATGAAGATGTACCTGCTGGAATCTGCTCTTTGTGCTTGCAGGCTGTCCGCAGTGTTTTGGGGAGTGGGAAAGTGAAGTGCAATCCGTCTGCCCCTCGTGTGAGGTTTCAGGGGCCACGTGTTGCTCTCAGCACTCTGAGGCTGAAGGCACAGCACTGATGCTTCCTCCACAACACGATGCTGCCCCTTGCTGAAGAGCTGCTGCCTACCGAGGGCCTGTGTGTTGCTGCAGTGCTTCCTGGCCTAGGGGGCAGTGACTTGGGGCAGCTCTGTTCCTGGCTCTGCTGCTCTTTTTCTCAGCTTCCTTACCTTAGCAATAACAGCTGCTTGCACAGCTGCCCACAAAGCAAGCTGTGTTCCTCTTACCAGTGTCTCGTGTGGTTTGTAGTTCCTGTTCTCCATTGTCCTTAGCTCGGCTGTTGGTGGGAAACCATACAGCCTTGTGCCTGGCTTCTCCAGCCGAGACCTGGGCAGTTGGTTTGGCTTTGGTCTGCATGTGCTCTTGAAAAGCTGGGAACGGTACCTTTTGGACAGGCCTGTCTACTGTGGGTGTTTCCAGCAGGTGCCGCTGGTGGGTGCCAGGGCACTGGGAAGCACAGTGGGGTGAGCAAGCTGGATGGGGAGTGTTGGCTGGAACACAGAGGAGGAACCTTGCAGCCTGGCAGTGGTGGATGTGAGGACGTAACCCTGTTGCGACATGCCTAGCACTTTTAGCTCAAAGAAAAGCACAAGAGGAACGGTGATTGTCAAGGTACTGCTCTCTGATGATGGTGTCTAGCAGTGTCTGGGTCTGCAGCATTCAGGATGGACACTCAGCTGCTAAAGGACCTGTGGAGCCTTTGCTTGGCTCAGGGATCTTCAGGGAATTGAGGCGCTGTGTGGCTGCAGACTTGATTTTTCTTGAACATCGGAGCTTTCATGGAAGATCACAGAGCTGTTTCTGTCTGGCTTCCCTCTGACAACAGGGAGCACTAGTCACAAGGAGCTGGGTGCTGGGAAGGGGACACAGGCATCTGGGAAGGGCTCACAGAGGCGTGAGTTGAGGTCCTCTGCCCTGCCGCCAGTGACTTTTTCATGGCTCTGGTGCAACACAAGAAAGTAAGTCCCTGTTGGAGGATTTGGCTGCTGCCGGCGAGAGGGCTCCGAAATGGAGTGCTGATCTCTGCCGGCTGTGCTCGGATCAACCGGCTTTCAGCTCTGGCTGCGCGTGAACCAGGCTGGAGTCGGGGAGACAGCAGCTCTCCTGCCGCCCCTCCCCTTCCCTCTTGTTAAGATGCAATTTCTTTAATGAGGAAAACCTCTTGAGTAGGAACATCACCTTTCTGAAGGCTTGTCCTGACAAGGCAGTTCAAGCCAGCAGAGTCGCATATCAACTTCAGCAAATATCAGTCACTCATTACAGAGACTCTTCTCCCCGCCACCCCCCAGCAGCACCCCTCGTTCCCAGACAAGGGAATGAATCACACTCCTGCTCTTGAATACATCATGACAGTCGTGGTTCTAATGAGAGAGGGCCATTCATTCTGGGTGGAAAGTTCCCTGTGCCGACACAGAAATGTTATTAATTAAAGAGAGCTACCTGAAGCAAAAGATGAAAGGAGCACCAGACCTGCCAAGCTAAAATATGAGTGGGGATACAGCCTCGTTAGGCACACGGTCCTCAGGCCCAGCGGGAGGATTCCTTCAGCCTGTTGCAAGGAGTTCTCCTCCAAGTTGAAAAGCTCCAGGGCCGGATTCAGACCCGGCATAGCCTGTTTTATTGCTGGGACCTTATCCTGCACCCGATATGGAACTGCCACTGGTGATTAAGCAAATTACATTGATGTGGCATTGGGTGGTGAGGGTAACATACCACTGAAGGGCTGAGGGAGCCGCTGACTGCAGGAGATGATTTTAGTGGGTAGAGGGTGCTCGGAGTCTGCCAGGGTTGAGCCCTTGCATTGTAAGCTCTTTAGTGTGGTTTATCTCTTCGGAAATGTCAAATTGCCTCCCTCTGTGCATGGAACCATTTTGCTTGCTTTTTAAGCACAATGTGAATTAATCTTGGCAACCGAAGGAGCGTTTTCACTATGTGTTCATAGCTACAGAGCTGAGATACAGCGAGGTTAAGTGATACGCCTGTGGTCGTGCATGCAGTCAGAGGCAGAGAAAGGAGCTGAAGCCACATCTGCTGAATCTCAGACTGGCACCTTAATGGCAGGAGCACAAGCTGATCCTTCTCCTTCCAGGTTTGGATCATTCTGTAAACGCATCAGATAGGTAAAATGTGTGTAGGCTTTGCTCTGTATACCTCCAACATGAAGGTGCTTGTAGTGCACGTCCTGTGGCTGATCAGAACATGCTAATTTATTTCTTTACAGGAAACTATTGCCCAGAAGTTTTTTATTTTCTTAAATAAGTGTTAAAAGGCAAGTACTCTCTAATACAGTGATAAAACACCGTGAAGTGTCTTGAAATGTTTATAGCCCTTGGTGCTCTTCCTAGGTTGCACATTAGTAAATTCTGAGCAATGAATTATACCATTGCTTAATTTTATCTTACTGTTTTAATTCTTCCTGTGCAAGTTGCACTGTCTGGGAGGACACTTGCCTTCTCAGACCGGCTCAGAGTGTATCAGTGGGTTGGTCTTTCTGGCCTTCTGTCCTGGAGGATTGGTTTGAAGTTGGCCTTGGGTCACGAGGGAAGAAGGATTGATGGTGTTGGTGTCCCTTGTGCGTGCTGTTCTTTATCATAGGACCCGGAGGGCATCAGCAGTCTCTTCCTGGAGGAGAAATTGCAGGCAGCCCCTGAACTGAGTTAAGTGGAACTGCCTGGGTAGCTGTGGGGAGAGGCAGGAGAAGGCTTAGGGTGGGCTGCTTGGGTGGCAGCAGCACAGGAGGTGGGTTCAGAGAGTAACAGGGAAGAGCTGGTAATGGAAATATAATATAGTAATCTGCATTCAAAAATAAGAAAATAATTCCTTTCCAACTAAAATTTTTGGATTAGATTAATTTATTGTTGTATTTAGTGGGGATGATTTTGCTGACCAAGCCTATGGTGTATCCTTTCACATGGTTGCATTGGCTCAAGAAGAGGGTGGTGAACTACGGTGCAGGGACGGGACTGAATATCCAGGGTCAGGAACCTTTTGAATCAGCTTTGCTGATGGAGTTGTTCATGTAATTACATCCTAAAGTGCATTGCTGGAGCTAAGCAAGGAAGCCTTATGAGCATGCTCTTCTCTAGCACTTACAGGGAGTAGCACTGACCCCATTCACTTTTGTGACCCTGCAGGCCAGCTTTTTGTTTTTAAAGGAAATGATATCAGTAATGCAAAATAAACGTTTTATTTTAAGGTTCCCCCCCTTAAAAATAAGAGTATATACCACTTATTTAAAATGACTATAGCACACTTGATTTTCCTTATCCTTCTGCAGTGGTTCCCCAGCTGTCTTCCGTTCCTGCCTTTGTTTGAAATTTTCTGGTTGCATGAGACTTTCTGCAGGTAACATTGAGATGTGTGACTCTGAGAACACCTTCGCGTTAAGCTTTGGACATGAAATCTTTGTACAGGGATCATCATGCAATGGACTATCACCTTCAGGTCTGCTACTTGTCTGACACATCATAGCAGAGATGTTTGTCATAGTCAGGGCTGTAGTTGCCACAGATTTATTGGGCTGTGATGCCTGACGCACTCTGTGGAGCATGGATTCTGCTGCTTGGGAATTAGGACCAAAGAAGTCAGAAACAGTGTGAAAGATGGTGGAGAAACTTGGAATAAATTTACAGTGTATGGGAAATGAGACAGGCATTACATGAAATACTTCATTTCCAGCAAGGAGCTATTGAGGTGGGGTAATAAATGGAGAAGGTGGATTTTTCCATTCCTGGATAAAGGAACTCGAGCTATATTTGGACAATTGCACTGAAGAATGCAAGCCGTTGGTCCCGGTATCATCTGCTCATACAGTAAGGAAAAATAATTCCCTCTGCAGCAGGAATCTCAGGTGAATTCAGTGTCCAGTGTTACAATGAATTCAGGCAAAACAGCTTCAAAACCAATGGTTCTATAATGGGTATTTGGTAAAAAGCACACCGCTGGCCCTCTCTGCTTGTGTGAGAGATGCATCTAATAGCAATTCGACATCACAGTTACGCTGTGCCCTGGGGAAGTGAAAAGCTGGCTTGGCTATAGGATGGTAGAGGATAAACCATTGGAAGACTGTTTGTCATCTGAGTTTTGTTGTCTGCAGCACAAGGAGTAGCTTCATAAAGTGTGGCTCTTTTTTATTACTTCAAAAAGCTTAATTTTCCTAGCACTAGACAGCTGTAGTGTTTCATGCTGGGGCTAAAATGTCAGCTGTCTCCCTTTGGATCTCAGCTCTTCTGACTTCCTAGCCGAGGCAAAGCAGTTGCGTATTGGCACCGGTGCTGCCTTCCCAGTGGCTTGGCTGGGAGTAGGGCTTTTGTGGCTGCTCTGGTTTGAGAGCTCTGCTTGAAAAATACTGCTAGCCTGGGAGCAGCCTGCATCTTGTTCTAGTCAAGCTTTGTGTAACTCGGTAGCTTTCTTGGAAGCATTTTATTTGTTTGCACGTTTGTTTCCTGTTGGGAGCCATTTTCCTGGATGGGTTCAGTCCCTTTCCTCCTGAAGCTCCTAGCTGGCAAAGACCTACTGGGCCATCTTGAGGTCATCCCTGGTATTTTCCCTCCAGCGTATTCTCATGTGCATTGTCCAGCCACTCTCCGTATCCCAAGGAGTGGATGTCTGGGTGTGTGCAGGACACCAGAGCTGCAGACTAACTTTCTGAGCTAAGCCCGTTCCATGCTAGAGTCACCTTCTTCTGTGTTTGGCCAGCATGCTGCCCTCAGCCTGGCACCCTGAAGACTGTGTCCTGTGCTCAGAGATTGCTGTGGACCAGGTGTTGATGTGAGGCAAGTGGAGGTGGTAGAGATCGAAGAGCAGAATGGAGGACTTTGTGGGAAGAAGAATGAGGTTGCAGCGTGATGTGCCAGCAGGGCCATGTGCAGGAGGCTCGTGCTGCCCAGGTTTTTGTCCTGCCTGCATCCCACCAGCTTTGTTTGCCTCTCTTTGAGCAGGGCTTTCTCCTCACATCTGCCCAGCACCTGCATTCTGGGGTGCCCTTCGTCTCCTCTCCGTAGGTGCCTCCTGGTCATCCGTGCTTCAGTTTTTCCATCTGGGTGTTGGGCCGGTCTTGGTGCCAACATCTGCCTGGGCACCGGCTGGGTTCAGCTCTATCCCTGTGTGGAGTCGCATGTGTCCTCTGCAGACCAGGCGGTGGGAGGTTGCCAAGACCTCTCCTCCAGCTCCCTGTGCTCCCTGTGCTGGAGAGAACGGTCACATTTTATGGACCATTTAGTTTCCCAGTGGCGATCCTAATTCTTCACAGCATGCATGTGCCATTTCTTGGTTATTAAAAGGACCCCTGAAAAGGAGCTGCCCTCTGAGTCAGTGATCTTCCGTGCAGTTAATTGCGGGAGGGTTTTGCTTAGATGGTGAGGCTGAATATTTCCAAACTCTCCCTGTGCTAAGAGGGTGAATTAATACCCGAGTCTCCCCGTGGCTGCAGGGAATGACCCTTGAGCATTGTCAGTAAGCAGGCGGGGGAAGAACGATTGTCTGGTGTAATTCAAACTCTGAATTGCTCTGGAGGAAGTCCACTTGCTTTCTGCATAGAGATCAAGGGTGCTTTCAGGGCTGGCTGGCCAGGTGTCTCAGTCTTTCATCTCTCTGTCCTTATATTGTGTGACACTTCAGGTGCCAAAATAGCTTCCATTCCTTGGGGGCCCAAGCGAGCTCCACAGTTACTGGGAAAGGAGTGATTACCTTTGACGGACACGTTAGCCAAAGGACGGATGGCTGCGGTTGCACAGCAGGTGTGAAATGGACGGATGGGAGGTGGGTTAAGGGGGAGGTTCTTGTCAAGTCACCGTGGTGTCTATGAGAAAACCGAGACGGTAAGCCATTAGGCTTCGTGTTTCAGGTGTGAAGAAGCTGCCGAGATCCCTGGCATTGCAAAATGCCAAGTGAAATGTTACTGCCATGCGGAGCACAGCAGCATGACAGAATTAACGGGGCTGGTGTGGAGGGGTTAATGTGGGTGAGGGTGATCAGCAGAGGTAGGACTTTGCCATCAGGATTGCTGTGCTTGGGAAGCACGGTCTAATGGCAAGACCATGTGAAAAGAAATTGGAGCTTGCAAGGAGAGTGCTAAAAGTCATCAGTTGCAAGAGGTTTTTGTGTTTGCTGCAGGCCTGAAGCAAATTGGTGGCTTAAGTGTCTCTAAGCACCTGGGTCTTGCACTGGATGTACAGGTAAGATGAAATTAGGAGGGGGCTAAGTAATTAATTCCTCTTGCTGTGACGAGGATGGGAGATGATTCTGACTTGCCACTTCTCCTCAGAAGTTCCTTCAGAAGCTGGTAAGGACTCTGGTTATGAAACCTGGGAAGCAAAGAGGATCCCTGGGTGCCTGACACTTCCTTTTCTCTGCTGGTTCTTTCTCGCAGGCAGCCTCGGGCTGCCTGTCTCTTTGTTAAGAGAGTGACAGCAATGTGACACCGTGAAAATAATTACTAACAAATCACGGTGGTGACTGCAAACAGCTCGCTGTCTTCAGAGGCATGTCAGGGAGCATTAGAGCAGGGCCGTGGGAGCTGCGGAGCGGCTAGGGGCTCTTTCTCTGCTGTAGGCTGAGGGAAGCTCTTTGGAGACCTTTGGCGCCCGCCACCCCCACATCATTCCCTTCTCGTTGCCTTTTTCTTTCTTTCCTCCCTTCCCTGCCTTTGCCATCAATAATTAAGCCCATTAATTGCACAGTGAGCTCAGGAAAGCTGAGAATGGTAAGGCCAGGCTTCTGCCTGCCCTGGATTCAGCAGCCAGCCACAAAGCAGCGGAGGCATTTCTGGAGGGGTGTCGGGGACAGAAGCGTGTCCAAGCTGTGTTCCCCATCTTGCAGCCCTTGTGTGCTGCCCTGGGCAGGAATATTTGTTAGCTGCGTGCCCCTAGGAATGCGTGTGCTGCTGGTACAGTTGGAGAATGGCCCCTGTCCTCGTCCTTTGCAGCCCCCAGTCTCAGTGATCCTGAAAGTAGGTTTGCATTTGTGCAGAGCATCACAGCAAGTGCGCAGTCGATGGGCACCTCCAGCAAAAGAACGGGCAGAGGAATGAGAGGACCTTCCAGGATACAGTAGGGATGGTGCCAGTCAGCGTGGGTGAAGCTGCTGGTGAACACGATCTTCAGAGAACAAACAGCGGACAGGTCGTGGGTGAAGAAGGTGGTTGGTACCAAGTAGAGCACCTGGGGCAGTCCGCAGGGATGAGGCCCTTCGACTTCAGCAGCTGGGGCTGCGTTGGAGTAAGAACCCCTCAGCAGAGCTACGTGGACAGAGTCTGAGGGGCAGCTCTGAACAAGAGCAAGCTGAGTTGTACAGTAAAGGGCCTGCTCAGCTGGGGGCCACATCTAAACAACTTTCCCTAGCGTGGCTTTGGCATCCAACATAGAGGTGTGGCTGACAGCAGGGCTGTGCAGGTAGAGCTCTTAATGGTAATGTGATCATCTGGCAAAACCTCTGCTTCGAGAGGGGGACGAGGAGGCTGAAATCGGCTGTGTTATTAAAAGCAAGGTTTCTGTGGTCCCTTCTGCATCTGCTCCAGGAGAGGGTGGCTGGTGGGGCTCTTGCTGTAAAGCCTCACGTTATGTTGCTGTGAAGCTCCTTGCAAAGGGAAGGTCTAGAAGAGATACTGGTAGGAAACTGGAAAGGAGCTGCTGGCTGAAGTGTCCTTCAGCAGCATGGGCAATCAGCCGCCCATGCAGCCTTTCAGAGGGGAGGTTGCAGCCTGTGTTCCCTGTTCTTGGTGGCATTTCACGGTCTGGTTCAAGAGCTGGCCGTGCTGTCCGGCTGCGCTGACCCGCGCAGGGGAGAGCCCTGCGACGGGGAGCAGGAGGTGGGGATGGGACCCAGCCCTGCGGCTGCAGGCTCCTGCTCCGCCGAGCAGCCCTCTTTCCCATTCCCCTAGTTACTCGAGTGATTTTCCCGACTGTCACATCTGTAAATAATGTTGCTGGCGTATCTAGCGAGATGCAGAGTGGCGATGGAGGGGGGAGGGCTGGCGCTGAGGGTGGCTTGTAACAGCCCCTCTCCCCGACTCATACAATATTTATGCAGGGGCTGGGAGTCGGCGGCACTGACCTCCGGGTCGGGCTGTTAAACAGCTCCCGCAGCCCCTGCATCCTAATTGCTGCACTTGTCCTTTGCTCTGGAGGATTCGCTGCTCCTTCTCTCCGGCGAAGCAAACACTAATGGCAGCTCGTGCTTGGAGGTGGGGAGCGGTCTCTCCCCGCAAGGAGAAGACGAACTTGGTTCCCCTCGTGCAGAGCTGATTTGTAACAGCACAGAAACCTGTGCTCAGCCCCTGCTCCCCCGTGCTCCCAGCCTGGAGGCTGTGCCGAGAGCCCGGGGAGCTGTTACGTGTGTAATTCTTGGTTATGTATTGTCAGAGGGGACAAGGGGGTTACCCCATCCCACTGGCTCCTTGTGGGATTTCTCTTCCCCTTAGCAGGGAGAGGTGGAGGAGGCAATCACAGAAGTCATTTGGGAGAGTAGACCTGGGTGATGGGGTGCCAGAGAGGGCAGAGACGGTGCCGGAGGGGGGTTGCCTCCTGGTTGAACAGCTTTACAAGGCGTGTTTTCTTGTAGATAAATGATCTGCTTCAGAGAGTGGGGAGGGAGGTGATGTGGTGCCAAAGGCCACCGTCCCTTTGTGGGGGTGAGGGACTCTTGTCCCCCTTGCAAACAGTGCAGCCACGGCTGATGCTGGAAAGGTTTTTCTTTGGGCTAGCAGGGGTTTTCTGCTGATTTCAGCTGTACCAGTGGTTCAAGAAAGCCCCAGAGATGAAGCTGTTTGGTTGCTAGAGCTGCCACAACCTTCCCCCCCATGCCATTCTGCTGGGCTCCATCCCGCTTGGGGCTTCACGTCAGGTGTCTGCGAGTCCAGTGACCCGAGTGGCCGCCCACGTCCCTTATCCTGCCTTCCTAAGCTTGCAGGTCTCCTTTGTGACTGGAAAAATGCTGTTTGGACTGGAGACTAATGGCCTTTAAGTGACATGATTGTATTATGTTAAGCGTCTATAGGCTTTACCATTAGGCACTAAGCAGTTTATGACTCATAGCAGAGAAGCCCTGGTCCTGAAGGGTGCGTAAGCTAAATGGTCAGGACAAGCAAGAGAGGGGAGAGGCGAGGTTTCCTCCTGCATGTCGCACAGCAAGTCTGAGGAAGAACGGGGACAGGACACGTCTCAGTCTGTGAGCAACACCTTGCTCTAGGTCTCGCACGCTCCAGTGTCCCGTGGAGAAATACTTTTCCAGTGGGAAATTGCATAGTGGGAGGAGAAGTGCATTTAATTTTAGTTTAATTTTTGTGCATGTTTTGGTTTTGAGGGGGCTTAGACACAATGCGCTGTGGGTGCATCTATTGCATCAGGTACACTCCCTTACTCAGGAAGTAATTACAGTATTCTGCAGCAGGAGTCTGAACGCTGCCTCTTAAAACTGCTCTTATGCAGAGGACCAGGCGATTACTAGGCAAGGGTCTGTATGAAAGACTTCATAAGAGGCCGTATAGACAGAGGAAGGACACGCTCTGCGTTTGTAATTAGGCTCCACTGCAGCATGAATCACAGAACAATTTAAATAGAGATCTCTATTCCACCCGCCTGCTCAAAGCAGGGCTGATTTCAACCTTAAACAGCTTGCTCAGGGTCTTCTCCAGGTGAGTTTGAATGTCTCCAGGGGAGGAGATTCCCCACCTCTTTGTCCCGGTGCTTTATTTCCTGCATGGTGAAGAGTTTTTCCTGATGAATGGAAGTTCACCAGCTGCAGCCTGTGGTCATGACTGGTGACTTCCATCGAGAACATGCCTATGTGGTAGATGTACACAGTATGCTAATATTGTACACTCCTATTAATAAGATGCTCTGTGATGTTATGTTTAGTAAGCAGCTGGACTGTCACAGCAAGCTTGTGCGTAGAAATCTGTTTTTAAGGTTTTTTTTTTCAGTGTCAGATTCCCAAGGCTGAGGGAGTCACCTCAGCTTTGGACACTTTCCAGTTTCTCTTTCCTTGGGAGCAACTTGGTGCACTTCTGCTGTCAAAGGCAAGTTCACCCAGTCCTCCTCCCTGTCTGGAAGGGCTTGCAAGAGTATTAGCTCTACCCCTGAGTCGTCCTTTGCTGATCTGGAAGACTCGTTGTGGAGGAGTGCAAAGCTTCTGCCCGCTGCACTCCTAACCTCAGCTGAACCGTGGAGCCAGCGAGTCCTGGTTTCCTGCATGGTAATCAGGTGATTGTTTAGAAATGAAACAGCTCAATTCTGATCTTACTCTCGCTGGCTACTTGCTAACAGCAGGTAGAGTTACTCCAGATTTACTACCACATGCATAACTGCAGAATCAGGCCCGGTAAATAGAGCTATGAATCTTTTTAAGAGAACCTGTTAAGCGGTAGCACATAGATTTATTGTAGCATCATGTGTGTGCAATTGTTGATGAACATTTTCTGTTGGAGGCTGAATACCTGCTGTGTTACAGCCTTGCTTTTAATGTTGAGATAGCATCTCTGCCAGCATCTAGCTGATGCACAGACAGATACCCATAAAAGGGCCAGATCTCACATGGTGTTAAATGCGTTCATGTTTCATTAAGGTTGATGGCAGTGGAAGGCACACGATGCTTTTCAGGACGTACGAGTGACGATGAGCTGCTTGTCCTGTGTGCTTTTTGTGGCAGAATTATTTTCCCAGTGTGTACAATGCTCTGGCTGCATCCTGGGGTAACAGACTTTCCTGGTCACAGGCTTGGAGAACATGAGTGTTGAGATTCTCCCAAATTTTTTAGTACCCAACAAAACTTTAGGGAAGAGGGATCTGGCTGTAGCGTGTGGGTGAATCCGCAGGGTGGTGGGTGTTCTGGCATTTCAGCTAGTGCTGCTGAGAGTCTCAGGTGTTAGGGCTTGCAGCATGCCTTTTAAGCTTCCTAGGCAGAAATATGCCTGGTGCAGAGAGAAGGCAGTGCTGGCCAGAACAGGCGTCACAGAAAAAGAAAGGAAGGTCTGCAAGTGCCAGGTATTAGCCTCACTGCTTAGCCTGGTTTTTTTTTTTTTTTTGGCCTCATTACACTAACCCAATTAAAGATTGATGGAAGAAGATAACACACACTCCAGTGAAGTGCTTTGTGTGGCAACTGCTTCCTTTCCTGGGCAGTTGGAGTGGCCCCGGTTATCTCGTGCATCACCACACCTCCCCGGGCCCTGCAGAGCCACTGGTGCCTCCACATGCCTTGGCGTCTGCTCTTCTCCTGCATTGTGGCTCTCTTATTACTAATGGAGCATGGATGCATTTTAGCTGCTGGTCAGCCCTCATTAATATCCAGAGATGACAGGTTGACATTTGTAAAGAAGACTTGCATTGACCTTCATGTTGTGCATCGGTGCGGTTGCCATGTGGTGCCCTGTGCTGGATGCTTCTTCCTGCGCAGCCTCAGGAATGCATTTGTGTTAGCGAAGGGGCAGCCTGCTCTGTAACCCTTTGGTGCTGCCGGGAACCCAGGCAGAGTGCCTGGGTGTCTCTGCATCCCTCTGCCCATCCCCAGGACCGTTCCCCGGAGAGCCTCCATCCCAGTGAACGGGACTGGGCGGTGCTGGGGTTGCAATCGTGGCTTCTGTGGAGGTTGATCCTGGTTCCCCAAGCGGGGCTGTGCCATTTGGGTACTGGGACCGTAATGGAAGAGAGCTTAGTGCCAGCGGTGATGTCCTGTCTGCTTCCTTTTCCTGGCTGCTGCCTGGGGATGAAGCAGGGGAAAAGGCTGCACTGCCCAGGTACCCCGAACGCTGTCAGCCGCCTGTCTCTCCCCCGACCCACCCCATCCCGGCGCAAGGGCTGCTGCAGCCAGCTCGGCAATGACATTTATTAACAGAGGGGGCTTTGAAAAAAGGCAGGCTGCTCCTGCAAAGGCTCCTCGCTGTAACTCCGTCTCCTCTTCTCGCCAGCCCATCTGAGGCAATGGCTGCTGGTGTTGAAATTCATTAGTGTTTCCTGACAGGCGATGGAGGCTTGCTCTGTCTGTTCCCACTTCCCTGCTCTCATGTCCCTGCTTCACGCATGCTGATATTTAAAGCTGATGTGCGGCTCGTAGGCTTGTTGCACTGTGACAAGTTTGGGGGTGGTTGAGAGAACTGAGGGTGGAAGGAAAGCAAAGAGAGGTGGGAGGGAGGGAGAGGGGACCTGTCTCAGGGTTTCTGTGAAAGCCCAGGGCTTTTCAGGCCCTCTCCAAATGTGTTGTCTTGCCACAGCTGCTGCCTGTGAATTTTAAGTACAGCTACGCCGGGGCAGTTTGGCGTGCAGTGATGGGGGGCAGAGGGGGACAGAGCCATGGGTGTGCTTGGGGAGAGTGGGGTGCAGTCACCTGGCAAGGGCTCTTCCCGCAGCTGCTGGGGATGCCTCTTTGGGAGGGGTTGGGTTTAACTAAACCGCTTTAAATTCCTAGCGTGGCTCCAACTCATGCGAGGTTCAGTGCAGACTGATGTGGCTTTGCCTGTCACGGTGCTATTTCTCCAGGAAAATATCTCAGGAGCCTTGGCACGGGATGTTACTCCCTCACCAGCTTTCCCTGTTAGGGCACCCAAGCCGTCCTCTTGGCGGGCGACATGAGGGTGCCTGGCAGAGATCCCAGCCTATGCCAAAGGAGGGCAGCACTTCTGCACCACCTGGTCCTGGTCCCCTTCAAGCCGTGCCTTGGCCGGCCTTGCTTTGAACTGCGGTGCCAGGCCGAGATGGAGTGGCAGCTCTCCTCTCTTGGGTAACACCTTGTTGCTGTTCTGCGCTGCTGCAGCCCAGGAGCTCCCCTCAGGCCTTCAGCCCTCCTTCAGCGAAGGATGCCCAGGGCAGGAGTGTACCTGCCCTCTCCTTCGCAGCCCGGAGCAGTGGGTTGGCCAGGACACAATTAAAATGTTCTGCATCTCTTACGACTCAGGGTCTCCAGTGCATGGATTTATTTTTTGAAGGTTGCAACCAGGTCTATAAATATCAAGATTTAATGTCCCTTTATCTTTCCCAAAGAGGGACTTGTTCTTTTAACTGGCTCAATATCAATACACCCAGTGTGTAGAAAGTGGCCCAATTTCTTTGTCTCCTGACATCCTGAACCCCGAAGCAGATGGACGTTAACCAGCTCTGATGAGTTGGGAGAATCAAGCATTAATTTTTTATACACCAGGACCACCTGAGTGATGGAAATCAATTACGGCTGCCCCTCCCCCTTCCATATTAATGTGGTGGCTCCGAGCAGAGGCGGAGGAACCTGTTGAAATGAGAAACCCCTATTTCTTGGTTTGACCCCCTAGATAATTAGGGTTAAATTGATATGCTATCGCACTGGTGACACATTTTATCTGTCTCTGTTTGTACAAGAGGATACAATAGTGGAGGAAGGACCAATTTGTGCCCTGCTCTAGCTAACCAGACCGAGATAAAAGGTGTCACTAGTACGATAACGTTCTTGCCTCACGCTCCTTTATTGTTGCTCAATTTGCCTTTTTTTTTTTTTTTTAATCCCATTCTTTCTTTCTTTCAATACCCTTGGTCATATTTTAACTCCATGCCATCGCATAATGATGCCCTGCTAAATGTGTGTGGAGATAGGCAACTCTGGCTGACAGCCTTCCCTGATAACCGAATTCCAGCCCATCCATCACTAGGCTGCTCTCCTTAACTTAAGGAAAGTGATAACTAAAGCAAGGCCGTTTATCACCGCCGAGCTGTGCGCTTCTTGCCGCCTTGGAGAGAGCTGGCTTCAACAGGAGAAATGCAGCCGTGTGACCTCGCCTCCCATTTGCATCCCATGCGTCTCCAGGCCCCATTTACCCTGCAGCGTGTGGAGGAGCAGGGCTGGGTGGAAAATAGAGCCTGGGGTGAAGAAGCTCTCTGAAAACGGTGCAGAGCTGCCACGGCTGAGCGCAGTGCGAGGAGAGCGTGGCTGGTGGAGGGGAGCGTGCTCCTGCTGCTCCGTCATTGCACTGGGAAGTGGTCTGCAGTGCTCGCTCCCTGCTGTCGCTCGCTCTTCTGTCCCAAGGGACCTGTGTTTTGGGAGCAGGAAGAGGCCGTGCGTGCCATCTCCGCTGCTGGAAGGACAGGTTTAACCATCGCTACCTTTGAGGCTGGAAAATCCCACAGCCATTTTCAGGTTTCTCTCTTTCAAGTGCAGTCATACCTGAAACACAGTGTTTGGCTGATGGGATGGTTTGGAGAGCCATCGTCCTTCCCAAGGAGCGAGAACTTCAGCGTTTGAGGAGGCAGCAAGACTTCATTCAGAAGCTGGAAGCATCAGGGGACACTGAGTGAAGGGAAATGTGCTGTTCTTTCTCTTCTGCTGCCCAGGGAAGTGGTGGAGTCCCCATCCCTGGAGGTATTTCAGAGACGTGTGGATGTGGCACTGGGGGACATGGTTTTGCGATGGGACTTGGTAGGTCAGGTTGACAGTTGCACCTGATGATCTTGAAGGTCTTTTCCAGCCTAGATGATTCTGTGATTCTGTATCCTGAGCTCTTTGCTCAAGCACAGCTGTCCCAGTGATCAGGGTTGAATTTTGCCGGAGTGAGAAGCTGTACTGAGCTTAAGAGCGTGTTTGCCAAATGAGCTGCTCAAGTCAACAGTGATCCTAATAAATGGGCGTACTTCCTTAAAGGCCCTGGCAGTTTTATTCCCTAGGAAAGCCACAGGTGTGCCCTGTTGGCTCCAACGTGGAGAAGATGCTGGAGGAGCTCCTGCCTGGTCACCAGGCTGGGGAGCATGGGACCACTGCAGATGACAAGCTTTGAGCTGGGGAACAGACACTGCAGGAGTGTTTTCCTGGGGCCCTGCTTTCTGTGCAGTGAGAGCCCCCAGTTCCCCATGCCTGTGCTGGGAGCACTGTGTGCGCAGACTAGACTAGACCAGACCCAGAGGACAATCCTTTGCTAAGGATGAGCCACTCGGTGGCTGTATCCCTGCTGGCCCAGAGCCACCAGACCTGCATCTTCCAGCTCAGGGAGTAGATGGATGCGTTGGTCCATGCTGCTGACAGCCTGCCCAGGTTACAGCACGAGTGCAGAGCTTCCAGTGCTTTAAAAACTTCGTGAAGTCTCTCTGGTGCTAATGTGAAATGAGGGGAGCAGAAGCACAGAGGGGGAGGGGGAATGTCCTTAGGTCACGCAGCTCCGCAGACAGTTTCTGGGGTTGTTACTTGTTTGCAAAAATGGGTCATTTATTTAGTTGACATATTTATTTGGAACATTTATTTTCTCCAATTAAAGACCCACTGTCCAGCGCCCAGGGCGTACTGCCATCAGTCTCAGGGTGGAAGAAGAACCAGGCTGTCCAGTTTCCTGGGCCTTTTGGTCCCATAGGGATGGAAGCGCTTTAGATGTCATTCATTGCACTGGGTGGTTAGCTGTCAATTCATGTGGCTAACAAGAACCGTGCTGTACTCGCTTGTCCTGGGCCCTGTCCAAATGTTAGGCGAGACAATAATTATTCCTCTAACTGGAGCCAGGCTGAGAGCTGTATTAATGAAAATCTCTTGGGCTGGGAGGAGAAACCCAGCTTTTAGTAACACACCCCTTGCTAACTGCTGTCATGATCCTCTCTAGCTAAACGTGAGCAGTCTGAGAGATTGAGCTGGTCACATGCCTGTATTAGACCCATCATTTGTTTTAGACGATTCCTTTTCTTGTGATTTTTTTTTTTTTTTTTTTTTTGATTTGAACACCCATAGAAAGCAGCTTTCTTAGGATGCTGGTTGGGCTTGGTGGGGTCTGTTCCACTATGGGATGTCATGGACATATGTGTAATGGCCGTAAAATGCATGAACCAGGCTGCTTTTTATGTGACGGCTATGTAATTGCGAGGAGTGACTCCAGGTGGTTTATTTCAGAGCGATGGTGCTAGCATCAGATGAGCCGTGCCCGGAGACGAGAGCATGCTGTCAGGTCACATTGCTTACCCTGCAAGTCGCCTCAGTCCTGCTGCTTGCAAGCTCATTCTTTTCACAGGCTTCCTGCTTTCAAAGAGATTCCTCTGGACTTCCTTATTCAAATGTGTTTGTATGACATAAATTACTGCTCCTAAATGATGCCATGTGCATCTTTACAGGAGCAGGCATTTGGTTTTGGCACAGAGAGTCTATTCCTTCCTTGGAGCAGGGCTCACAAAGCCAGTACGCTGCTGGGGCCCAGCGTGTGCTGGCTCTGTTGGCCACGTATTCCTGGGAGGTTCCTCTGGGTATGTTTGCCAGCTTCCATCCTTTTCTTCCCATCAAAATGGAGGCAGCACAGAAACCAAAGCACTCCTTTGGTAGTGCAATACCCAGTGCCTCGCGTGATCCCCAAGGGCATTACCTGCATCCCTCCCTCATCTCCTTACCAGTGCAGCTGCTGTAGGTCTGAAGGGATGCTGCGCTGTTGGTCAGAGGGTTTGGAGCTGGGCTGAGCTCTCGGTTATCGCATGAGGGGGCTGATGGTGTACCCCAGCTCAAAGTGGTGTACCTAGCCTGTGCTTACATCTGAGCAGAGCTTGTTCCTGAATTTCAGCCTTGAACCTGAAGTCCAGGCTGGATTATCCAGGCTTTGCCCTATGCAGACTGAGAGGATACTTTGCCCCAGACAGGGTCTGTGTTGGGATGTTCGAGCAGCTGGTGCTGGTGCTCGCAGCGCTTCCCTCCTCCCCTACAGCCTCCCCTTACAGTCACCACATGGCCAAGGAAGTTGTAAGATTTCCCGACCCCCTCTGTTTGCAAAAGCCAGTTTCTGGGGTTGTGGCTTTTAACATGCACAAACGGGTCTAATTTAGTCATTTATTTAGTTGACATATTTATTTGGGATGTTCCTTTGCTTCAGTTAAAGATCCTGTGACCAGTGCCCCAGGCATGCTCAGCAGTACATGAATGAACAAGATCCATCAATTACTGGTGATCGGATCGGGGAAGACTCCCATAACTCATCTCGAGCACGGGTTCGGCTGGAGTCGCATGGCTTTGCTACTCAGCCTTCCCCGTTCGCTGGCAGAGGGGCAGTTTGTAGCTGGCACCGCATGGGAGAAGCTGCTTTCAAAATCCTGGGCTCCTGTTGTCCCTTCAGGCAGCCCTGCTCCCTCACCAGTGCAGTTTTGTTTGGTGAGCCCTATTCCGGCTGAGGTTAAATGTGCGTGCTCGCAGCTCTGCCTGCTGGTGCTCGAACCCGCAGTGAGAGTGTGCAGAGCTTTGCATCTTCAGGGTTGTGACTGCTCCCTGCTTCCAAGCACCTACGTTGAAAAAAGCCTCTGCTTTCTTAGCACTAAAATACAGCATTTCTACCCCAAAAATGAGTGCTCGATGCCTCCTTCCCTCCCTCATGTCTCACTCAGTGCTTTAACCATAAGGGCCAAGTGAAAAAGCACCAGGGCATGACAGGTGAATTGCCCTGTCGTATCTTCTCAGTCCTGCTGTCTGCCCTGTAAGCCGCTGGCTGAGCAGGATGGTTTTGCAGGGATTTGCGATGAGCTCACTTAGTTGAGGACAGCCCGGGTGCTCCAGTTGTGTTTGTGTTTCAGCTGCTGGGGAGGAGAGCTACATGCCGCCCTTGCACACAGCTCCTGCTCACAATGTTGAGCCTGAAAGGTGTCGGCAGCCTGGATGTGGCTGGATGTATGTCAGACTTCAGCCAAGTTGTGCTCTTGTGAGATTTTTTTTTTTTGCCAAGAGCTACTGCCCTTCTGATGTGCAGCATGTTACAGCAGACTTGAGGGGCTCTTCCATCTCGGAACGAAATGTGCTTAATAAAACAGTTTGTGTTGTCAGGACAGTAATTGAATCAAACCTACTCTCTCTTCTCTCTTACAGGTTACCAGGACAATGCCAGTACTTAGGGCTGCCGGTTGCTGATTACTTCAAACAGTGGATTAATCTGAAAAAGGTACTTTTGTGCAAGCTGCCACGGTCCCTTTTTCCCTCTGTTCCCCCTCTCCTTTCTCCTTCTCCTTTCCTCTTTAAGGAGGTGTCTAATAACTACTGCTGTTTTGCATTGAAATGAGTTATTTTCTCAGAAGCTGGGCTGAGCGAGTCCTCTGGCTCCCTATTGTATCTCCTCTAATAGAGTCTTACTGTACTTGATGGGATGTGTTCTGCAGCTGGGGAGAATCCCATTGTGGCAGGCACAGCGCGGTGTCTCCACATAATAGTGGGACACTGCGAGGCCCCTCCTCAGCAAAGGTTTTGTTGGTCCCAGTGCTGCTCACTCTGTTTTGTTTTGCAGCTGTATAAGGCTACTAGGAGCACAGTTTCCTTCAGATCAAATTCCGGTTGATAAACGTGGAAATATTCCAGTATAAAAATCAGCATTTCCCTTTGCGCTGTGGGAAAGGGGAGCTGTCTCAGCAGCACGTCCACCTGTGATCACTTTGCAAAGCAAAATACCTTGCATTTTGCTGTGTGGCATCTTGTGCTGCTCCGCACCTTCTCTGGCTGGCTAAGGAGCAGCGTGCCATGCATCCACAGGGTCTCCTGGCACAGCTGCTCCATCCGCATGGAAAAACGTGGTGATGCCATAAGCGGCAAATCGGAGTGGAAAGAAAAAAGAAAAAAAACTAGTGTGGTACCAAGCAGTAGCTTGGTACTTGGGCTAGAGGAGGCTGGCGTCTGTGCACAAGAGTAACTGGGGTGGTCCTTCTGGTTAAACCTTTGAATGAGTAAGATTCCCTTCCCCCACCCAATTTCATGTTTTATTTGGGTTTCTGTGCCTTTTCCCGATAATTAGGGGTCTTGGTAAGTGGAATTTGCTTGTAAACAGCTTGTTGTACTTATGGGCTTTTCTTTTGTTCTTTTATTTATTTATTGTTATAAATGGAAGCGTGAGTGACAGGCTGAGCGGCCGCAGAAGGACAATTTGCATGATCTGTTCCGTCAAATAGGGTAGAACATGAACTTAACAAGGGATGCTGGCAGCACATTCCCAGCTGAACTTGTCAAGGGGTCTTGTATTTCCCTGCTGTCAGAGCAAATCTTTTGGCTGATTGCTGGTCCTTGGTAAATGAAATCTGAAAGCACATTGGGGCATTCTGCAGTTCAGTGACCATTAATGATCGCCATTTGAAGTTCACTAAACTTGCGGTGAATGGATAGCAGCTCTATAACCAGCAGGTTGATGGCTTCAGAATAATAATAATAATAAATAAACAAAAATCCCTGTGTACCGTGATGTTTGCTCAGAAGTAGGTTGATCCAGCTGTGCTCCTCCGCTGGGCCTCTGGATGAATGACTTACGGCTCTTTCCCATAGCTCCAGGCTCCGGGATTTGGCATATTAGGAGCTGGGATTCATCATAACACAGCCATCCAGGCAAGCAGCTGTTCTGCAAGTTGGGCGTTGGTGTCTTGTGCTTCAGCAAGTATTCTGGTAGCAAGTTGAAGGCCGGTGAGTGTCAGTGAAGTACCAAGCACAGGGCTGAAGGCAGGAGGGAAGCCGTTGCATGGGAGCGCTCCCCTGCCCAGCTCTCTGCAGGGCTTGCAGGCTGGGCATGTAGGATGGGGGACACAGAGTGGGGCTTGTGCCTTCTTGTCCCTCTGCGGGTGTGTTACTCGGAAAGTAAGGCTGCGATCTCCTTCAGATCACCCAGGGAGGGGATATGTGAGGTATGTTCATCTTTCTCCAACCCCTCTAATCCCTTAAAAATCTGAAGTTTTTCTGACTCTTTCATGCCTGATGCCCTGTTACACACAGGGTGGTTCCAGGGACCCCGAGCCCCTCTGGGAAGTGATCCAGGGTGAGCAGGAGAGCAGGGACCTCTCCTGTCCTGTGGCTAAGGGCTGCTTCCCCTGGCGCTTGTTCTTAGCCCGAGGTGAGGATCTTTCTATGCCACCACAGCCCCACTGTCTGTGGGTGCATGTGGGGGAATTGCCTGTGTGTTTTTACGAGAGAGGATTTCCAGCCCAAATAAATAATTCTGTCCAAGCAGCAGGACATGGTGGGGCCTCAGTTTCTTTTGACTGAGCTCCCAGTATGAGACAAATAAGGATAGACGGGTGACTAACCCCCTGCTATTCCCTTCCTAGCTCAGGCGTCCCCTTTTCCCCTCCCTCTGGCAAGTTCCTGACTTAGAAACACCTCCCAGGTTGAGTCTGCCTCTGACCTGATCCATGCAGTGAAGATGTTGGGGGTGGCGTGAAACTGCTAATTTCTAGGTCATGGGTAATGCAGAGACTTGGATCTTTCAGATGTCGAGAAAACAGTTCACTTGAGTGCGAATGGCGTGCGTGACTGAGAGCAGTTTCCTGCAGAACAGCCCCACCTGCACCCTGTTGTCTCTCCTTTGGGTCTCTGCTTGTGAGCAGCGATAACGAGAGGACCCTGCTGAGTACGGAGCCGCTGCTGCAAACACAAGTCAATGCTGAAGAGTGGGATATGTGCTGGAAAGGCGCGTGCGTGGGGCAGACATGTTTGGGTTCCTGCGTGTAGCGCTGCAGCAACAAAATATGTTCCAGATTCCCTCTGCCCATGCACACACAGCTTTAGCTCCCTTCTGTCTCCATTTTGTGTCATTTGAAGAAACAAGGAGCGAAGATGGTCCAGAGCTCAGCAGTCTCTCTTCCCAAGACGGGGAGGCTGTCTTTTGCGGGGTTCATTGCCTGATAAACTCCTTCCCTCGTCACGTCTGTGCTGCAGGAGCGGTTCAGGCAAGCACCCTGTGTCTTTGGTCCTCTTTCAGAGTTTCCAAGATTTGCCTCAGGCAAGGTGAAGACAAGAATGGGGCCCTGCTGGCCACCACGCTTGTGTTGCACCAGGACACATTTTGGGTTGCTCTGGCCATGCATGTGGTAGGGAGCACCAACCTGACTGCTGTCACAGGTGGCTGTGGTGGCCGCAGTGCCTTGGATCTGTGCAAAAGCTTCCTGTGGAAGACAAAAGGAGAAAAGCTGCTTGTGCACTTGGCCGAGTTTGCTCAAGTTTTACCTTGCCCTGTGCCCCCCCCAGCCCGCTAGCGCATCCCTTCCGTCAAGCCTGATCGGTGTTTGCTGACATTTTTAATGTCACTGAGCGATCGCGTATCCCTAGTGAGCTGTCAGGGTAGAGCTGACTTGGGGCAGAGAGTTGATCATGTTCTTCCCTTCGATTAGCTAAGCACGGTGGGAGGGCTGCGGAAAGCAGAGGAGGCTTTCTTTGAATGCCGCAGCATTTCAGATATCGCCCTAAACCATCTCGCCGGAGAGTCACCCTCCTGCCTGCCAGTTCCCCTCGTGTGCCCGTCACGCAGAGCAGCAGAGGCCCCGTGGGTCAGGGCTGCGGTGCGGAACCCGAGCTGCAGGGTTGGGTGCTCAGGACCGACTGGCAGAGAGCGCTCCGGGCCAGGAGCAGGGGCCAGCAGTGCAGGAACACGTGCACAGAGCAGGAGGCTGTGGGTCAAGATGTGCGTGAAGAGGGAAGCTGCTGCAGCTAAGCCACAGCCAAGCGGCTGCCCCGCGAGTACCGTCAGGTAGCGTGGATACATTTGTTAATGCTTACTCCAGCACAAGGATCAGCTCGTGTTTGTGCTGCCTTTGCTCTTTCGGGAGCCTCTGTGGTTTGTTGCTCCAGCTAGCAGCACAGTGGCAGGTCCCCACCCTGCAGGGATGGAGCCAGCGCTGCCTTAGGCTGAGGCTGCGTGGGGTGGCCGGGGGTGCCAGCACCCCAGCGTTCTGTGCGCGTCGCGGAACGGTCACCTTGTGCGAGAAGAGCACCGGGAGGAGGATGAAGGTGTCAAAATAGGCAGACCAAAGATCTGTCCAGCCCAGCTCCTCTATGCCAGAGGCCAGTAGCTGCTGCTGTCAGGGTGCAACAAGGAGAGCATGGGTCAAGTCAGCCTGCTCTGGTTCCCAGCAGTCATCTTCGAGGACTGGGAGCTGGCGGCTGTCTCTGGACCTCTGTGCCTGTCACCCGCTGTGTTTGTCGTGTCTGCCCACCATACGTTTCTTTTTCTGAATCTGCTGACGCTTTCAGTTTCTACAGCATCCTGCAGCAATCAGTTTTGCTGTTTAATTATGCATTAATTACACTTTGTTTATTCATATGTTGTGTGAAGATACATGTCCTTTTGTTTCTTTTAAACCTGCTGTCTGATCATTTCCTTGAGCCTCAGTCTTGCCTTCTGTGAAAGAGCAAATAAGTGTTGCCAGTTCTTCTCTCATGTTATTCTTGACTTGAGACCTCTGCCATATTCTTGCTTAGTGGTCTCTTTTCCAGTGCAGCGTAAGTGTTGTTGGAGAGCTGGCACAAAGCCACTTGCTCGTTCTGTGACTCTAGAACTGGGTTGTGGAAGCTATTTTTAACGCTGTGTATAGTATCCTGATCCATTTCTTCTCTGGACATTATGCAGTTACAGGATAATGGAGGAGTATTTTATGTAACCACGAGGGGTTTGTTTTATTCCTCGTTTTTCAAATGATATTTATTTAAAAAAAAAAAAAGAAAGAAAAGACAATCTTCATACCTAGAGCTGTCCCTTTCTCAGGACAGCCATCCTGGCATGTATGACCATCTTTTATTTCTGTTCACAGGGGGCAGTTTGTCTTTAGATACGCTGATAGTGGTTGCTTTAGAAAGGACAGAAAACTGGTCCAAGTTTGCCATCCTCCTGAAGCCCAGCAGAGCTTTGCGTGCTTTTTGCTGGTGGTTTGAATGCTTTGCTCTCGAGGTTCAGCTTGGCTTGCTCTAATGAAGTGAAGATTTCTGCTCGATTCACACACAGGCTGTAACACACCCTGCGTGGCCAGGGCCATTTGCAAGGGGCTCTGTGGCAGGTGGCACTGCAGGACTGGGAAAGTCGCCGTGTCCGACTGCTTCACCAGCCTGGGCTTCTCTCGAGTTCTCCGTCATCCGGCCCTGAAACAGCTGCCCCAGCGCGGTTACGTTCCCCAGGTTGTGTGGTTTGCTCCTGGTGCTGTCAGGGTACAGCTCACGGTGCTGGCAAAAGCTTCACGGGGTATCCAGTCGCTGCTGGGGATGAGGAGGGCAAGCAGGCGTCAGTACCAGCGGAGGGGAAGAGTTTAAGGGGGATTTATGTGTTGTGGTCCTCAGTGGCTGGTGTCAGTGTGTTTCTCGGCATCGCGCAGCATGGTTGCAGCTGTACGCTCCTGCTTTGCCCTTTCTAGCCCCCGGCCAGCCACCCGAGGGAGGGGACGAGATGCTGGCAGTCGCTGCTCCTGAAATGCTGGAACAACTGTGTGGAGAAAGAGGCTCTTTGGTAGTGATTGGCATGTGAAAGGCAAGGGTTGAACGGTGTATGTGGATGAGTGCAGCTTTCCTTCTCTGGACGTGACGAAGCAGAGTTGGCAGAGCCCTGGGGAGCACAGTGTGTCCATGCCGGGGTGGTGTGGCTGTGTGCAGAGCTGGCCTTTTCCAGGGCCAGCTTTTATTGATCTGTGGATACTCGTCGCTCGGCAGCAAACTGTTAATACGTATGCACAAATATTTTAAGGTCACCTCCTCGCTTTGTGAAATACAACAGAGGAAGCATGTAATAGAATGTTTTTGTTAATATTTGGCAACTAGAAATAAACACGTCCTAAACAAACAAAGATTTGCTAACAGCTTTTTGTCTCTCCTCTGAATTAACAATTTCTCGTGCCTTAGGGATGGGAGGAGGAGGAGTTGTCACGCATTTGGTGTTAAAGTGTCTCGAGTGCTTTGGACAAAGAACACTGAAATGGATGCCCTTGAGAAATGGTTTATTTTTTGGTCCATGTGCCTGAAAGTTGCCTTCATAAGTCTAACCTCTTGAGGACTTAGTGTGATGGTTATCAATTGCCTGTTTATTGAGTTACTGCCTGATAAGGTCAGAAATGACAGAGAAGGAGTCCTCGGGCAGAGTGCTTCACAGCCGAAGCATCAAGCACATAAGGAGATGGTGCCAGTTAACTGCGAAGAGCTGCTTATGTCCCCGGTCGGATCAGGCACTTGGTACTCAGCACTTTGCTGGTTTGCTGCATGGGTGAGTGCTCTAAGATCCTGTCCTACCTTCCTTCATGGGAGCAGTGCTCTCTTGGGCTCCTCATCCCTGGCTGAGGAGCTCCTGGCTTTGGTAAGTAAGTCTCTCAGAAGGCAGGAATGATAGAGGTTGTGAAAGGGAACTAAAGCAGAAACATGACCCCAGTGTTAAAGGGAGCAAGGCTGTCTTTTCCATGGGAATTGGGAAAGAAGAGTGTGCAATGGCATTGGTTCATAGCTGGAAGGAAATGGAAGAGTTGCTTATAACAGCAAAATAACTGTGTGTAATAAATACTTTGCTCTGTATTTACAGAAAGGCAGACGATGCTGTCTCGCTGAGCAAGATGCTGTTACAACACAATTTTGTGATAAAAGTTACGTGGTAGCATTAGGTTGGCATATTTTGCATAGCTGGTTTACAAGAGTTTTAAGAGAGCTGGCTGAGAAGCTCTCGACTGTTCATGTTGCTTTTAATAAGTCTTTGAACATGGGGGAAGTTCTAGAGGACTCGAAGAAAGCTAACGTTGTACCAGTAATTTAGAAGGGCAAATGGGATGACCGATGAAGTAATTATAGCCCTATCAGCTTGACATTAATTCTGGGCAAAGTAATGAAAAGCCAGATATCATAGTTGATTAATAAAGAATGAAAAGAGGGTAATATAATGCCAATCAATGTGGATTTATGGAAACTAGATCTTTTTCAAACTAACTTGATATTTTTTTTATGAGACTACATGTTTGGTTGATAAAGGTAACCATGTCAATGTAATATACTTCTGGAAGGCATTTGACTTGGTACCTTATGACATTTTGATTAAGAAACAAGAGTGATACAAAATCAACATGGCACACATTACATTGATTAAGAACGAGCAAACTGACAGCTCCTAGCATTTAATTGTAAATGGGTAATCATCATGGAGTGCATGTCTTCCTAGTGGGGTCCCACAGGGATCTATTTCTCAGACCTCTTGTATTTAGCACTTTTGTCAATGCCCTGAAAGAAAACGTAAAAATCATTTTTGATAAAGTGTGCAGATACTGCATCCAGGGCGCTGATGCTGTTGGATTTATAAACAGGGCATGGCGAGTAGGAGCAGAGGGGCTGGATCATCTCCTTGTTTGGGACTGCTTTGGCCAAGTTGGGACACTGGGTCCCTCTCCATCGCCTCTGCATCGGTAAGGATTCTGGAAACTTGAAGACTTGGTGAGAACTGCAAGACCCTCGAGAACACTTGCCATACAGTAAAGACCATGGGAGCTGTTTAGGGTACCGGACAGAAGGGTATGGGTGATTTGACTGTAGCTCCAGAGCATTAAATGGAGAGCCAAAAGGTGGTGAGAGGCTCCTTTAGTCTAGCAGACTAAAGCATAAGCAGTTCCAATGCCTGGAAGCCAAAGCTAGATAATTCAGGTGCAGATTTTTAGGGGGAGGGTAAATAACCATTGGAACAACTTACTGAGGGCTGTGGTGGCTTCTCAAGCTCGGGGGGGAAGGTTTTTCCTAACAAGCTCGGCTCTGGTTCAGCCTTCAACCAGGAATTAACCTGCGGCAGCCTCGGTGCCCGAGCAGAAGGTCGGGCCGACCGACAGCGGCGGTTTCTCCTGCCGTGATGAGCTTGGGCTGTGTCTGTCGGCGTAGCTCTCGCTGGCTCCCTCCCATGCAGTGCAAGGGTACCCTCGATGGCTTTGGGGGAACTTGGGGCAGAGGGGACGGTGTCCCAGGAGGGTGGCGGAGGCACAGGGCGGGCAGGGAGCCTCCTGCTCCTGGGGCTGGCGCGCGGCCGCCGTGCACGACTTCTCCTTTAAATCTGTCGTGCAGCTGTCTGAACTCTGAAATTTCTTTCACTCTCTCCCTCGCCTTGTTAACATGTGTTGCCTTTGGGGTAATCAGGGAAAAAATATTATGTCCTTTTACAATTACCGGGTTTTGGAATATTAAAATGTCTCTCTGCATCGGCAGTGTTATTTTGATTGGTATTCTAACCTTTGACTAGCCCATAAAGCGAGCCGCTCTTCAAGCCAATATTGCAGGACTGAAATTTAATTCCGAAATGATTCCAGATAATAGGGAGACAGATAATATATGCATGAAGGATATTATGTTTGGACTAAATGCAGCAGGGCCAGGGCTTGGGAGTTGAATAATAGCCCAGAGTGAGTTATAATCTGTGGGACAGAAATACCTTACTGTCAGGGCCAGGAGAGGAACTCTTAAATCAAAGGGAGGGAGCCGAGGAGGCAGCGAGGATAGTCGTCTGGATGGGAAAGGGCACCCAGGAGAGGCCTGGAAGGAACAGCCCTTTTGTCCCACTGCACGAGGACATCTCCCTTTGTTGTGCAGCGAGGGTCTGCAGTACCAGGACAGGGTGCTCACATAACACAGTACCATCAGGACTGGTTTGGGTGTCTACCTTGCGGCAACATAACGGCAGCCAAGGCTCAGCGCACGGGTTGTGTGCCCAGCGGTTGCTCAGGGCTTTGCTCTCCCAGGCTCAGCCCGGGAGCTGCTGGCACACGGGGCTCTCTCCCTCACCGCAGCCGCTGCCCACGCTGGTAGACACAGAGTAGGGGCATCCTATGCGACAGCTGAGGTGCAAATTCAACGCCTTGTGAAATACTAGAGGCTTTAAGAAGCAACACCCCCTCCTTCAATCCCGGGAGGACGGGAGCTGGACACGCGGAGATGGAGAATGATCTCTGCTGCTGGGGTGGCACAGACCCATGTCAGTATAACAGGCTTTGGCTCAGTGGCACGAGCTTATAGTTTCAAAGTAATGATCCCAGCCTCGCATTTCATTTCCTTTTCTTGCAGTCTCAGGAGCTGGTCTTGCTACAGCTGAGACGGGCTCTGGATGCAGCCCGGAGGCTTCGCTGGTTTTGGATGGCTTGCGCGGTAACATGCATGCCCATCCCAGGAGGGCAGGAAAGAGCAGTGTTCATCTTGGACTAAATCAGAATGGCTTTGTGTGTTTCCTTCCTTTTTTCCCTTTTTTTTTTTTTATTTATTTATTGCGGCCTAAAAGCACAAGAGCAATTTGCAGTGGAGCATAAGTCTGCATGAACCTTTCTGGGAGCGAACAGGAAAGCTGTGATCCCCAGAGGGTTAATGTCATTTCTCCGGTTTGGTTCCCCATAAAGGCGCTAAGTTTCCTGGCTTGCAAAATAGAGGATTAGTTTAATTCCTTTTGGCCATAAAATCCCCAACTGTATGAAAGAGCACCCTTCTCGCTGCCAAACTCGTGCCTAGAAGAGGGCTGAGAGCTGGGCACATGCAGCCTGTTCCTCTCACACTGCTGGTTAGACTCTCCTGGGTGCGTAAAGACGACCTCTGGCAAGGTCCTGTTGTGTGGAAGCCATTCAGAGCTGCTCCAGTGCCAAGGGGACGTTTTGGCATTTCGGGGAGCTCTTCCTGGAACATCCTTCCTTCCGTCCTTCCTTCCCACAGCTATCCTGTGTATGGTTCAGCATGCGTTCATCTCACAGCATCTCACACACTATTCTTTACCATTATGGATTCTCCTACACTCTCCCTTGATATTGAAATTATGGTATGTGCATGTTAAAATCTCACCTTTTTTCCTAGGAATTTTTTTTTTTTTGGAGCCTAGTTTTAGCCTTTAGAGCAAACCAGCTTTTTGAAGCTGTGCTGTTAAAAAAGAAAAATAAAGTGGTAGAAATCCAAGCCTGTGGTCTAGGACAGCTCACTGGGGATGGGGATTTGTGCAGCGGGTCTCTTCTGGCAGTGCATAGTGGCACAGCTTTCAGTCCTTGGAGGAGAAGTTGTTGCTGTCCCAGCTTGGTTTGTCTTCTGTCTTCAAATCCGTGTTTGCTAAAGATTTCCAGGGGTGCTTCTGGAGTGGAAAAATAACCTTTGAATTATTTTGACTAATCCTTTGCTGAGAGTTTACAGATTATTTTCCTCCACGGCCCCTTGCCAGCAGGGTAGCAAGTAGTGCCATCAGGTATCTGACATGCGATAGTACCTGCTCAGAAACCATCATTTGCAGTATAGAGGGAAAATCACCTTGTCTGCAGGATCCAGACTTGTGCTGGTTAGCAGAGACCTTGTGGGATTGCCCCGCATCTTGAGGTGTCATTTGTTGCTTTGCTGCGAGTGACGTGCTTTGCACCTGCAGGTTCTCTTGAGTCCATGTAGATAGTTGGTGTGTTTAAACTGAACAAATACATTCAACTCCTGCAAAATTCAACAAAGAAAATAACATTTCTTCCCTCCCTTGTGCTTTGTAGTTGAGTGCCAGTTTGGCAGGTAGGTGTCTGGGATTATTGCGGGTCGGGAGCTGAATGCGAGTCCTCGGTGTCAGCTCTTGGCACAGGCAGATGCCCCCTACGAAGCCCTGGCAGAGCCCGCGTGGCACAGCGGGCAGTCCACCACTCGCTCCACGCTGGAAGGCTTCAGCTGGGGTTTGCTGTCCGGTTTGCGTTCTGTACTCGGGGAGGACCTGGAGCAGGTGGAGAAAGCCCAGAAGGGAGCAGAGGGAGCAGAGCTGGAAGACATGACCTCCAGGGTAAGTGAGGGAGCTGGGATGTTCAGCTTAGCGGAGACTACGCAGAAATAGTTTTTGGAGGCGTGAAAGTCCTTAGGGAGGAAGGGAGAAGTTTGTTCTGTGTGGTTGCAGTGGACAGCTCTTGGTCACATCCTTACTCCTGCGAGGTGTCTGGGTGAGGACAGGGATGTGGGACCTTTAGCTCTTGAGATTGTCAGAACTTAGACGAATCTGGTGGAGCTGGTCCTGCCTTGAGGCAGGCAGGCGGTGTGGGTGATCACTTGTCCCTTCCTGCTCCCTTGCACTTGGACACCGGCTGCCTGCTTGCCTTGGGACTGCCCTGCCTCGTCGCTGACACTCGGAGGGGTCTCAGCTAAGGAGTGCAGGAAGGGGTGGTTGTCTTGGGTGCTGTGTATGGTCTCCTCTCCCCTCCTGATACAGAGGGCTCTCCAATAAGGCAGGGAAAGTGATGATTCAAGAGAAACTGAAACAATTATATTGCTTGGCCTTAATCAGCCTGCAAGTACTGGCCAAAAATGAGAGTAGAATTGGTTGGTTTTGTCTTTTTTTTGTTGTTGTTGTTGTTTTTTTTAACCAGTGCTAAAGCTTTACCTGCTAGATGGGATTGTAAGCAGCGGTTTGCTGGGTGCACTGCGCTGGCTGGTTTGCCAGAAGCGTCCCCGTGCCAGCCGTGGGAGGCAGGTCGGTGTTTGCGGTTCCGCACGCACGTCGCCGTAGCCCGCGGGCGAGAGGCGGGGAGGCTGGGGCCTCGCGTGCAGCTCCTGCTGCCGCTGCGTGCCGTACTGCCGGGCTGCACCTCGCCGTGCTCTGCCCGCCGTGGGGAGGTGAACATCTGGCTGCGGCACCGAGGAGCCTCCTGGTTCCCATCTGGCTTTGTATGTGCTGCTCTGGAGGTTAAGCCAGTGGGTATGTGTGAATACTGTGGTCGGCCGGAGAGACCGGAGCCTTCTGCGTGCCCTGGTGTTGCAGGAGGCAACCTGAGCCCGGGCCTGACGCAGCCTCCCTGCGGCCAATAGTGGAGCAAGGCAAGAGGAGAAGGGATTAAAGGCAGGGCATGTTTGACAATAATCCTGCAACGTGTGCTGCATTCCAGGCCGGGAGAGGCTGGGAGGCGAAGGCACGGTGCGTGGAAGATGGCCTTTCCCGCAGTCCCGTGGGTCGGGCAAGGGGCAGAGCATCCCTACATCCCAGCTTTGCGTGGGCACCAGCACGGCTGCCTGGTGCCCAGGAAAGGAGCGATGTCCTCTTTTCTTTGCATTTAAAGGACAGAAGCTCCATGGAGGAGCAGGGAAATGGCCCTGTGCAGTTCTCCAGAGGAGGGATGAGGGGTCAATCAGATTTGCTAGCCTTGGGGATTAGAACATTAACTGGTTTAGTCCTCACTGTTGTACCGAGCTGGCATGGCTACAGGAGGGACAGTGGCTGCTACCAACCCGCTCCTGCGCTCTCCTCTCTCTGCTGCTTGGGGTGGAAGTGCTGGTGAATGCCAAGGGCTTGCCAGCAAGTAGAAATAGCTTTTCTTGTATGAGGTATTCCTGGTGCCCTGTGCTGAGTGGGATGCACTGTTCTGCTGAAAGGGATAGGACTGCTGCTGCTGTCGTAGCTGGGAAAGTGTGGGTACGCGGCCTGTGCCCCATTTGCACGGAGGCATGCCCTGGCTTGGGTTGGCATCTCGTGGGTTTGACGTAAAGCAGCAAGAGATGCTGAACTGGGAGACGGGAGATACTGCAGTGGAATTTGTATATTAATAACTTACAGTGCTTCACACTCATTAAATTAATTAATTAAATCTCTCAGAGTCCCAAGGCTACTAAGCAAGTCGCTTTCAGAGTTGGGATTAAAAATCTCCCGCCTCCCTTCCCCCGTGCTGGCACAGCACTTCTGGCTCCGTCCTGGCTTTCAGTGTCCTGCCTGCAGGTTTCCCTGCTCGAGCTCCTTGCACGCAGCCCGTGGGTTGGATCTGTCGCAGTGGCTTGCGGAGATCCAGTGGGCAAGTCTGGAGATGTGCTCTGCTTGTGTTTGGGAAACAGCCTCATCTGTTGCCCTCAAATAGCCACAAACTCCTGTTTTGTGGCCCGCTGGGGAGCGAAGCTCTGATCGCCCCGAAGCGTGAGCCTCGCCGGGAGCAGTCTCGCAGCAGCTGGTGTTCCCAGTTGCCTGGGCACTGTCTCCTACAGACCAGGGCCATCCCTGGGTGCTGTGACATGAACGTTGCTGCTGCTCTACAGGGCGGCAGAGCTCCTGAGCAAGAGGCCGTCCTGAACTCGTGGTCTGGATGGCGGCACTGCAGCCTTCCCGGACTTGCTCAGCTCCCAGCAGCGCCCTTCTGGGTTTTGGCAGGTGTGGAGGCAAGGTGCTTGTCTTTGCTGGCAACGTGCATCTTCTCTTCTTTCCCAGTTGCTGCAAGAATCTCATCTTGAAAAGGCTTGTGGGGATGGTTTCTGATGTTTTCTTGGGCGTCCTGTCCCACAGATGAATCTCATGGCTGATGGATCAGCTCCACATCTTTCACTTTTCTTTGAGCCAAGATGCTTTAGCATTTCTGCCTTGACCACGATATACCTTAAAGCCACCAACTCCCTACTCGGTACTTTGGGCTGCTTGCTTCAGCAGTTGCAGGTGTCTCTCTCCAGCCTGGGACGAGCAGCAACCTCTCGCAGTGCCGTGCGTCCTGGAACCGAGTGGTACGGCAGCACGTGCTGCAGGATGGGAGGTCTCTGTTTCTATGTCACGTTTTTAACACTGCAAAGTAAACTATAATGTCCTGAATGAGTGTAATAGCAAGAATTTTTCTTCTTAATACTGAGAGGTGAGGGAAGATGGGAAAATAAATAAAGCCCCTTCTTCCCCAGAGGAAGAGGTGGGACCATTTCAGGAGGAGCTGGAGGCCGTGGTGATGTGCAGAGCCAGCCTCCAGGCACTGACAGACCTGCGGCCAGGCTGACGCAGTGCTCCCTTCTGGGCCGTTGGAAGACTCCTCACGTGATGTTGGAAAGAACAGGCGTGGGACATCGACTTTATTTTTTTTAAAACAAACTCTGGATATTTAGCGTATGGATTTGTGCCAGCTTCAGGAAAGCCTGCTCTCTCTGCTTTCCCAGTGTTGTAACCTCTGTCAGCCTGGCACTGATTGATGCCATTAATATTTTAGAGATCATTTAGGATCTCCGCCTTGGCTGGGCTCCTTGCTCGGGGAGGAGCTGTCCCCCATGGATGCCTGCAGCTGCCCGAGGAGCACACTTGCTGCCTGCCAGCATGGTTTGTAGGAGCCTGGCCTGCGGGGCCACCGGCACTGATGGGAGCACAAAGCCTTCGGAGAGCAAATGGCTAGCCTCCAACAGGTCCAAGCTGGCCCCTTCTGCTGGTGAGGGTCTTTCAGCCACCCTGGGACATTCCCTTCAGCCCTAGCCTTTTGGCAAAGGGGACGGCTTCCCTCTGGACTTGTCCCTGCTGACTGCGTTTGGCCAAGGTCCTCGCTGTGGAGGGCTGTCCCCCTGTCCCTGCTCACCCCTTCCAGTTCCTGGAGCTTGCCCCGGTGGAGCTGCCCGGCCCAAAGGAGCTCTGCATCTCTCTGTGTTTCGGGTCTCCCTTTGCCACCACACCAGGTGCGATTTGGCCCTGCGAAGCTGGCTCTGCTGCAGCCCTGACGGTGGGGTCACTCTTTAAGCTCAAGTTGTAGATCTTATGCGTGCCCTCATGGCCCCCAGATCCGTGCCCGGTGCCGATGGGGGCACTGTCCTGCTGCGGTGCTCTACCACGCACCATCTCCGGCTGCTTCTCAGGAGCTGCGTGCAGCCCCGAGCACGGACCCATCCTGCGCCTCTTTGGTAAGCAGTGGAGCTCCGTGGCCATGTCTCATTGCAGGAGAGCTCTCAGGTAATGCTCTGCTCACCCAGCCTTCCCCATGGGGCCCCCCGAAATCTGGCTGTGGGCACAGGGCCGCCACGCCGCAGGGACGGGGCTCCGACAGATCCAGGAGACAGTGAAGCTGTTTGACTGAATCCCAGACTGTGTTTGCTCTGCCTAATTATCAAAAGTATGAGTTTGTTCTGCTAGGTGCACATTATGCCTTTATTGTGGTGTAATTATGCCAGCTGCCTATGTTTAGTGTCATAAAAAGGAATAAAATGCCCATTACCCGCCTAAAGAATTCTTCTTGTGTTTTTTTTTTTTTTATTTTTATTGCTCTGGAGTGCGCAGTGGGGATATCTTTGATCGGCAATTCTCCCTGTAAAATAGCTAGTGAAATACTGTGCCTTTCGGAGAGCTCCTCCAGCCAGCAGCCTGCGAAGGCAGCTGGCCCGCCAGCCTCACCTGGCGCTGCCTCTGCTGCTTATTGCCACCCGATCTGCTGGTCAAGATGGTGAAGCCACCACGCTGTCACCACGCTGCCTTCCCCTGCAGGAGCTCAGCTGCTTCCCAGCAGTGCTTTCGCTCTCCCAAAGCTCCCTCTTGCTGACGCAGCACCCCAGAGGTGCCGGCTGCTTCCCAAGCCTGGGAGCAGCCTCTGCCTGCAGTAGCTGTTCAGGAAGACCCAGCGGTGCCTGGGTGGCCAGAGGAAGGGGTCCGAGGATCTGGCCGAGCTATTTTTGGGGCAGAACAATGTGTTGAGGACTCCTGTGCCCTGGGGAAGCCCGTAAGATAGTGAAGGGAGCAGCACCGAGCGACGTGCAGGTGGGAGCGGTGTGCTGGGCTGGGTGGTTTCACTTGCACCGCGAGCCTGTGGACAACCTCCTGGTGCTCTTGCAAGAGCAGGGATGCTACGCCTCGACTCCCAGCGAGCCCACGGCCTCTGTAATCAGCTTCAGCTCATTTGGGGTTTCTTGTGGTGTCTAACTACCTGGGGCTGCATTTCGGTGGCGGTGGGAGCTGCCTCGGAGGAGCCGCGTCCTCCAAGAGCAAACATCAGTTAGTGAAGGGGGTAATGCTTCCTGGGGAGCGGGGGGCTTGCTTTGTGCGAGTGCCAGGGGCATTTCGGTGATACTAAATGTATTCTGATGGAAAAAATACATAAAACCCCAAATCCCAACCCCACACCTTTAGAGATCGTTAAAACCTGCCTCTCCTCCTTTACTTCTTTTAATAGTTTCAGTCTCTAATTGGAAACGGACTTTATTAGCGTCATTAGGAGCAGTTAGTGCTGGCAACAGATAGCTCTTAAATATATGGTTTTGGCGGATGGCAAATCTGTTGTTGGTCTATTTATCAATTCGATGATACTTTCAGCAGGTCCCTGGTCCCTCCCGCCCGGCTGTGCCACAGATACCTCGCGCAAGGTCCCTTTTAATTCCCCCCTGCTTATTTTTTACGTCAGGTGTTCCTTGAAGTGGCCTTCACAGCTCTGCACCCTTTCAGCCGCCGCCGACGTCAGGGGAGGACGGCCTCGCGCCTCCCCTCGGCCTCATTGCATATGCACGCGCCGTCTGCCCCGGCGGCGTGACTGCGGAATCCAAGGGGCCGCTGATAGCAATCATTGATTAAGAGGGTAATTGTCCTGAAAATTCAGATTGATCAAAAGGCAGAAATGATAACTTGTTTAACCGCGTTTAGAGCCACGTCCTGTCAATAGGGGAGACGGAGACATCGCGAGCAGAAAGCAGGGAGAATTGGATGTGGGAGCGCGCGCGCGTGGTTCGGGGAGGAGGGGAGCCGTTCTTCCTTGGGGTCCACATCAGGATGCTTCTTGTCACTGACGCTGGGCTATTGGAGATTCAATCACTTTTATCTTCCCCTCTCTCTCAATCCAAATGCCTTTTCATATTAGAAAATTAGAATCAGCTCTGCTCATGCAAGATTTATTAGCTCTGCTGAGCAATACCACAGAAGAGTAAATGATGTCGCGTTTCAGGGGCTTTTTACACATTATGACCAAACTTGCAACTTCTTAAGTATTCTTCCATTGAGCCACTGCAGGGAGTGAAAGGGTTGGGGAGACAAACTTCTCTCTGGAAACAGTTCTGCACCAGTCTGGATGTCTCTTCTTTATTATTTGAATGATTGGATTTGGTTGCTAATACGGATCTTTTCTTTGGGCTCAGTTTCTGTGGTTATTACTCTGGAAATCAAACTCTAAGCCTGTTTATCACATTTTTTTTCTCGGTCCCCTTTGCAGAAACACTTTTCAGTGCTAAAATGTGTCTTTGGAGCTCTGCATCTAGCTGGCACTCATTTACATCTGAAAAAGACAAATCCTGTTTCCTTCTTGCATCTTCTCCCTTGTGTTTGACACTGGGTGGCTGCTTTTTTAAGTGTTTTCTGACCTTGTATCCTGCACAAGGCATGTTTTGTGTAGTGATGGTCCTTTGGTCTTCAGGCACTAGGTGCTAAAGCTCTTTAAAAACACCAATGAATTTAGGCTCCTGATGCTCAGCAGGTATTATTGTGGGGACACTGAGGCACAGATGGGTTAGAAGCTTTTGCTGCGAGTCCCTCTCAGAGTTTGGAACAGAAACGTGGTCTCATCTCTCCTGGTCCTAGGCTTCAGCCCTGAGGTTTGTTTGCGAGTCTTAACGCCGCTTTGCAGGCGCTAAATCCATGCGGCATCCTCGGGGGCTGGCTGCACTGAAGGGTGACTCAGCCACCGGAGTCAGACGATCAGCTGGTGGGAGCCTGTGCCTGAGATGCTATTCAGAGCTTTTCTCCCCGTCTCCAAAATTAAGGCGTTTGAGATTCACGATATTTCACTGAGCTTATACAAATCCCTGGAGCTCTGCAGCACCCCCCTCCTCTCACAATGGGCATTGTGTATATAGCCCCCATACATAAATAGTGGCTGTTGTCCAGGAAGACTCCGGTTTTCCGCTAGTTCTCTTTTGGAATATTCCCAAAAGGGAGCACATTTTTCTCCAGCCATCTTTATTTAGCAAAGTAGACAGCACCACTCGGGGATGCTGATGCCACTGCTCAGTGACTCACACCAAAACCAGCGTCAAACAATAGAAGCCGAAATCAAGCTGTGGAGGGGAATAGTCTGTTCTAGCTTCATCTGCTGTCACTGTGCGGTGGAGCCCAGCGCCTGCAGCTGAGCTTCTGTCAATCTTTTGTCTCCTTGGGGCTGACTTCTCCTTGACGTGGCCGAGCGGCTGGGAGGATCGCAGCGCAGACAGGGTGGAGAAGAGGCTGGGCAGCCCCGTGGTGAGACCCTTTCTTTGACCCATCAGCACGGCCAGCAGGGGTCATGTGCCTGGGTACTCGCCCAGCAGCGTGGCACCTCGCGATGGGCTGCAAGGGCTCGGCCTCTTCTGCTTGGCAGCTTTAGAGACTCTATTAACAAGCAGTGCTAATTGCATTTAAAACAACACCACACTTGGAACTGTCCAATTGCCAGCCTAACTTGGCATGAAGTTTTACCATTAATCTTAGCAAAAGGCATTTCTGAAGAGATGCTTAAAGCTGAGGCTGGCTGGCAGAGAGGTTTTCTCGTAGAGTGTCGGTGCTTGGGAGGCGGATACACTTGACAAGCAGAAGGACTTGACTTTTTCCCCTTCCGTGTACAAGCACTATGTATTATTCAAGGTCTTCTTAAGTCAATGCTGGGTTATTAATCGGTCGCTTCTCTGCATGTTAAATTTGCCTGCTAATTTTGAGGCCGTGGAGGAGGGATGCAGCTACGAGCTTGCACAGTGTGGTCCCTCTGCGAGTCCCTGGGCGCCCGCGCGTGTGCTGGGCCTGCTGCAGCCCCGCTGCCTTGGGTTCAGGTGGCACGGCGCTGCTTGTTGACTTCATGCCCCCATTTCTAGGCATTCTGTGGTGGTTTGGGGGAGCCAGGGGCAGTGCCAGGGCAAGGAAAGTCTTTCCAAACCTTGAGGGACCGGGCGAGACCCCACTTCCCAAGGCAGAGGCGCACAGCAGTGCGCAGTGACGCTGGCGAGGGAGCCCAGCCCAGGAGGGGTTTCTCCATGAGATGCGCGTTACCCACCGCTCCTCGACTCCTGCTCGCTTCGCAGGCTGATGTAACGAGTTATTTGCAGCCGGTTTGGGGACAGCCTCTGCCTCTTGGGGCTCTTCTTCCCCCAAGCCAAGCCTCCCTGCTCCAGCCTCCTCTCCCTTCACGAGCTCTGGCGAGGCACGGCGGCCAGCGGCGCCTGCACGTTCCAGGAATCACGTCAGCTGTCATTACTTACATTACCTTGATTGGGAACAGTCAGTTATGTCACCGTCCATCATCGTGGCTCTCCCGGGAGACGTCGAGGAGGGAGGAGAGGAGCGGGAATTATAAAGCGCTTCTGCGGTGCTCCGCCAATCCCACCGCTCCGTTGGCTGAACATCTGTCATCAGGCAGCTTGAAGAGAAGGTGCTTTGTCTGATGGATCTTCCCCTTGGAGCTCCACGGGGAGGAGCCTTCTGCAGCACCGGGACTGCCCCGAGGGGAGAGCGCTGGGGGCTTTTGTGCAGTTTGAGTGAAGGGAATGGTGCTGCTGCCCCGAAAAATCTGTGGGAGAACTGGAGGAGAGCCAGCTGGACAGCTGGGGCTGCAGGCTGGGCTCTCCTGGCTGGGGCTGCTTTGGAGCCAGGAGTTCCCAGAGCTGCAGAGAGGTATGGGCAGGAGCAGGGCTCGCGGCTTCTGCGGTGTACAAGTTGGATGGGGAGAGGAATGCCTGCACTTGGACGAGGCAAAAAGCTTTCAAAGTCTTTTGGTAAAAAGTAGCGAGGAAGAGGAAGCATTATGAGAGTAATCCCTAGGCTGCAGCTTAGGGGGGACGTGGGACACCGCTGAGTCTGCTGCTCAGCACCCTGGTCCGAATGAGAAAGAGCTCAGGCTTGCACGTTGTCCCCCTGCGTGACGGCAGAGGATTCCTGCCCATGGCTCAGGTGGGAGTTCATCCTCCCTTTGGCTTCGGTCTCCGCGTTCTCCTAATGAGAATGAGATTTGGCTTTCGATTAAGGAGGCTTCTTATTTCTAATGGAAAATGATCTGGAAAGTCTCCAGCCCTCTCTGCCCCGACTGATCGAGTCCCGCTCCTGTTCCGGCAGCGAGCCTTTTTGGCTGGGGTCCCCCTCGCAGGCTGGGTCTCTGGAGAGCCACGCCACGTGGCAGTAGCTGTGTCCCTCTGGGATGGCAGGCTGGTCTCAGGCTGGTGTCTTGTGCGAGCAGAGCCAGCAAGAGACCTGCAATCCATGCTGTCGTTTTAAAGAACTCTCGCTATATGCAAGTGATGCTTTACAGAGCCAGGGGCATCGCTGCTGTTACTCTTAGCTGAGTTCGAAGAGCTCTTGCAGTCCCCAGCTTTAGGTGTAGGCTTTGTTGTGCTGGATGGCCCTGGTGCATGGAGCTCGCCAAGCAAAGACAAGATTTCAGAGGGCACGTGGAGCAGGGGAGAGACATTCTGGGGGAAATGGAGGTGCGTTTGCATGGTGGTGGGGTAGCTGGTGAAGTGAGTAAATACGTGCTATAAACATGCTCAGAGCATCTCCCCGTGAAGAACCCAGCACAGCCTTTTTGAGTAAATAGAAAGAGAGCCTGGGTTCAGTTCATATGTCTGTTTTCTTTTCTTTTCTTCTTCTGGTCAACTGTGGCTGTAGATAAGAGTTTTCTATTTGAAGTTCAGAAGGGAAGGGAAATCCATTGTTAGAAGAGGAGACTTTCTTTTTGCTTGATATCTATCTCCAGCGACACTGCGGAGAAGGAAAAGATTTGCTATGATAAAGGTAGCTTTAAAAAAAAGGCACACTGAGTGTTGCCTTTCTCTGTACTTCAAAGCCTGGAGTAATATGGAACAGTTTAAAAGAAAAGGAAAAAAAAAAAAAAAACAACCCAGCCCAGCCTCTGCACGGGGGCTGTGAATGCAGAGCCATAACAGAGCAGCATCCTGGCCAGCAGCCCATTGGTGTGTGCTTGGCGTGGTGGTGCTCAGCGTGCACAGCACCCGCGGGGGGAACGCGTGGCCATTGCCGATGGGCTCCGGGGGGGCTGTGCTCGTGGGGGGAGCAGAGGTACGTGGGAAAGGCTTTGCAGGTGTGCATCCTATGGAAAGCCCGAGCCAAGGGGAGTTGCTTACTGGCAGGAAAATCAGGCAAGTCTGGAAGCGATGTGGGCAAAATGTGCCGATAAACATTTAATTATTAAAATAATTCAGAAATTGCATGGAGCGCTCAATGCAGCGTGGCAAAGTGAAAAAGCTGAACCGGGGAAGGCTGTGGGGAGGAAACGTCTGAACGGCTCCGTCCACGCGCCCCAGAGCCAGCGGGGTTGGCTTTCCGAGGTGCGGGGTTGAAGGTGCAGGGCAGGTTGAAGAGCTCTGCCAGGGGACGAAGCGGGGGGCAGAGGGGTGCAGCCCGGGGAGCGGGGGCTCCTGGTGCCCCAGCTGCAGTACGGCTGTTTCCACGCTGGCTTCTCCTTTGCCTCTGGCCCCATGGACACTCTCTGGACAGACGGATGGCGTTGGGTGCCCCGTCTGCTGTGCTGCTGGCACGGCTTTGTCTTCATGCTCATGATCCTCGCTTCTGGGACGCTCCTTGCTGTGCCAGCCCGAGGGTCCTGCTGCTGTGCCAGCGTGCCTGGGGCTTGCTGAGCTGCTGGGGCACCCCTGGAGCAACGCCGGCCGTGACCCCTCAGTCCCCTCCGAGAAGCTGTTGCAGGCAGGGAGCAAGCACGTGCTGGAGGCTCTGCCTCTGCTTGAGTCTGGGGAGGAGCAGGACAAGGAACCAACAAACTCAGTGCTGACCTGAGCTGAGGCTGGGAGTGAAAAGATTTCCAGCAAACCTGGGCTGGTCAGAGTTGCTAACGAGCCTTTTCTTTGAGCAATGTTTTACATTCTTTAAAGATCGCAGGGAGCTCTTGGGGAGAATCTGCTAAAGTAAATGGCAGAGTCAAGTGTGCCGGCTTCTTTCTTTCCCTTTTCTTTTCCTTTTTTTTTTTCCTTTCCCCTTTCTTGGTTCTCTGTATTATGTGGAGTTGCTCTGGCTCTTTCTCTCACTTCTGTTTCTCCTTTTGTTCTCTCTTTGTCTATTTATCACACTGTGAAGGTTGAAAGAGATGTTATTAATCTGGGAGAATGAAGGCAGGATTAGTGGTATGAATCGGATTTTGAGAGCTGTAATGATAGAAAGACTCGCTCTGCTGGCGGGCTGCGTGAGTTTGATAAATGGGGAGCACTCCAAACTGACTCGCGCCTTCCTCCGCACTGCTCGCTTTGCCCGCTGGGGCGTGCCATGCTCTCAGATCTGCCAGCCATCCCACACCGCTCCTACCTGAACCAGAGCAAAAAGCCAAGGGTAAATCAGAGACAAATATCTCCCATTGCACTTAAAGAGATCATTTCTTTCAACATCTTTTTCAAACAGAGTCCTGTCAAGTTCTTGGACAGCCTCGTGTGTAGGTAGGATCCTTGCGTGGAGCGCGGCTCTGAAGCGCGGCCCGCGTTATTGTCTCCTACCACGGCTTGCAGAGAGCAGCAGGGAAATGCCGTGGCTGCAGCAGAGCTCCCGTCCTGCGAGGCACAAAGGAGCGGGATCGTCTCTGTAAGGCTGCACCGGGCTGCATCTGCCTCCTAAGGATTGTACCGGGCCTGAAAGCCCCGTGGGGCTGGGAGAAGGCACGGGGGTATTTGATCGAAAGTTGCACTGGGCTCTTTGCCCTGAAATCTCCTGGGTGAGGATGTTATGCCCTTGCATAGCATAAATCAGGTCCAAGCTTTGGGGGGGCAGAGCAGGTTCTGGTGACAGCCAGGCAGAGCCGCAGCCCCCAGCTGTGGTGCAGAGCGGGACTCTGGACCAGCATCTTCAGCGAGTGGGGTCCTTTCCTGGGATCACCCCAGTCATGGTCACCCTCTCAAACCCTTCCTCATCCCCACCCTTGGGTGTATGGTGGTCCACATTGCACCCTACAGAGCCAAGAAAGCTGGGAACAGCCCCTGTGGTTGTGCTGCAGTTCTTTGCACTTCTAAACTGGTTCATGAACACACAGCTCACCACCCTTGTGCTGTCCCTGTCGCAGTTGTGCCACCAGGCGCTCATACATGGGGACCATGCCCTGCCGTAGGACCCTCTTGGTGGTCTTCACCCCAGCCTATGCTATGGCTTCTGCTGTGGACATTTGGGCTAGCTGCTTGTTTCACAACTAGGTTTGGGTCTTGTGGTCCAGCCTAGGAGTGTGCATCTGCTGAAGTGAGACGTGGTGGTGTGCAGTCCACGTGCAGCGTGTTGCAAAGGGATGCATCACTTGTGCCTGGCAGGGCTTGGGGCATGGCGTTGCCCGTACAGCCCAGCCAGGGGAGCACCACGTGCCTGGCAGTGGCTGCAGGGCCACGCATCCCCCCCAGCTTTGCATCTCGCCCAGGGGGAGCACGGGATTATTGCTTGGTGCAGGATGAGGGGCAGCAGCGTGCTGGGGAGACCCTGCTTGGAAGGTGGGAAGGGGGAGTGGGACCACAGGCAGCCTGGAGTTGTCAGTGTCCCTTTAACTACAAGGTAATGGACTCCCCCACGCTCGGGCTGAGCTCTCCTCCTGCATTTGCAGCAACGGTAATGATTGTCAAGGTAGAGCTAATGAGACGTGCACATCTTTAAAGGATCGTGGCTTCTGAGACAAAATTAAAAAAAAAAAAGAAAAGAAGGAAGGGAGGGGGGGAAGGAGAGAAAGTCCAAGTGCACTGCCTTGGCCAGCAAGGCATCCGTCTGTCCTGCCTGCCCCTCGGCAGGATCACTCCGGAATGACTGCAGGGTGTCTCTGCTTTCTGCTCCTACTCCTCTTTAGCTCTGGGAGCCTCCTTGTCTCCTGGAAGCCCCCATGTCCCCTCCTGGCTGCGGTCCCCAGGGCAAGGGAGCAGGGCATCACAGGGCATGTGAGAGCCCAGCTGCCATGTTACACGGCTGTGGGGACAGGGGAGCTGGAAGGCCGAATAGGAGAAGGGCATGCAAGGAAAAGGACACAGGTATGTCCTGTACTGGGTCTTCTGAAGATGTCGGTGCTGCTAATCCTGGCTGGCGCATCCCTCTCTCCATCCCTTGTTCACAGCTGGGGGATGCTGCACTGCGCTTCCAAGCATAGCAGAAGGTGCTGTCCGGATGCCAAAGAGCTAAGGATCCCCCCAAATGCCCGTCCTGCAGTGGGAAGGAAGAGCTGGCTCCCCTTTGGCGCTGGGAGATGCCGTGTGGGCACTTGTGGCAGCTGGAGAGGCTGAGCCAGGATCCGGCCCTTTGGGAAGAGCTGGTGGGGGCGTGGGGACGCTGTGTGCGGTGCGTAGCATGGCTGCCTGCACATACATTTCCTCCCGTTCTCACTATTTCAACTTCACAGGTTGAATTGGTTCAGAGCAGCCAAACTAAATGAGGAGAGAAATGATCAGTCAAATATTTCTTAAATCCCGTCTTTAAGAGCTAAGTGCTTGGCTGGAACTTTAAGGCAGGTAATGAGGCTCTCTTCAGATCAGCTTGTGATGTGGAAACTGCTAGATTGACCAGGCTGCAACTGGAAGAAAGCTCCATCGCAGCCGGGGACGGCGCGGCACAGGATCCCCACGCCCAGGCACTCTGCCCACAGCGGCTGGGGGCAGCTCCCTGCCACCTGCGCTGTTCCCCACCGTCATCGTGCGTGCAGAGAGAGGGGCAAGGATTCGGACACGTCACATTTTGCTTTCCAGACACCTGCAAGCCTTAATTTAACAGGCAGAAGAGCCCTGCCTTCACCGGTTGGAGTTCCTGCTTTCCTGCCACTGGGAAGGGTGACTCGCCTCGTTGGTGAGCTCAGGGAGAAGGCCCACGTATGAGGATACAACAGCTGTGGGGAGCAACTTGCTTGCACAAAGCTGCGTGCCTGCACCTCTTCAGGACATGAGGTTTGGTGTGTAAGTCAGTGCTGTGGAGCCCAGCTCCACTTTGCTCCAGGCAATGTGGCTGAGAGCGTGGGGTAGAGGCTGGGACCCGGAGGATCCCTGTCCCCCCAAGGCATTCTCACCATTTTTCAGTTTTAAGCTGAGATTTGTTCTGCTGCAAAAATCAGCCTTGCAGCCTCCCCATGAGACAGGGGTGCTCTGTTGGCTTTGTTTCCAGTTGGTGCAAGGGGAGAAGAAAAACCACGTCGTTCTTCCCGCAGCCTGGTAAGGACGTGTTGGTAGGATCGGTGCCTCATTTTCAAGGTCCCTGGAAAATGCCTCTCCCTCTGTAATGGGGCAGGCAGCAGTGCTTTTGTGCTGCCCCGAAGTGACCGCTAAGAGCTGCAGGAGGGCACACTTTGCAGGATGCTTTCTGGACCAGAGCTGTTGGTTTGATGGGGAAAGGTGGAAGTGCAGGAGCAGCAGGGCAGAAAAGAGCGATGCTGGGCAAGATGGGACATGCAAAGTGTGTGTTTCTGGCTCCAAAATACTTGCTTCTCCTTTAGTCTGGGGCTCGGGGGGAGTCTGGTCGTGGCTGCTCTGCACAGGGCTGCTGGTGCAAAACTCCTGCACCCTTGCATGTAGATCTGCCACTTGCCACACCGTGCCCGTGGCAGCACCTCCCTTGCCATCCTGCTCTGCTCTGGGCCTCTCCTGGGCAAGAGCTGAGGACCCATTGAGCTTTCCTCTTTGTATCCAGGTTTTTAGGCCTTCTGTTGTTAATTATTGAGATGTAATAATGTGATTAGTGCACTATTAAAAAAATCGCTGATATGATTACCATGGATTTAATATCACATGATATATCATTACCTTGTTACATGGTGACAGATGTAATTGAAATACACTTATTGGAGCCTGGGGTCGTGTTTCATTCAATCACAGGAGCACCTCCGGGGGGCAGAACAGAAATGGCTAAAAAAAAAAAAAAAGAAAGGCATCAGGAGAGGAAATTGTAATGAAAACAAAGAAACTTGCAGCCTGCTCAAGTCTGGGGCAACTGCTGCTTTGGCTTTTTCTCCATAGGAATTTTGAAAGGGTCAAGTCAGGAGCACTGTCTGGTGGATCAGCTGGAGAAGGTAGGTCAGCCGAGCTGAAATCCTCTGCTTAGGGGACAAGAAGGAGGACTTGCGTTATGGACCTGCTCCCAGAAGGCTTGCAGCCATCTTGCAGCACGTGAGCCTGAGCATTAGGGCTCTTTACCACGCAACCTGCCAGCCCCCCATTGCTCCTTTTTAAAAGGCAGGTAGACCTGAAGATGGTGCCCCTGGTGCTGTGGGGAAGGCAGCCAGCTGCTCCCCACTTTCTGCCTAATTCTGCCTTTTTTGGAGCCTGGGATCGCTCAGCTGCCCATGATCAGCTCTGCTGGTGACACAAGCCTGGTGCTGGTGCTTCCTCAACCTGGTGGCAAACAGCAAATGATGGTGGTGAACACAGAGGTGTCCTTTCCTTTCATCTCCTCCCCTCCGTCCCTTCCACAAAACCGAAGGTGCCGTGTTTAACCCAAACAAAGGAAGGAGGAAGAATACGTGGATGAAGTGAAGGCGAGTTTTCCGACCAAGAAGGAAAAGGCAGCGTGGTGAGCTTGAGACATCTGGATGTTTGCATAATGATGTTCAGGCAGCTGGCCCTGCGTCACTAGCTCGGCACTCGCGCGTTCGGCGCTGCGTCGCCCCGTGCTCCCATGCGTCTGTCCAGGAGCTGGGCTACAAACCTTGCTGATGCTGGAGGGGGCATTTCTGTTTAAGACGGGCATTTCTTGGCAGATTCTGTTTCCTCCCTGTTAAGCGTGCTCTCGCCCCCGTTTTGCGGAGCCAGCGTGCCCCCCTGGAAATTTTCAGTGTTCCCATTATAAGCCCTTGTTTTGCTGGGAGCTGTGGAAATTCATTTCCAGCTGGTGTGGGAGCGCTCTGGCTGGCATCTTTCTTTTGAGGTTAAAAACATAATTTCAGTCTGACCTCTGAGTTTCGGAGCTTTTGTTGGTTTTCTCCACCCCCAAATGGTTTTTGTGTGTGATTTTAAAACAGCCTTCTTCTCTTGGTTGCAGCTAGCTGATGCATCCGCTTCTCATTCGAGGATTGTTGTGTTTTATTAATGCTGTTATTATTCCATTACTGTCATTGTGCTCTTTTATAGCAAATAGCTTAATTTAGTTGAGATACACAGATGCTGAGAGTTTAAGTGAAATCTTCAGCACTTGGTATGCTGGGCACTGCTATTCCCTAAGCACTCTGGTATAAACCTTTCACTTAAAGACAAATCAGCTGCTGGGGGAGTGCTGGGTGGCAGGAGTTTGGGAGAGGGGAGAAGGGGTGGGTGAGTGCCTGTTTGTCACACGTGGAGAACCCTGTTCGCACATGACCTAGGCACTCAGGACGAAACTGAGGTTGCACCACCACGATGGGCTGTGATGGGTCTCTCATCCCTACGGATGCTGCAGCACAGAGGAAATTATACCACCAGCACTGCCGTTTTGGTCTGGGGGTTGTTTTTTCTTTTGGCAGGGGTGGCAGAATGTGCTGCATTGTGTGCAGTCGAAGCTGCATGGCTCCTGGGAGAGGTGGGGACTGGTCACGGTGTCACCATGGAAGATACGGTGCTATTGAAAGCACATGAGCCTGGTTGAAGAACAACGTGGCTGCTGGGAAGCTGGGCTGGGCTGTAAGCAGTTCCTGGGGAGGAGGAGAGGGGTTGAGAAATAGTGTTGGTGCCTGGATGACTTAGGGGCCAAGGGGCCTGTTGTTAGAAATTATTTGGGTGCTTAAGCCTCCCAGGACGTTGGTGCAATCCAGGCTCCTAAGTGCCTTAGCTACTGCAGAAATGTTACCTCTTCGTGTTGACAGATGTTCATCTGAAATGGATGCTTCTTTCTTGGTGCCTCTGGGCACTCATTAATACTAGTGATAACTATTCCAGATTGTCTCCTATACCTCTTTCCCTGCCTCCATCCCTTAAAAATTAAGAAGGTAAAGCCAAAGCCCTGCCAGTGCCCTGTTATTTGTGCACTTAACTCTTACTGCCTTGGCAAAACCTGCTGATGTGGATGCCATCAGTGCCAAAATTACTTCATGTGGGGCAGGGAAGACCAAGAAAGGAGCAAAGTAAAATGGAGCAAGCGAGTGCCCCAGAGGTCGCGATGGTGCTGACGGCGGTGTCGGCTCAAGTGGAGGTGTCCTCGTCCCCTGGCCATGGCAGGGAGGGTGAGCAGCCCTGTGCCTTCCCAAGCTCCGGGACAGCCCCAGTTCTTCCTGGCGGGGGTCTCCCCCTCTCAGTCCCCTTGGTGGCAGACTGCCTGCAGTGCAGCGGCAGTGACTTGGCTCACCCTCTTCTCCTGGGTTGAGCGAGGGGACCGGTTCCCCATGGAGCGGGGACGGGTCCTGTGCTGGCCTGTGCCACCAGTCCCTGGTGTGCACTCATAATAGCTTTGGGGTCCATGGGAGGTTGTCAGGGTCATTTTATCTCCCTGCTTTGAGGCAGCTTTGTGGCTTTATCTGGCTTTCGAGACGACCAGGATAGCTAACAACATGCAGAGAGCATCCTCTGCGGAGGGGACCCAGTGCCTGGTTTTGCTAGAGGTCTGCTTTACCACTTATGAGAAACGAGTTAACCTCCCTTTGATCTCGGTTCACGGCTAACCCTTTAACAAAGTCCTGGATGTGCGAGGAAATCAATACTCAAGGCATTGAATTTAACACCAGCCATCAACTCAAGCGTAACACACACACTGACTGACTCCGATTACAAGGAGCGGGCTGGCTTGGAGCTCGTTTGCCAGCTCTCTGGGGTGGTGCAGGGAGGGCGGGCGCGCTCGCACGGCTCGCTGCCACTCGGCGGGTTGGGAGACCTGGCTGTGCCCTGTTCCCCCCATTGCCTCTGCCTCCCCATGCCCCTTGTCTCTCTCCTTACGCGTGTGATTTGCAGCCCCGCAGCTGTTCCCAGATGCAGGAGCAGAGTGCTCGGACGCGGCGTGGGTGCGTGCTCGTGTACGCACGGAATTGCTCTTCGCTGGTGAGGAGCTGCGGCAGGACTCCAGGCAGGGCAGGTCTGCTGAGCCTGACAAAAAAAGGTGCTGCAAGTCAAAATCTGAGAAATAAAATGGTGCAGGCGGGAAAGGTTGAGTGTCTGGTCAAGGAGGCAGCCGTGTCATTTCTCCAGCTCCAGTTCTCCCCACGGAGATCTAATGAGATCAGTGGAGAGCTAACTGGGGCACCGTGTTCCACACCAGCCGCTCACTCTTCTCTGGCACGTTGGCAGGCGGCGGGCAGGCTGCTGGGCACGGCTCTGCGGCCCCGAAAGCCAGGCTGAGCGTGGCCAAGCGCCTGCTGGGCAGCCCGTGAGCCTCCCCGTCACGTCCCAGCCCTCCGGTCCTCTGCTGCAGACCAGCTCTCCTCTGGGAGGCGTTTCATCTCGCTTGCTCTTCTTCTTTCCACCAGCTGTAGCCAGAGCTTCGGCAGCTCGCGTGGGATGGGGACGCCCGGTAAGGTGGACGCGCGGCTGCCTTTCCCTCCCCACGGAGGCATGAGCTGAGGCCTTGGGGACCCAAAGCCCTGGGTCGTCTGTCGTCAGTGTCACGGTCTCCTCTGTGACCTGCTCAGCACCATAACACGGTGCTGGTCCCCCAGCTCCTGCCTGGCCACAGCTGCTGCAGTTCATCCCCCCATTCCTCCGTTTAATAACCTCTTCTCGGGGCCTCGCCACATCCTCCTCTCGGGTCCTTTTATTCTCTGCTTTCCCAACCTCTCTCCAAATCGATTCTTCTCCGGTGTGCTGCCCAGCCCCTGGACTGTCTCCATCTGTTTGCTCTTCTGTCGAAAGCGGGGAGCCTCAATTTTGTCTCCTGCACTTGCTGGGCCCACGCATGCTGCCGGTTTGCCTGGTGTTTGCATCCATCAGAGCTCTTAGAGGCGCCTCTGCTTTAACCTCCTCAGCCTTAACCCTGACCTGAGTCAACAATCATGAGGAAGAGCTGCTGCTTAGATGATCCAGTGTAAACTCTACCTTTGATTAGACAGGTATCGTCCCCAGGCACCGGCGCAGCAGCGCCTCGTTAACTCGCCTTGGTGTTCCCTCACTGCTGCCATGAGAGCCTCCGGCGTGGGCAAGGGACGCGGCCGCTGCCCTCGTAATCTTTATTGATCTTTTCCCTGATGCCTTGTGCATTGTATTCTCCTGCCTTTCTCTTGCTTTTCTAGCTCTGTCTCCTCTGAGCGGCTTCACATCTGGTGGGAGTGCTGAGAAACTCTATTTTATTCAATTCTTGCAGAGCAGTAGCACTCGGAGGCTCTGATAGCTCCGTTGGGTTGGTGCTGTGCCAGATGTGAAAGATTGTTTTCTGCTCCTGTGAGTCTGCTGGCTGGGAAGAGGAGTTAAGAGGTTGCAGGGCACATGTTTCCATGCCCCTCTGGTCTGTCCTATACGGGCCAGTTTCTCGGCATCGTGCCAGAGATGAGTTTTGGGGAAGGTCATGGCTCCATCCCAGCAAGGCATGGTAGACACGAGTGTGGAAGGAGCTGCAGGATGTGAGAACAAGGAGACATGTATGCGGTAGGAGGTGCAGGCAGGTGAATGGAAGACGTGGTGAGAAGGTCCTGCAGGATCACTCTCTTATTTCTTTTCCGTCCATCAAGGCCTGGGTTGCAAAAACAACCTATAAAGCTGGGACATAAACCTGCTGGTCACCCAGCATCCCTCCTCACTGCCAGCATGCAAGCACCTGCCCTTGAAAGTGCCAGGCAGTGAATAACAGAGGGTTGAATTGCCTTGTCTTGCCCCTGCGATGTGCGTGGACTTGCAGGCATCCAGCACCTAAGCTTTTCTCTTCCCTACTTGTCCGTGGCTCTCTGCCCTCTGGAGTCCCCCCGTCTCCATATCTGGCGTGTTTGTGCTCAACAGTGTAACCATCTCTGGACGTGTCCCTTCTAAAAACATCCAGAGCACCATGTGCTGAGCCGTGCGTGCATGTCTGCTCTGGACAAATGGCTTTGTTTTGCACTGGAAAAACAAGTCAAAGTGTCGTGGCAGTGTTCGCACAGGAACAGATTGCTCCTTTGCAGAGGGCAACATTTCTGTCGCTGGGTTTTACTTAGTGGTACCCGAGCAGAACCGTTCCCACACAATGAAACGATACAATATTTTGGCTTTTCCATCCTGAGCATTGGTGTTTGGCTGCGGTGGGTGCTGTTTCCCAGCCTGTTTCAGCCGGAGCAGGCTCTGTGCTAGGCGTCGAGGACGAGTCGCAGCGATGTGCTCCTTCTGCTCCCAGCATGTTTGATCCAGACCGGCTCTTTCAAGGTGTGTGGAAATGAGCTGCAATCTCATCGTTCCTGCGGAGGCTTCTTGGAGGAGATAGCAGAAGGGTCACAGCGCCTCAGGAAATCTCCCTCCAGGCGATGTACCGTCACATTTCACAGCAGACAGACAGAATAACCTTTAGGGCATGGTAAGGGGCAGCATTTTAAACTCAGAGCCGGGGAGCTCGAGAGCTCATTTCTCTGACGCATCATTCCTGCATCCACCTGAAATACCTCCGTCATAATCCATCACTTCCTTAGTTGGAACAGAAAAAGGCAGGGGAGCTGGTCCCTGGTGTGCCGCCGTGCAGAAACCAGCCTCACCTGCAGGAACGCACCCAGACCCTCTTGCATGGCAGACAGAGATCCCACACCCCTGCCACAGCCACTGAGGGTCAGGCTGCTTTGTGCCCGCTTTTAGCCGATTTTGCCTTAATTCAAGCCACGTTCAGCCTGTGCACGGGTGCAAGGCTGCCCCACTGAGCAAGGCTCCAGCAGCGGCACTGTGCGTCCATCCCCTCTCTTGCCTTCCCCACGTTTGCAGCTTCACCGGAGAGATGCAACAATGGGGTCCTGAGCTGGTTTGTCCCCAGATTTATCTGACACAGTTATGGGGAGATTAAGGGGTGTGTTTGGGGCCACGGTGCGGTTGTCCATATAAACTGGAGCCTCCAGAGGCAGCTCCGTGCCGTATGTGAGCGGCTGTGCGGCACGGGGAGGAAAGCGCCGGGTCTCCCTCCTCCCCTCTCTGGAGTAAATAATGGCACTTTTTATTTAGCTATTATTTCCCAGTGGCAGATATCTCCTCGGCTGTCTGTTTAACTATCTTTATCTCACCCTCCTTCTCTGTTTGATATAGTTATAGATAAACAGATAGCTACCTTAGTAAATAACATGTTTTTAAGAGACCGGTGGTATGGTTAACATAGTGCAGCAGCTGTTGATTTGTCTTTCACTGTTTTTTTCTTAAGGAAATGCTTTAAATAAGGGATACTTCATCTATTAAAAAAAAAATACACTTGTAGCAGCTGCTAAGCCCATCCATAAGCCTGCTTTACGTTGTATTTGTGATGGGACTGACAGTGCATGGAGGAGCCTGATTATACACAATTCCATTTTAGCAAGCCCTGCGATGTAATTTCACAGGGCGATCAGTGTTTGAATGTAATAGCAGCCTGTGCTAAGGTGTCAGAATATTAAAGGCGCTAATGGAAAAGCTCCCTGGTACACAAGGGGGACAGCATTACAGGAGACGTCGCAGATGGCTGGGCACTAAACTAATGGGGCAGGATCCAAGAAGGGAAAAAAAAACTAGAGAAGGGAGAGCTCACGGGAGCACGGGCACCTGCTTCCCTCTCACACGGAAATTAAACAGCGAGCGAGGGAGAGACGAGCGTGTGTGTGTAAAAATAGAAATCGAGGGGGGAAATCACCCCCTTCGGAAGGGCTTCAGTGTTTTGACAGCGAGCCTGGCGCCGGCTTTGCTTTGGAACGGCATGGGGTTGGGTTACAGGGGTACGTGTCTGGGGGGCTGCGGGCACGTCCGAGTGGCCCTAGGAAGAGGAGGAGGAGATCGGTGGACGCTGTTACGCAGCTTCATGTAATACGGCAAAACGACAGCTCTCTTTGGTGGTTTGTAATCTCCAGCTAAATCCATGGAGGGCAGATGTCTGCGGCATCACGCTTTTCTCTGTGGTCACGTCTCCTGGGGCTGAGGGTGGGTCTGATTTCGGGGCAGTGCCATCCTTTGCCTGTTTTCCAGCACCTCTGGAGTGCAACCGGAGAGTCCGGCTGGTCCACGCTCAGCCGCCTGGAGAGGGAACGTGGCTGTGGGTGAACCATCCACGCAGCGCGTTCGTGGGCTCGCCTTCGTGTCGCACCCGGCTTCCTCGCTCTGCCTGCCTCGGGGCCGTAGCGGGGAAAGGCTCGGAGACGCTTCCTTGGCCAACTTGGCCCCGCAGGGCCGGGGTGGTGCCCAGGGATGGCACTGGAGGATGCGAGCTGGGACGGGAGGGATGAATCAGCTGCACGTAGTTATTCCCCCGTAGCTGTCTGCCCCACGCGTCTTGTGTCTCTGCCTTTCAGGCGCTAATTGGGAACTGCTTGTGTATCTCCGTGCTGGAAGCGCTGTTTGGAGCTGGTTCCAGCAATCAGCGTAACCCAGCCCGGCTCTCAGCCAGAAACGCCGGGATGACACGAGAAGGCAGCCCTGTTCAAACAGCGTCAGCATGCCCCTGGCCCAAGGGCAGGGTGAGGACCGTGGAAGGCACCAGCAAAATGTCCCCGACGCAGCTCAGCCCCCGGTTCCCACCGGGTTGCGCTGCTCGGCCACCAGAGCCCAGCTCCTGCCAGCCGCTGCTCGAGCTGCTTCCTTGGCACCTACAGCCCTGCCTGGCCCCATTTCCCAGCCCTCCCGACCTGTAGCTTTGTTTTGCTTGTGCCCAAACCCAGGGCACGGACCCAGGTCCCCGAGGCATTAACCTAGCGTGTCACCAGCCGCAGAGCACACAGCAGTCGAGAACATTTTATCCAGGATAATCCTTAGCCTGGGAGCAAGGCAGAGACTGTTCTTGTTCAAACACACAGAAATGCGAAGCCTAAACTGCTTGGCACTTTGACACTCCGGAGCGGGGCTCACGGGTGCTGCTGTCCTTGCGTAAGCCTCAGCACCTGCTAATCCCGCGGGACCGCGTGCACCCTGCCGACGGGCCACAGCGCCCGTCCTGCCCCTCCTGAGGCTACGAGGAGTTACAGCAGTGAGTTTGTAGGGTATTGCTGGGACACGGGCAGACAGGCCACTCAGGCGTCTCTCTGGGTGCAGGGAAGGGCCAGGCATCGTTATGTGCCTCAGTTTCCCTTTGTGAAGCCTTATCTGCTTGCACTGCGGGGTATTTGGGCAGGCAGCATCTCTCGCGTGGTCATTGCAGAGCCCAGCACGGGGTTCCCCAGGCTGTGCGTGCAGGCAGTGCTGCAGCACCAGGGATAATGCAGTTCCAGGGCGTGCGTGTGCCATGCGTGCGCTTCGCAGTGCTCCTACAGACAGCGATCTGCTGGCATGGGCTGCTTGCTTCAGGAAGGAGAAAGCACATCCGCGTCCCACCTGGCAGCAGCTTTCCCTTAAGCCCGCCTGTCCTCCCGCGGGCTGGGGTCCCTGTAGAGCAGCCCCCCGAGGGTGACGTTTGGGGGTGCTGTCTGGGAGCTTTACCTGGTCACTTCGGAGGCCCCTCTTGCTGCCGCGTGGGGAAAAATGAAATGCGGAGATCTGTAACGCAGCCAGGCGCGCGTAGAGAAAGGCAGGGATGGATGGAGTCGGTGTCAGGGCAGCAATTGCTTATCATGCCTTATCTGGGAATATGAAACTGTATTGCATGACATCCAGAGGCAGGCTGAATAGATATGCCAATTCATCTCGAGCCCGGGCTTTGACAAGCTAGACTGCCCTTGTTGAAAGGCATCAGTCAAACAAGAGCTGCTGGCTGCTTTTCCCTTTCTTATACTTTCCCTCGCTCTCGCGCTCCGTCTCCCTCTCTCGCTGCCTCCCCTCCCTCCTCCTTTTTTTCTAAGCTGTTTCCACACAAAATTGAAAAGCTTTGGAAATAATAATAATAAAAGCCCCCCAAACTAATACCGTTTTAAGTACCCCCCCTCCCTCCCCAAATGGGATTGATAAGGAACCCCAGTGTATGAAGGCATGTTTAGATAACATTGAGAATATTATAGCGGGTGAGAGAAAGTAGGGGGAAAAGCTTCCTGCCGCGTCTAAGCCGGGAAAGGCGACGGCACCCTGGCTAATACGAGTGTTTAATATTTGATGTGTTGGGATAAAGCAGGATCACCTTCGAATTGAATTGAGTGTCAGAATGAGAATCTATTACTGAAATTCTTGTGTGATTTGACAGCAAAGCAGACGATGTTATTCTTCACTAGTTACCGCAATCTTCTCCCCTACATCACTTAAATATTTTTTTCTTTGCTTGAGTAAACACACATTATCCTTTTTTCCACCTCCCTTTCCTTTTCTTCTCTCCCTCTTTTATACTTTTTTCTCGTTTTTTTTTTTTCTTAAATCAAACCTGCCTTTCGCAGGGCCGATGGAGCAGATTGTTATTTCTTTATTTGTCCTATTAAATGGAATTCCTGATCGTTTAATCCTGCTTTTGTAAGTGATTTAAAAACACTTGAAAAGCTGTGAATGTGGCAGTGCTTCTGACTAAACTGCTTAAAAGGGACAAGTTTCACCTGGGCCTGTGCTGAGCGGGGAAATTCCTGCCTCCTGGCAGCCAGGCGGGCAGGGGATGCGGGGGACGAGTTTTCCTCCTCGCCCTCTCTGCCGCCACTTGGCACTCTGCTTGGTCCGGACCTATTTAAATACTTCAAGCCCCGGTACAGCAGCCTTGTGGCTGCGTGGTTTGGCCTGGGTGGTGTTAATTTGCCCTTTTCTTTCATCGTGCTGCAAAGTTTGCGTGACAAGGAATCCCGGCAAGAAATTCCCAGTTCCCCTCCTTCCCATAGCTTGCGTGCAATTAAAATGCTGCACAGGGACTGCCTCGAAGACAGCCCCGGCCCCAAAACCTGGAGGTTACTGGTGGCACTGGGAACATTTTAAGCTTTGTTTAAAAGCCCACTTAGCTGTAGACATGACCTCCTTTTTCTTTCCAACACACAAAGTAATATAAAACCCTGACACCTCATCATGGAAGCAGCGGAATGAGGTGAGTTAGAGGGAAATGCTTATTTTGGGCGTACGCGGCACGCAGTTGACATGACAAGAGGAAGAAGATACTTTTGCTGTCGCGAAGTCATTTTCTCCATTGCACGAATGTCAGGGGGGTCAGCCGCAATCCGCAGGCTGCTGTGTGTGGCGGGATCCTTGGGGAGCACGTCCTGCTCCCCCCGCTTTCCGAAGCCGGCAAGAAGTGGGCTGGGGAAGAGCAGCTGGGGACACCTCGCTGCCACTTGCTTGCTCTTTAAGAACATGTTTTTCGCAGGCATCACTTTCTTTGGCAGAAACTTTCAGCAAAAAACACTGTTTTTTTTTTATTCCTCCATACCCATCCTTCAGCATTTTCTCAAACTGCTGAGCACCTTTGCTCCTCGGAGGATTTTTCCAAAAGGAAATACTTTCTCCCTGCCTGAAAGCGTGCCTATTAATATTAAAATTACAATTAGTGTGTGAAACATTTAAAGACGCTTGATGGGTCACGGCATCGACGCATGCAGAAGGGACGGGGGAAGCCGGCATCCGCACGGTGCGCTAGCAGAGCACCAGGAGCATCGGCCCCGTCCGCGAGTGCAGGAAGGATTCGCGAGGCTCCCCGTGCAAGCGAGCATCCTGACCTCTGCGCAGGTGCCCCGTTCGCGCGATGTTAAATCTCGCCTTAATGTGACTGCCGAACGCTGGTTTTTGTGAAGTGCGCTGGGCACTTCCCCATAAATAAATGATGGAGCATTATTCAGTCCACTTAGATCAATACATCAGCTTGACAAGTTCCAGTTCTGGGAATTTTCTGACCCCCCTGGAACATCTTCTCTGCGGCTGCGCTGCTTGCAAACTGCGGCGCGTGGCCCGGAGGAGCCCGGCCGTGCTGGAGCTGCCGGCGTTGCTGGGCACGGGGCTGCTTTGCCTTCGGCTTGCAGCAAGGGCAGGCGGGTGAAGGCGGTGCCAAATTGGGCAGGATTTTTATAAGGACTAGACAAATCCTGCCCATGTTCTTCCCCCGCGGTCAGTGCCATCACTGCCCAGCCTCGCTCGTGCGTCCTCGGAGCGCGCCTTTCCCAGCTCAGGTTACGCGAGGTGCAGGTTACCTGAGGACTCACCTCCCCGTACTGGTCCTTTTAACAAGGTGTGGATTATCTGCGGTGCTGGTTATGCACGTGGAAATACAGGCTGTTCCTAATCTCCTGCTGCTGTTAGCTCACATTTATCACAAGAGTATCTGCTTACCTTTGATTTGAGATCCCCGCATCAGGGACCCAGGGCGGTATTTGTCTGTGAACTGCTGCGTATGCCTATGGGATTGTATAAGTAAATAAATATAATTAATAATCATCTGACTTCAGAGGAGCATTGGCAGGGAGGTAAATGTAGCCTTCTCAGAATTACAAACAAAATCGGGAAAAAAAGGAGACCTTTCTAAGAGCTGGTACGAATGGAAATAATTGTGTTCAAGCTGCTTGAACATTATTCTGCAAACATCGTTTTGGTGTTTCTTAGCAGATCGGAGTGGCCGAGTTTGTTTTTAAATCAGAATTCTGACCAGAAATATTTTCCAATAGCTTTTTTAAAAGATGCCTGCATTTTTTTATCAATTAAAATATAGGTGAAAATAAAACAAAATCCTGTGGGGTCCTGCTCTCACTTCAGTGTCTGACCTCAAAGGGAGCAACCGAGTCCCTGCGACGCTGGGCTCCAACCAGAGGGAGGGACAAATTAGCGTGGTTTCCTGGCAAAAAGGGTTTCATGGCATTTTTTAAACGCTCGCGAGGGAAGCAGGGGCGGGTCACACTTCCTCGGGTTCGCTGCAGGGCTCAGCGCCGGAGCTCGGCCGGGCCCCAGCAGAGGCAGGGGCTGCGGCGGTGCCGGCGTCGGGCTGGGGACCCCGCGTCGGGCGCGCTGTGCCTCGCTTTAACAGTCAGAAGAAGAACTTTCCTGTTTAAAGATTAAACGTTGTCTTTAAATATTAAACAGCAAAGCTCCTCGCTCTTGATTGCGTGGCTGCTGCCGGCAGGCGGCTCAGAATTGCCAATTTTAATTAAAAAACTTTATTTTCGAATACAATCCACCACCGCCAGAGCTCGGTGCTCCTCCTCCCCGGCCGGGCTGGCCGCCGTCTCCCGTGGCCTGGCTGCCTTTCTGCCTTTCTGCCTTTCCACACCCGTGTTCCCGTCTGCCTGCACCGAAGTGACAACAGTCTGCACAAGCCCTGAAGTGTGAGCGGCCTCGGCTGGGGCTGATCAATGCCCCTGGCACTTCCTTCCAAAACCCCAGGAAAAACAATTAAAACCCAATCGATCCTGCAGACAGCTTTGAATATGCATAAGTGCACACTTGACCTTCAGTGGTCAGGCCAACTTCCACCCCGGCTGCTTAGCTAGTTTGCTCAGGTATCGTGGCTGTACCAAACGACCTTGATTAGCAAAGCAAAATGCTATGCAAAAGAGGGGCTGGTGCTGATCCGGGAGGTCCGCGCTGTGGGCTCCTCGCTGATGCTGCCTGGCACGTCTCTGCAGGGCTTTGGGGCAGGAGCCCCTTTCACAGCAGTGAACCCGGATTTTAAAGCAGCGCGGAGGCTGGAGCTGGGCTGGGGCGTGGGGAGAGGGTGCGAAGGGCCCCGGGGTGCTCGGCTGCTGGGTGCTAGTGCAGCCTTGCTGCCGGGGGGGAGCAGGCAGGGCTTGGCCCCCGCACCCAGCCAGCTGTAGCTTTGCTGGGACGCTGCCACGCTCCCTCTGTGCTCCATCACTCGCTCCCAGCCGGGGCGGGAGCACCCTCCGAGCCGGGATCACCCTGCGAGCCGGGACCCTGCTGCTCTGCGTCCGCCTGCCGCAGCCCAGGAGAGGGAGCCACAGGCAGAGCCGCGGCAGCCAGCACCCAGCCCAGCAGCCGGTGGGTGGGGGCCCCCGGCACCCTGGCTCCCCGCCGCCCCGCTTGGCCGGCCACATCCCGGCCACAGGAAGTCTCGGCGATGAAGATATCAGAGCGTGTTTGTTGGAGGCGAAGGAAACCTCCCCGTTGTGTACACAAAGTGTAATTTCAGTGAATTATGCATAGACTTAATTAGGAGTTTTAATTGCTAATCATCTCCCAACAGGATTAGCAGTGCTGTCTATTAATTATCTGTGGAGCCCTCTGTTTTGCTAAGGCAGGAGTAACAAAGCGGCGTAAACGGTTACGGAGGCCGGTAATAAATTCCCTACCCCAGAGCCGTGGCTCCCAGGGGAGGGCAGGCGGCGGGGGCTGCGCGGGGCGGCCGTGCCCGCGCTGGGCACAGCAGCAGGTAGCAGGGCAGAGGCGCTGGTGGCAGCCCCCGGTCGCCTTTGCTCCCCATCGCCGCTGCGGGCAGGGGTCCCTGGGGCGGGCGGGGGGACCCACGCAGCTCGCTACCGGCTGAGCCCCCCCAAACCGGGCTCCCGCACGGCCCCGTTCCCGCTGCAGGGCATCTCCGTCAGCCCGCGGAGGTGGCAGCGCTGCCCCGCCGTGCGGCGGCCGCGGTCGGCGATGATCCCCGCTGCAGGAGGGAGATAGGCGCCGCGGGATTGACCTGATCTCATCTGGGGACAATGGCCCTCACGGCGGCAGAGATAGCACCGGCGCGAGCGACGCTAAGCCCACGCGCCGTTCTTAAGGCTCACAATGCGGCCGTGAGCTTAATTCCTCAAGATGAAGAAGATACGTGGCTGTCAGCCTGTAATTACAGGCGCGCGTGCGGCGCGGGGGCCTGGCTGCTTTCACATTTGCATCGTCCGGTGGGGTTGTGCTGCTCGGGCTCTCCCGGCTCCCTCCCTCTGGCTGGGGGGGGCCCAGTGGGGTTTCTCCTGGTTTTTCCCCAAGGGGTGTGGGGGTCCCAAGGCACCTGGGGCTGTGGGGATGGAAAGGAGAGGGCAGGCTGGGAGGGCTGCGGTTGCTGGACACCCCTTTCCAAACCCCCGTGACTCCTGCGCTGTTCTGCGCAGCCCTGGGCACCCCATCCTTGGTGCAGCAGGGATGGTGGAATGGTGTTGGAGCAACCCAGGGACATGGGGGACAAGCCCCAGGCTCGCCCCAGCATGACGGAGGTGGCCTCAGGTGACGCCGATCCGGCACAGTGGCCGGGCATGGAGCTGGGGACCGACATCCCAGTGGTGACGCTCCTGTACGAGGCTCAGGGGCAGGCCCTGAGCAACATCAGGTGGGACAGGCCTGCAGCACCTCCCGGAAAGTTTCTGTGGGGGCGATGCGTGGGTCTGTGTTGAATATCGGGGGCACAGACCCACGTGTGCCCCAGGAGCAGCCAAACTCCCCAAAACGTGCCTGTGTGCGCGCTGTGCAGCCGTCTGACCCTCTGCTTCTCTCTTGCAGGCGTACAGCTTTGCCATGGGGAGCTGGCCGAAGAACGGGCTCTTAGACATGAACAAAGGACTGAACCTACAGCACATAGGGAGGCCTCACAGCGGGATAGGTGAGTGACCGGGTCCTGCGCCCTTCCCGTCCCTGCAGCTGCGGCTCGGGGCGCGCCTCGGCTCCCAGAGCTGCTCCGAGCCGGGTGGTGAGAGCCAGCCGAAGGGCTGCGGGGTCTCCGGCTGGCGGAAGGGAAGAAGATGTGTTCACTAGGGCAAACATGTGTGCACGTGTCTGTGGTGTCCCTGCAATACCCACACCCTGGCCGGAAGGGGGACAACTGGGGAACCTCTGTCCCTCTGGGGAGCTGCTCCCCTCTGGGGGTGCTGGAGCTTGGGGGGAGACGCGGGCTGGGCTGGGGGCTCTCCCTGCCGGGCCGGTGCTCCAGCTGCTCCGGGTGCTGCGGTCGACCCTGGAGCGGAGGCCGTGCAGGCAGCCGGCTGCGGGACCAGCAGGAGCTCAGTGCGGGGTCGCAGGGAGCTAGCCCGGGGCTGCTGGGCTGTAACTCGGAGGGCCCCATCGCTCTCGCCTGTCTTGTGTCTCCGTTCCCTCTGCCTCCCGGCCCTTCATCCGCTGTGACTTGAGAGCATTAAAGTTTGCAAGGAGGTAAGATTTACTTGGAAAAGTCACCTGCTACCTGGGCCTTGAGGAGGCTGTTTAATATTGTTTCAAGACTCCAACCATTAAACTCTCCAATCAATCCAAGTTACGGAGATGAATTATTTAAAGCTCACCAGCTTTTAATTAGCAAGCTCCTTTTGAACTATGGATCTGGTTGCATTATTGACGGAGGTAGCATTAAAATTTGCTTCCTTGCCTGGGAGCACATTTGCCTTGCTTGTGTGCCATGTCGGGGGGATGACAGAGGGGGAGCTGGGAATGCAGGAGCTGGGCGTGCTGTCCTGCTGTGGGGCTTGGACTTTTCCTAGGGTCCCTCTGGAGGATGCAGGGTTGTTTTGTGCCTCGTCTTTCCTTGTTTTATTTATGGCGAGAGCGCTCTGTTGCTGTCATCTCCTACTCTGACAAAGCGTCCCCAGCTCTGGAGTATCATCTGTCTGCCGTTAGTTTCTGCCCGTGTTTATCTCGGTGCCGTTGTCTTGCTCAGGTGTCTCTCTGCCTGATCGAGTTGAGAAAGATGCTGCTCGTGTCCCTCCCCGCTCCAGTCCTTTAGGAAGCTTTTGCTGCTTCATTTCTGCCAAGCTCCCTCCATGGGGGAGCACTCCCGGCTGCTCCTGCTACACGGAGAGCCACAGGTGGATTGTCCCCAGCTCTGCCCCAGATGTCTGCGATCTTCTGCCTTTGGCAGAGGCAGCAGCCGCTGGCACCCCGTGCCTGGTGGCTTTACCACCACGTGAGCTCCGGGTGCATGTCCTGCAGAACCACGCTATGTGCAGCCATCCCAACCGGGACGGCAGGAGGGCCGCCCTTCCCTTCCCTTCCCTCAGCAAGGAGCCTTGCTCGCCGGTCCTGGGCTGCAGCAGGGGAGAAGGAAGTTGGGGAGCGGAGAGTGGGGTCCCCAGGGCTGCCCGAGGGGGGTGTACCGGGTCAACCCCTGCTCTCACAGCCCTCGTGGGTCGCTGATGCCCAGAAGTCTGCAAAGCAAAGAGGGCTGAGAACCGAGCAGCGAGGAAATGCGTCAGCCAGGCACCGTGGTTTCACAGATGCTGTGCCGTGCAGGACAGCCTCCATGCAGCCCCTCTCCCAGCGGCGCGGGGATGCGGGCACTCCTGGAAAGCCCCAGCTCAGTGAGGCAGGGATGTGTGACCTGGGTGTGTCCTTACAGATCTGGTAGAAAAATTGCAGTGGGCGGCCATTTTTTTTGTAAACAAATTGCAAATTTGCGGTCTCGCCTGATCGGTCGCGCATTGCTTTATTTTCACATCGCTCTCTGATTCACTGGCTCAGCAGATACCTGCTCCAGACCTGTGCACTCTGCATCCTCTGGGACCAGTCCTACTGCATGCTTCCTCTCCTCTCCTCTGCTTCACCTTGTGCGAAGTCCTGGCAGGCGTAGGGCACTCGATGCCCTGCAGGGCCAGGGCCGGATCCTGTAAGGGAACCTCGCCTCAAATAGCTGCTGTGTATGGGCAGGGGGCTCACAGTGGGCCCTGGCGAAATCTAGGGCCACATCCCTTGGGAAATACAGCTGCGAATATGCAACAGCAAACTGCTGAGCAGGGCTCAGCTTCCAGCTTTCAGCAGGGTCCTGCTTGCGAGCAAACGGGCTGCAGGTCCTGTCGAGGGACAGTGAAGTGTCGGTGTCACCAAAGTGTCGCCTGCTCCACGCACACAGCTGCCTCGTGGCTGGGCGGGCAGGGGTCCAGTGCAGGTGTTTCATGGGAGGGAAAGAAGAGGGGAAATGTCAGGATTTCAGCTTGTGGAGAAATTCCAGGCAGAATAAGGGGTGGGAAAATCCTGCTCTGGAGAGTGAGGGTGCAGGAAATCCTTGGGAGATGGGAAAGGAGCAAAGAGGGAGCGACACCTGCTCTTCCATCTGCATTCCCAGGTTGATATTTCAGCTGTACGAATTCCCTGCGGGCTGAATGCAGCCCTGAGGACTGGAGGGGACTTTCTGCAGCTTCCATCTCTCTGCAGACACCGATTAAACGTGTCAGCTCCAGCATGGGCTGAAGGACCTCGGGAGCAGGCACTGGTGCGCCTGACGGGAGGTTTCGGGGAAGGACAAGGCACGGGGGAGGTTTTGGGCATCGGGTCTGTGCGGTGACACCAGCGCAGCCGTGTTCTCACGTTGGGGTCTCACTAGAGAGTTGCAGAGACTGATACAAATCAGAATGATTAAAATCACAGGATTTAATTGTGATTTAAATCAGCCAGCAGGGCACCTGCTTTCAGTAATTGATTTTCTTCTATTTTTGCACTTATTTTTTACCCATTTCCCTGAAGAAAGCTCAAGTTTTACTGACCAGCACCTATGAAACCGAGTTTGGCTCTCCCTGCCGTTGCCCAGGTGTTAAATCTGGTTATCCTTTTATGCATCAAATATCTTATATTTGCTACACTTATTTTAATCAGTAATGCATAATGTGCCTTTAGTCTTACTTTTTGGATCGTTGTTGCATTAGAAAAATGGCAAGTTGCTGGTTGATATTCAGGAGGTGGGGATTAAATTATTATTCATGATTTGATTTGTAGCGCTTCTGGATGAGAATTGGAAGGCTGTATTCAGGTACCCGTGAGGTAGTTTAAATGATGTTTATTAGTGAGATACCGCTTCCTTTGCATGTACTCAATACAGAAGGCAAAGTAAATTTCAGAATGTTTTTTGTTAAAGATATCAGATGCATGAAACCAAAGTAAGAACAGTGACTGGTGAGTTGAACGAGTGTTTCTGGAAACCACCCTTTCAAGATCTTAGAGTTAGTACGTCTCCTCCTCTCCTACGTTTGCTTGTTTTTCTGATTATGGAAGCGATAAAAGTCACACCTTCTTTTTCTTCAGGCCTTTGCTGTTTCTTGGCTCTGAACGAGCCGGTTATTGTACCACAGATACACCGAGAAAAGGGAAAAGTTTCCGAATCTGCAGAAGAAGCTGCTGCTGTGAAAGTTGGTTTCTCATTTCTCCATCTGGTTCCACCTGCAGCAGGCTGGCTGTCTTTAAAGCCCAAAGTTAGCCCTTGCTGTTGGTCTCTCTTGAATCTAATGGAATTTAATTGATTCTTGAAAGTTTTGACTTCACCGCAGAGGTTAGTACGATTTCACATTTAGTTTTAAATGTCAGGTGCGGGTTTTCTTCTTTTTACATCTTCAGGGAAGAGGGCAACCAGGCCGCTGGGCCTCTTGCTGACGGACCCGCGGCACGCACCCGAGGCTTAGTGCCGGGCCAGGAGTCGCATCCTGCGCTCGCCCACCGCTCCCTGCTGTGCCACGACACACACGGTTGGGGCGGGCGCAGCAGGGGGGTCCCGGCCGGGCAGCCGGGGCTGGGCAGGAGCCCGCGGGCTCGGGACGGTGTGAATGGCTAT
>VXAA01004878.1:360203-389248 GCA_013399115.1 Anseranas semipalmata
CTGCTCGCGTCCCGCGGGCGCCGCGTGCTCCCGCGCTGACATTGAAGGGGAGGGCGGCGGGGGCCGCGCGCGCTAAGTGCGGCGGCGGGCACCCCTAATGGGTGCCTTTTGCTGTCAGCTCCGGCGCTCCCCCCCCGGCAGCTCGGGCGGGCGGCAGACGAGGCTTCTCCTCGCCCTGCGAGGTCCTCGGAGCTCGCTGGCTTTATTTCAGCCCCCTCTCGTGTCCCGCTTTCCTTTCCCCTCTTTCTTGCTCCTGGCTCTCCTGGGGGGGACAGGGGTGCTCCCCCAGGGCCCCGCTCACCCGCCCCGTGCCCACCTGCCTTCTCTGCCACGTGGCCCCAGGGGACGGGCACAGCATTTTGTGAAGCTCCCCTCCGGCTTCTTGACCATTTCCCATCTCAGCCTGCAGGGCCCTGGCTGGTACTGGGGATGGAGCGGGCAGAGCCCACGGAGCTGGTGCTCAGCCAGAGCCGTACTGGGAGCAGCACCACGTGCACGGCTCCGTCCTGCCCGGGTGCCGATGGCAAGGGCCAGGGCACGGGGCTGGCTCTGGAGCAGGGGGCTGCCTTGGGGCCACTGCCCCGGACACAACGGGGCTTCCTCTTCCAGGCAGCCTGAGACAAAAGGGGAAAGACTCCGAGTTAAATAATTAAAAGAGACTTAAGTAAAAATCAACAGAAATGTCATCAAGTGAGCGGTGTCATTCTGAATTAGCGCTGGTAAAGGTCAGGCGGATCCCAAACAGGTGGAGCGGACGTGCGCGGGTGTCGCGGCGAGGCACAGCATCCCGGCTGGAGGGAGCCCGGTGAAAGGACCAGACCGGCCGCGACACGGGGACAAGGTGGCACACGGGTGGCAGCGTCCCACCGCGGGTGCTGGGCCCCGCATCCTCCAGGAGGGGCGGGGAGGACGGGGCGGCCGGTTAGAGGACGCGCATCTGTCAGAGTCCAGTCAGAGCACATTAACGTGGTGACATGATTCTAATTAACTACCGTGAGAGGTGTCACAGCTGGAAAAGCAGTGAGCAGAGACAAGCTTTTAAAAAAAGAAAAAAGCAATGTGACAGTCTTCTTTTTCCTTTTCTTTTTCTTTCCTTTTTTTTTTCTTTTTTTTTTTTTTTTACTCTTGGGGTCTTTCTCCCCTCCATGGGGGTGTNTCTCCCCTCCATGTGGGAGTGGATCTAAAGATAATTAGGATGTCTGGCTGCCTGGGAACCTGAGCCAGGGCTCTTTTGCTTTCAGTCATTTAAGTTTTCGACATCTCTCTGAAGGGACTTGGTGGCGCAGTGGATTACTGCGCGCCAGAGTGACAGAACACTCTTCTAATCGTAAACCCTTTTTAGAAAAGATTCTGCTCTCCCTTTTTCCCTGGGAGCAGCGGGGGGTATGTTCTGATCACTGCGGCTCTGTTCCCATACATGCTACAATGGGAAACTCAAGGTCTTTCAGCTGTTTCCTGCAGTTAACAAAGGAGGCACAGAAGAAAGAAAGGAAGGATGATTGAGTGTTTGTGTTGACTGCACTCACCCCTCCGTCCTACCCAGCCGAAAGTTGATCGCGCTCCTGCTCGCGGGGCCGGCGCGGGGGCACGGCGCGCTCGCCCGGCCCCGCTGAGCTGGGGATGTTTGCTGGAGCCGTCCCACCTCGCCCCAGCCTGCTGGTGGGGGTGAGGCAGGCTGCGGGGCTTCAGCTGCCTGGGACAAGCCCTGGTGCGGCACAGCGACGCGACACGATGTGACACGATGCGATGTGACGCGATGCGATGCGATGTGCTGTGCTCCTCCCGACCGAGGGAGAGGCGGCCGCGGTTGCTGCTCGCTCGGGCTGTGCAGGACGCAGGCGCGAGCCCCCAGCTTTTGGCTGGAAGCAGGCGTGTGCAGCACCGGGGCAGGCTGCAGAGGGATGTCTGCATGTCCCTCGTGCCTGGGACCCAGCTGCGGGTCGGGGCAGCTCCGTCCTCCCCAGACGTGGCTGACCCCCAGCAGGGTGCCGCTGCCACCGGCCCGCAGCCGCCTGCTGGCACGGCTGCTGCCGTCACCTGGCTCCTGTCGCTTCTGGCTGTCCCCAGACACATCCGACCAGCAGTGGGGACTGTCCCCCTCGGCGAGGAGAGCACGTCTGCTGTCCCTCGCTGCCTCCCATCCAGGCTGCAGGCTGCAGCCCAGCCTCTGGCCCAGTTCCTCTCCCCAGGGGCAGATAAGAAACCTCTCCAATACGTTTTTCGTAGTGCTCCAAACCCTTGTTGGCGTACTGGGAGCACAGGGAGGGGCTGACGGGGTGTTTATGGATGCTCTGTGTTACGGGAGGGGCTGACGGGGTGTTTATGGATGCTCTGTGTTACGAATCAGCCAGTCCCAAAACCAGGAGCTTGCAGACCTGAACTGACCCGCACCACGGAGAACCCCGTACGCTGCCTCGGACCCGTCCCACTGTTGGCTGTTTGTCTAGTCCTGGTGCAAAATACTCCTCCCTGCACTGCCTGAGCCCGGTGGACAGCAGGAACGGCCCTTGCTCCGGTCAGGCCCTGTCCCGTGTTGCTCTGGATGGGTAAAACATGCCTGCTGGCACTTGTTCTGGAACAAGCAGCACTTCCATGCACCATGGTGCATCCTCAGACACGGCGAGATACACGATAGGTAAGGTGCCTGGGAAGATCATTAGCTTTCCAGAGAGCTTTTTCTGTAGAAAGTAGCGACGTAAAACACCGAGTGACACTTTGATTTCCCCATGGATTCTTTTGGTGCCTTGGTGTCTCTTTGTGATGTTTCCCAGACAAGGCTAAATGGTGGCTTGTCTTCTCTTACCTGTGAGAAGGAAGAGTTTCCTGTTAATGAACATAAACGTCTCAATTAAGAGCATGGATTGCCTGCCCCCCTCTGTGCTGGGCTCCTGCCGAAGTGTCTTTGAACTTCACACCGCGTGTCCCCAGCCCACCCTTGTGCACCTGCACCCTGGGGGACAGGGCGGCAGGTCCTGCCCTGGGGCTGCCCCTCCGTGGTGGCTTCTTCTCAGCCAGCCCTGGTCTTCAGGTCTCCAGCATCCTCCTTGGCCCTGCTCCGGCCTCCCCGTCCCCTGCGGGCAGCGCGGGGCTGGCGGCCGTGGTCAGGCAGGATGCTGGAGGCTGGCTTAGGACCACTCCTGGTCCGCAGGGCAGCGGGCGCGGGTTCGTGCCCCGTTCCTCCTGCCTGCAGATGTCTTGCTGCAGGCTGGGCTCCTGCCCGAGCTGTACAGAAGATCTGCCTCTAATGAGAGTCGTTTCGGAGGTACGGAGGGAAGGCCGTGTCGGCAAGGGACGCGGGGTGTACAGCCACCCCTCTTCTCCTAATGAGAAACGATCGCGAGGTGCAGGAGGGGAAGGGGTAGCAGCCAGCCGGAGAGACTCCGCCACAATTTAACAAGTTTCCATTCCCCTGAGTTCCCTGACAAGACCCCCCTCTAAGTCTGTACAGGAATTCATAAGAATAGGATAATTAGGATGTTTCAAAGCTGCGACCCTCAGAGGAGTCCTTGGATTAATCTGTTTTTTCCCTTAAAGACATCTGTAACTACAATCTTTGTTTCTCTCCTCTTCTCCCCCCCTCCCCTTCTTTTCCCCCCTTGTCTGTCTCTGTATCTCCTGTCAAACCGTTGCAGACGTAAATGACAAAGAAATCAGAAAGAGAGATCAATGCAGTCCAAATTAGCACTTGGAGATAGACTGTGCTGGAGATGTCAGAGCCTGACCCCGGTTGATCTGCCAGCCTCCGCCGGTGATATTATGCAAATTGCATCCATCTGGCAGAGCCCAGCCAAGGACTAATGGGGCAGGGAGGGGGCTGCGGCCGGGCGCCTTTGGGAAGGGGAGAGAGCTGGGGGTCTGTGGGGAGGGGGCTCTGTGATGGACGGGGGAGATAAGGTGGTGCATTGGCTTCGTTTGTGCTGCTGGGCGGATTAAAAGCCAAACTCCTGATAAGAGATAACCAAACTTCATTTCGCTTTTTATTTTATTCCTTGTTGCTACCCTCGCGAAAGCTAGTACCAAAAAGAAAAAAAAAAAAAAGCTGGTTCTTGGTGCTCTTGTTTCCTGCACGTCATTACCACTGATGGCAGTTTGAGGGGAGAGACAAAGTCGGGGAAAGAAAGCAAAAAAAAAAAAAGCCAGCTGCTTAAAAGACTGCTGTAATAGGAGCATGGATAATAGAAATCTCAAATTACGGTGATCGCCTTGTTAAGAAGTTTGAAAATACGGCCAGATTGTCTTTAATGAGAGAAATATGGCTGTTAGTTAGTGAAGGAGGAGGGAATGGACCTTGTTTCAAGATCTGTAGCTCGCCCATCAAAGAGGCACCGGCTGTTTCATTTCAAAATCCTGTTCCTCTGCCTGATATTAAAAATAGTTGTTAAAGGCTTTGACTAGCAAGATGATTCTCTTTGGCTTCCTACTCTGTCTCCACCTCCCCCGAAAGACTTCGCTAAGAGAGAACTTCTGCTCTAAAAAATGAGGAAGCAAAGAAAGAAAGAAAGAGGAAAGTTTCGTGCCTTCGGCGGGCGCAGTGGGGCGATGCTCCCTGGGGGACCCCGGGGGTCCCAGGCTGAGCGCTGCCGGCACCGTGGCTGTCCTGGGCCGTGGTGGCCAGGAGGAAGGCAGGAGGAAGCTCTGTCCTCGCTGTGAAACCTCGGTCTACCACGGGGGGGTAAATCCAGGCTGCACCGCATCCCGCGCAGCGCCGCTCAGCATCCCCGTCCCCAGTGCTGCCCAGACAGGGGGGGCTGGCTTTGACTCCTGGCAGCGGGTTTAGGGTCCAGCGCCCACCGATGCTGCCGCTGGCAGCCTGAGGGGTTTGGGGTGGTTGGCGGCATGCCCTCTGGCTTTAATTTTGGGCTTGCATGCGGCTTCGTGTTCTCCCTTGGTTTGGCACCGCTGGCAGGACGAGCCCCAGGGCCTGGGACCACGGCACCAATGTCCCCGTTGGAGGCTTGTGCTCGGCCCCACGCGCAGCACCGCGGCACCGGTTTCCTCTCCTCTCCCGCGTGCCTGGGAAGGGTGCTGGGCCCGGCGAGGGTGCGGAGGAGGGCTCTGACAGAAGCCAGGTCTGGCAGCTGCCCCCATGTCTTGTTAAGAGCTAACGGGCACCTCTGTGCTGCGACGCTCTGACCCGTGACTCATTCCCTGCTCTGGCGCTGACAGTCCCCTCTTTAAGGCAGCCTGGCGGCTCCTTCATTCTCCCCTGAAATCAAAGGATCGCATTAATTGGTTTAAGGATCGCTGCCCCGTGTCCTGAATGGCCTGTTTAAGATAACGAACTTGGAGTGTGTTAATAGCCGGCATAACTCAGCAGAGGACCTAGGGACGGGGTCTGGATGGGGAGGATGCCGCTGTGTGGGGGAGACGGGCACCGAGCCATCGCAAATCCCTCCAGTGCTGTGGTTTCTTTTTATCCCTCCCCATCTGTATGCAAACCAGTGTAATGCCCCTGCTCCCGGGCTGCTAACTTCGAAATCCCAGAGCCGAGGGCTCAGGCAGGAGCGCCGAGCTGTGCTGGCCGAAGTGCTGCCCCTGCCCAGCATCACCTCGCTCCTCTGGGGGTTTGCAGGTGGGAGCAGATGGGATCTGCTCTGCTTGAGAGCTGCGTTTCTGCGTCGTTCAAAGCCACCGAGAGCCAGAGCAGCTCCTCCCAGCCTGGACCCCAAAATGGGTGCTGCCGGTGTGGGTGCGTTGTCCTGGAGGGGAGGCAGGAGGACACGGTCACGGTCACCGCTGGGGTGGGCGCTTTGGTCCACGCTTCTGGGACCAAGCTGCCACGTCCCGTGCTCCGTTCGGACAGGTAGCAGGGCACGCCGGGCCCTACAAGCTCACAGGCTCTCTGAGGGGAGCATATCAAGCCGGGCCTTGAGAGCTGCCATCGGTTTTTGGCCAGGAGGTGGCCCAGAGATGCAGCCGGGTCAGCTGCTGTGTCAGGCAGGGACGGGACTGTCCTGCGTCATTCCCACGTGGCTTCAAGCTGACATTCAAGCATGGAAGAAACCATTGATGCAAAACTCCCCGGTGATGGAGAGCACGTGGCAACCCTTGGTAAGTTTTCCCGATGTGTAGGAACAGTTTTCCTGCGGTACCCAAGCCCCACCTGGCTCTGCATTGCCCCTTGCTTCCCCGCCTGCCACCAGCACCAGCTCCGAGAGCCACCAGCGCCTGGCACAGAGGGTTACTGGGGCCGTCCTCTCGCACGCTGTGCATTTCCACATGAGAACGAGTGATTTTAGCTTTATTTTCCTAGCCGGGGGCCTCAGAATTTGGCAGCTGGGCCATCGCCAGCACCCGCAAAGCCCTCTGCTCCTGTTCTTCCCCTCCAGAAGTACACGTATAACAACCGAAAGAGGCAGAGAGGGAGAGAAGAAGAGAGACAACGGATTTGCCTCCATGCTCCTGTACAGAGCAGTCTCCTAATGAGAAGAATATGGCTGCTAGTTAGCAGAGGGGTGTGTCCTGTAGGCTAAAATGAGATAGTTAAACTGCACTGATTGAAGGTTGAGGTTAGAGGGCAGCACAATTATGTTCAGGAGATTCAAGGGCTCTGTTTGATGCGGCAGTTCTAAGCTCCCAGCCAGTGTCAGTAGTTTAGCTTAGGGTTTCTTTTTTTTTTTTTTTTTTTTTTTTTGTGGGCTAAAGACAGGAAGGATAAAAACTATGGGAATGAGTTGTTACTATTATTATAAAGTGGTGTGAATTTTTTTTTTTAACCACCAGTTCACCCCCCTTTTGCTTAACTGTTTCCTGATCATTATTTTTTAAGCTGCTTCAAGGGAAGAAGAGAGCATCCCCTTCCCCCCGGAGAGCAGCTCTGAATTTTCTCCTGCACAGGGAAGGTGATTTTTTTTTTTTTTGTGCCCAGACTTCAGCTCAGTTCTCTGACTGAGGATCAGGAAAGCAATTAGCAGTTCAAATTATGCCAAGGCCAAATTCTTTGTCTCAAAATCACGGGTTAAGAGTTGCAAAAGAACCTTAATTGCCTGGTGCTGAACAAGGTATTTTTCTGAGAGCATTTCCACTGCTTAGGACTGTTTATGGGGGGAGTCTCTTGTGTTTCAAAAGACCAGCAACAGCGCAGCTTTTTCCCAGAGCCTGCAGAAGGGTCCAGGCACCGTGCCGGTGTCCCTGGCCTCCAGTGTCCCTGGCCTCTCTCCCAGCCTCTCGCCCTCACCAGCCTGCTTGCTGGCTTGCAGGTGGCCATACAGCCCGGCTGCCTCCCACCCGTCCCGGGATAATCCCCGGGGACAATCCAGGTCACCATTTCCTCCAGCCCCTGAGTGCCTCTGGGTCCAGCCTGCCCGCACCCTCCATCTCCTGCCCGCACCCTGCGTCTCCTGCCTGCCCTGCGAGGCGACGACTGCTGCCTGCAGCAGCAGCACGTGGCAGACCCGTGCAGGAGGCTGTCGCTTGCTCAGCAGCAGCGAGGGCACCCAGTTTTGCAAGGCCAAATGCAGGCACCAAGCTGCCCAGGCCAGCCACCCCACCCCAGCACCGAATGAGGGGGTGCCTGCCCCCTTCCTCTCCTTGCCCGCTCCCCTGATCACATCCGTGTCCCAAGCCCGCACTTGGCGTTGCCTTCTGATCCGAGTGACAGCCTGCGTTATTTACTCTAATGGTTCTCATTTTTAAATGTTAATTCCTCCCTGAAGAAAATGTCTTTTCAAGATGAGTTGCCCATCACCAGAGAGAGCGTGAGGGCGTGCTGGTGTCCTCAGCGCCGGTGCAGAGCCAGCCTTCAACCCCAGTCCCAGCTCCTCCCTTCTCTCGCACGCTCTGGCCAGGAGCAGGAGCAGGATCGACGCTGCTGCGGCCCCACCATCCCGGCTGCAGTTAGGGGCTGATGGGTTGTCCCCAGGCCGGGTGCCGGGTACGGCCCCGAAGGGGACATGGCACACGCAGAGGCTGGGCAGTTGCTGCTGCACAACAATTTCTAACCTCGATTGGAGAGGAGGGTGGTGGGCTGGGGGGAGGAACCGGAGATAAATGTTAGCTCATTTCTTAAGTAATTAGTTACCTCCTCATCCCCATGTTGTAATTGTGAACAAGCTGTAATGTTTAATTAGTGTGTAAATGAAACCCCAATTTCATAATGGCTGCGGTGACAGCGCTAAGTGAGACGGGCACAGAAGGGGCCGCATTGTTTCAGCGGGAGATGAAGCTGTCGCCCAGCAAGCCGAGCGTCTCTGGGAGAAAATGGAAATGATAAACGAAGTGAGGCTAATTAGCAAAATCATACAGGCCCCACTGATGGTTCTCATCAAGGGGAGGTAATGAAGCGGGCGGGCCAAGCTGAGGGGGGATTAATTGGAGCCGATTCCTGCATGCACACAGGTGTGGGCAGAGCAGTCGGCGCGGGGATGCAAACTTCCCCGCTTTGCTTCCCTCGCCCGTCCCCAGCCGAGCAGGGCTCATGCGGGGACCAACAGCGCCCATCAGCTGTCCCCAGGGGGGGACACTCCTGCCCCGGGGTGTCCTCAACCCACCGCGGGTCTGGGGGTGTGGAGCACCAACATCGCACAGTCTGGGTAGCAAATAAGGCATCTCCGTGCGATAGTTGGTGGGGAAGGGGCTGAGCCCCTCTGGGTGGGGGTCTCCGCAGACCCAGTGCCCCCAGGTGCCCGGTGGCTGGGGACGCGTGGTGCCAGGGCTTGCCGCGGCTGGGGGAAGCCAGGGTTGCGGAGCTGAACTTTATCCTTTCCAGCCGTGTAAGAAATGCCCTTTCCACAGCTGCTGGCACACACCCCTGCTCACGTTGCATTACTTACTGACATTTACGGGGCTGCGCGGAGCCCTGCTCCCGTTGCAAGCCCCAGCACCACCAAATGCCCCGTGTTCGCTGCGTCCGGCCGGGAACCCGTGCTGTACCTGCTGCCATCTCGCCCTCGGGCCCCGGGTGATACCAGGAGGCAGCAACTGTTTGCCAAGCAGAAGAGAGGCCAGCAACACCTGCCTGGCTGTGCATTCCTGGGCTGGCATCTGTCTGTCCAAGCAGGGTGTCCCTAGCAGCGACAGCCCAGCATGTTGAGGCAGCGGTGGGACCCCGTGCGGGTCTCCCCTGCGTCTCAGCCCCACTTTCTGCCAAAAAATGGCACAGTGAGCTGTCTGCACAGAAAGTGCCTGTCCCCGGGATGTCCAGTGCCTGCCCAGAGTCGCCGCATCCCTCCCTCTTGGCCCCTCTGAGCCCCCCGCTGCCTCTCCTGCTGAGTAATGAGAGATTTCCCTGGGCCTCCGAGGGCTCTAAAGAGGGGCTGAGCAATATTATTTATTCAGTTGTTTACAGAAGCGTTTGATCGGGAATAGTTCTTCACTGCCAGCCTGTTGTGTATTATTCATTGCAATAATCTCTGCAGATTGTGATAAACTGTAACTGCGGCGGGGCAGCGTGGAGCTGGGCTGTACTGCCACCGCTGCCTGCACCAGCCTCTAAAATATCGGCAGCTGCAATCATAAATCTCAATTTACAAGTGGGACTATTGCACGGGGAGTTATAGTTATACTAATGATTACTTCTCTGTCTTATTTTTCATGTTGCAACAGAGTAATAAATTTTTAAGAACAGCCTGGGCAAAGTGTTAGGGAAGCCTGCGTGTCTTCGCTCCGTGCTGTCGGCAGGGAGCAGCGTTCCCGTTTTCCCACGGACGCCTGCCCCGCTTCTCAGGGGGGTGACATGAACACCTTTGTGTCCCCAGCCCGGGACCCCAGGCACAGTGGGCAGGGGCTGGGTCACGCCTTTGGGGTCAGCTCTGCTGTTTGCTGTCCTGGAGAAGAGCCTCCAGCTCCCTGCCCCGGTTCCCCTGCTGGCAAGGGGGCTCTGCCCACCTCTCCAGCGCCGAGCTAGTTTTTCTCAGTAAAGCTTAAGAGATCCTGGAGCTGCCGAGGCCGGGGGATGGTGATTTGAAGGCCGAGAGAAGAGCTGACATTTGAGGGGTGTATCCTGTCCCTACAGCTCGCACCCTCCCCAGCACTGGGGCATGGAAACGGGGTGCTGGGTCCCAGCTGAAGGAAAGCCTCCTTTCCCAGGGGCAGCAGGGAAGGAAGGCTCTGGCTAGAGGAACCCATCCCCATCTCCGATCAGCGACTCACAAGCGCCCGGCCTTGTCCCTCCTGGAGCAGTCCCCATCGGGGCACCCTGCAAAGAGCGGGACTGTTCCCCAGAAGGCAGCGGTGGGACACAGGCTTCAGCGAGCATTTCCCGAGTGTTTATCACAGCTCCGAGGTCTGTGATGTGAGGCCTCTGATGGATGCCTCCATTCACCGGCTTGACATGATGATGTACAGGGAGCCTAGAGACATATAGATTTTCAAAGTGGCCACTTTGAGCATAATTATAAATATCCAGCCTCTTTACATAGTGAATTGCTGCCAGGAAAAGAAGGGCCCCGTGAGGGCTGAAATTCTGGCATCCAGGCTTTCTTGAGAAAAATGCCTTGGCAGAGGTTCCCCCCCCGTTTTGGGGTGCCAGGAAGGGATTGGCATTGAGGGACAGTGCCTTGCCCGTGCTGTGCCCCCCAGCAGCTCCCCCCCATTGCCCACAGTGCTGTCTCTCGCCGGGGGGACATCTCCCAGGCACTTTCTGCAGCCCACTCATCCCCTGCTCGTTTGTGCCAGCACATCTCAGCCTGATCTTAACTGCTTCCGAATGGCTGTCTCCCCTTCCAGATCACAGCACAGAGAGGGGGCACAAGGGAGCTGGGCGCTCCCGGTGTCCGTGGCCCCAGGGACACAGAGAAGAAATCTTCCCCCAGCTCATCTCCCTCGGCTTGCCTTCGGAGCACCCCAAGCCACGCAGGGCTGGGGCTCAGCGCAGAGGGATCAGTCCCCAGGTGGGCAGGAGGAGATTCCTCCAGCTGGGCAGGTGCTGGACGCGAGCACATTCTGTCCTGGGGAGGTGGATTCCTGTGGTGGTCTCAGTGGCACAGAAGAGAGCCTGTCCCCTGGCATGTGATGCACCCCGTTGTGGCTCAGGGACACCCCAACAGCTCTTGCTGCTCATTCCACATGTGAAGCGTGGTGAGCGCTGAGGCTGTCACCCCCATTGTCACCGTGGAGCCAGCAGGAAGCAATCCGGGGAGCTGGTGACATTACAACCCATTTCCAACCCAACATGGTGGCACTTTCATATGAAAGGAGAGCAATGTGAGGTTTGGATGCTGTCAGAGCATCGCCGCTTCCCTTTCTGTGCCAGAGCCAAGGTGGGTGCACCTGGGGACGGTGCCTGTGCGGGCAGCGGGGTGTTCGTCCCCAGGCTCGAGCACATACACTCAAACAGGCTTCGGTCATCGCGTTCCCCAGCCTGTGACGGGGGCACACTGGAATTTTTCAGGGAAAAATGAAGGGGATGTTTGAGGATTTGTGCTCTGTTTGCGAGCAGGGTCTGGAGGAGAGAAGGTCAAAGAAGAAAATTGGAGCTGAATTGAAATCAATGGCAGGTGGAGATTAGAGCGGTGCCCCAATTAACTGCAGCGCGCCGAGGTGAGGCTGGGGAGGGCTGTAGCTCCCCAGGTTAGGACCCCCCACCGGAGCCCGCTTCTGCTCCGCGGCGATGTGATTGCTGTGGCCAGCCCAGGCACACACGGGGCCTGTGCCGAGGACGTTGCTGCCACCTGGGCAAGGGCTGGAGCGGCTGGATGGGTGCGGGTGGCAGCAGCGGACCTGGGCGCTTGGGGTTGGATGAACCCCACTCTCTCCTTCCTTCTCTGTGCTTCTTGCTCAGCCTCCCTCCCCACCTGTGTCCCAGCTCTTTGTCCTCATTTCCTTGTCCTGGTCCCTTCCCCCATTTCTCTGGTAGCTCCTCAGCTCCACCACCACCAGCCCCGCTAACTCGCCATCACGGTTTCCTCCAGCTTCGCCTGTCTCCTGACTCCGGCTCTCGGTCCTGCAGTAATTCAATGCAGCGGTTTCCTCCCTCGTGCTTCCTGGGGAAGTCATCGAGTGCCCCGAGGGCCGGGTCCCTGCTCCCCACGCAGGTGCTGGGACCGGGTGCCAGCGGGGCTGCAGCTGCTGGGACCACGGGGCTGCCCCGGGGCTGGGCGTCAGCGCACGTGCAGCCAACCGGGGCTGCGGGCCGGGCCCGCTTTGCCCAAAGCTGGCAAGATTCCGATGGGAAATCCATCCAGAACACCCCCTGGCCCCAAAATCACCTTCCCGACAGATTTCAAGGCTTTGTTCCAAAGCATCTGGGCACACACACGTACAAAAAAAAAAAAACTCCAAGCAACACGTAGCTGGAATTTGAGGGAAATAGCAACATATTTTTCATTCTTGTTCATGGCAATGTATTAACAGTTTGGGCTGGAATTTCCTGGAAAAAAAGAAATCAGCATGAGTGAGGCATCCAACATGGAATATGTCCATAATCGCTAAGCTTTGGGAATAGCAGGTTAGGTGGTGTCAGGGCAAGGGGGAGCCACCCCCCCATTTCCCTGCCGTGCACACACGCGCTCCGGGAGCCAGGGGCCGGTTCCTGCAGCCCCGTGCCCGCAGGGAGCGGGCTCTGCTCTCCCCGGCAGCCCCATGCAGTGCAGCGTGGTGCACATCACACAAGGAACATTAATTAACATTGCGGGAAGATCTTAGGAAAGGTGCAATTTGAATGATCTGGCGCTGCAGTCATTCAGATGCCGAGTTAATTCAATCCTTGCACACAGTGCTCCTACAGATTGTTGGCTTTAAACAAACAGCAGTGACAGATTTGTTGCTGCGGAAATGTGGTCATTAAGTCGGGAGCGCGTGTTTGACCTGAAAGCGATTGAGTGATGGATGCAAGTCATTTTAAAGCTGCAGCAGCCAAAAGGATGCTCCTTTTGGAGAGCAATCTTGCATCTGAGGAGTGTAAATAATTTAAGCAAACAAGTAAAGTAAGGTGAAAGCACTGCCGTTACCACTCTATTGTGTTACAGCGCTAAATCCGGAGCGGGGCAGCGCTCCCGGTGGCTCCTGCTGATCTGCAGTGGAGGGGAGCTCCTTGGCGAAGCGCTGCAATAAAGAGGTGCAGGGTGCCAGCTTGGGGGTGTCCCCGCGGAAACCTGGTACCAAGCGAGCTGGCGCCGGGTCACATCATGCGCAGTGCCGGGTTCTCCAAGATGGGGCTGCCTCCTCCCGTGATGACCAAAGCTGTGCCTTGCCGAACACATCCCATTTCTATCTTGTTCCTGGGGTTCATCGCGACTGCAAGGTGCCTCTTCAGCGAGGTCCAGCTCGCCTTTTGGGGTCTCTCTAGGCAGAGGCTGGCCAGGGCACCCCGCTCTCCACGGGGCCCAGGAGCCGGGGCCGGATCCGCTCCCGCAGGCTGGGAGCTGGGAGGGAGCATGGGGAGGGAGCACCGGAGCCGCAGCGGTCACGTCGCACGGGTCTGCGCCTTGCGCCGCTGGAATTGGCGGCCCAGTAATGAGGCTGGTAGTTACCGTGCATTGGAAGCAGCCATTGCTTAAGCCTCAATATCTCAGCCATTTAATTTAATGGGGTTTTTTAAATACCAAAAGCAATTAAGTTCACATTGTGAGCTAATCGCCTACAAAATTTCATTTCAAAGATGCTCAGACTGTTTGTGAGAGAATTGCTAGAAAGAGACCCAAATATGCCATGGCGTCTGTCCATTTGTCCTTCTCTCCCTTTCCTCCTTCCTAAGCAGACCCAGGCAGACTTTTCTAAAGGCAGCAATCACATTTTCAGGCTCTTGATTTTCTGTCAGGCTTTTTCAGGGCTAGGAGGAGATGGTGGGAGCTCTGCACAGAAGGATGTGTTACTGTGGCCTTGAGGCCATCTGTCTGTCCGGCTGAATCTGGGTGTGGAAATGGTGCCCCAAGCAGGGCACCCAAACCTCGCACAAGCCCTTGCACTTCAGAAGACTCACTGGATGTCCCCACGGCCACCTCTGGACCCGGGGACACCTGGAGGGCTTTCCAGGCTCCTGTGCATGGAGGCTAGGAGCGCCAGAGGGTTTGCCCACGTCCTGCCCTGTGTCATCAGCCGTGTGCCTGGCCGTCACCCCGCTACGACGGCTGCCGAGGGTGCGCGGGCACAGCAGTGGCCCGGGCGGGCTGTCTGCGGCTTGCCCACCCCTGCCCTCGGCAGCTCACCCCACGTGCCCGGCCCCAGCCCATGGCACCCAGCCCCGGCAGCCCCCGCAGAGCCGGCTCGCCCTCAGGCTTTATCAGATCGGAGAAGAGCTGGAGCTCTTTGCCAGAGATTACTTGTTCTCCCAAACCTCCGTGTTACTGAATATGGAATAATCCCCCCTCGACAGCCAGCTGTGGGCTTCGTTTCCTGCGCTGCAGCTATCGCGTTGACGATAGCCTCCTTAGCTCTCCTTAAAGCACCTTTGCCGGCTCAGCCACCCACGTGCTGCCCGTGACCCTGCCAGCCGGGCTGTGATGGGGCACGGCACACGCGGCACAGCGCCGGGACCCTCCGTGCCGCATGTTTGGGCTGAGCTACCGCTGCCGCCGCGTTTTGGAAAACCAAACACCCCCCAGTTTTCCTGGCCGGCGGCGGGGAGGTGATTTATGGAGTCCCGTGCGCACCCGGTGAGTCCAGCTCTCGGTGTTTCTCCGAGATCCATCGCACGGGGAGGGGAGGTCACCGCGTTGCAGGTTTGCTAACCTTGCCCGCTTATTAAAAATGGTAAAAGCCTCCCTCAGGACTCGTGAAGTATAGATCCAGAGAGCTCCATATGCTGTTCCCCTTAATGAGATGTCTGCCTGAAGAGCAATAGCAAAACACACCATCCAGTTCAGGGTCCCTATAGCTAGATGGCCTGGCTGTAAACAGAGCCGTCCGTCTTAATGGGCTATCGTGTAAAAACTTCTCCCAGTCAATAAATCAAAGGGGCTCCATTTATATCATGCGCTGCCTTCGCTATTAGGCTGCTCCGGATGGCACGTTCTGATACAGAGCTCCCAAGGTCCGCGAGGCGAAGCTGGAGCCTCTAACGGGCATTTAATTTAGGCTTCCCCGTGCCGAGACCAGCAGCGGGGACCCGGCGGGGGATCTGCCGTGGTTGGGGCTGGCCCTGCCGAGCGGGAAGGGGCACCCATGGGCTGGGACCTTCGCGTCCCCTGCGAAGCCTCTGCTGTGCAGGGGCTCTCACAGAGCCGATGGGGACCGAGCCCCCCAGGATGGGGTGCACAGGGGCTCGCACCCCTGCCCGGCGGGCACCCCCTCCTCTTGCAGCAGCAGCAGCCTGGCTCAGGTATTTATTTTTCATTCCCTCCCCTGTGCTGCTCTGATGCCACCGGAGGGAAGTTCCGCTCCAGCCACCATCCCAGGCAGAGATATTAGTCCTCATTACTAATTAAAGGAAGCAGGAGTAATTGACGGATGGTGGATGGCGGGGGAGCCGGTGTGATGAACGGCCCCTGTTCCCGCGCCGGGGACGCATGCTGAGCGCTACCTGTTAGCTACAAATAAACAAACCTGATAAATAATAAATAGTTTGAGAAGAGTGGCCGAGCATTATTTAAATTAATAGGGATTAGAGGGAGAGGCCTGAAAGAGCATTCCTCCGGATGAGCTATCCCCGGACGGGCAGGGACTCATTTGTTGAGGACTGGAGTAAACAAGGAGATGGGGAGGATTCATCACGCTGCCTCGGCAGGGCCTCGCGGTGCTGCTCGGGCTCTAACAGCACGGCCGCGCTCTTCCCGGCCCCCTCCCCGCAATCCTCCTGTCCCCTGCCGCCTCGCCGGTGTCACCGGGCTGTGGCACCGGGTGCGGCTCTGCGGTGGCACGCTTCCCATGAGGCAGCCGGGTGCCCTGCAAGCTTCCCGGCCGAGCGGGCGCACGCCCGGGCGCTCGCTGTCGCCTGCAGTTTGGTCTCAGCCAGCAAATCCACCCGCCGGGGGTCTCCTCACCCCCTGACATGTGGATAACCCCCTGCCTGTGCGGAGCCGGGAGGCTGGGGGGGACAGAGGGAGGCGAGGAGGGCTGGGGGGAGAGGGGAGGTCGGGAGCTCTGCTCGCTATCACATCTACTCCATCTTATCGCCGCGGTAATTTGATGATAAAAAATAATCCCAGGCTGGAAAGGAAACATGTGTAGTGGAGTAAAAGATTGAATGTAGGTGGATTGTGCCCTGGGGCGGCGGCTGAGAGACAGAAGGAAATGTCCTTCTGTTTGACATACTGCTGAGACGCAGCCCCGCGCCCCTGCCGTGCTGAGCCCGCTGGGGTGCTGTGCTGACCCCGCGGTGCGGAAAGCCGGGGTACCGGGGGTGCTGGGGGCTGCCCTTTTCCCCCTGCATCCCCGCACCAGCAGCAGGGACCAGCCTCATGCCCGGCCCCGCAGCACGTCGTTCCCCGCCGCCTCCTCGCTGGGTGCCCGAACCCCCTGCAGGCTGCAGCCCAGCCCCGACGGGTGCTGTGCCCCATCCTGCGGTCACACCGCTGCGTGGGTTGTTCCCGGCACGCTTTTTTTTTTTCCCCCCCTCCCTTTGGTTATGCTTCACAACTCATTTTATCAGCTGTCAGTAGCCAAATGTCTTTTTTAAGGAGTGGGTTATAGCCACTAATGTACTGAATGCTATTGCACTGGCTGCAGTTAGTGTTCCACGGCTAAATTACTATAATTAATGTTCCACTAGAACTGTTTGTAACAGGCGGCTGCGGGAGCCCTGGGCCTGGGCTATCACAGCGAGGAATTACCTCTCCTCCCCAGAGAAAGAGCCCCCCGCACAGGGAGGACCAAGGCACTGGGACGGGTGGCAGGAGACAGGGTCCCCCGGGGCCGGTCCCTCGTCCCCCGGTCCCTGCAGCCGCTCCCACGCAGGGATGTGCATCCCAGGGCTTCGCTGCAGGCGTCACGGTGACAGCCCCGCCGCGTGCTAGCCGGAGGCTCGCGTGGCGTAAGAGATGAGGGATAAAACGTGTCTCGATGACGGAAAGTTGCACCCAGAGAAAAGCTGCCCCAAATTAGCCAAGGGCGGTCGGTGCAGATGTTTCCGCCGTGCCGGGCCCAGCACATCTGCCCCTGGCAGGTGCCCGGCACCAGCTGCCGAAAGCAGCCCCTGCCCTCCCCGCTCCCCCTGCGCCTCCCGGAGAGGCCGGGACGCAGGGAAAATATTTCATAGGCACGCACAGACGCGCGCGCACACCCCTTGTTTCGCTAAACGCGTTTGTTCAATACCTGCAACAAACAGATTAGCCGGGGCTTTATCAGGGACAAGAGAAGGGAGAGAAATGTGATAATGGTTTTCAGCAAATCCTCGGGCTGTCACAGATTAGGGCGGCCGCGGCAGGGAGCATTATCAGCCCTTTCCTCCTCTCCCCATCTCCTCCCCCTTTGTCTCCTCTCTCCATCGGATTTCTCCAGCCAATCTATTGTAGCGAGAGCCGGGGAGATACACGAAGAAGTCGGTTTCAATCTGATCCGCGATTGGTTTTCCCGGCAGCTGATCTGTGTCGCGGCATCGATCCGCGTGCCCCTGGTGCTCGTCACCTTGTTTGTCTGGAGAGGAAGGTGGGGGGGCCGGGGGTGCTGGGAGGAGGGCTGGGCCGAGCGCGACAGCCCTCGGAGCCACTTTAAACTTGATGCGTGCGATTGATCTCCGGGCTGGAGCGTGCCGAGGCCAGCCCCGCGGCGCAGGAGGGGCGCAAGCCGCCGGCCCTAATCAGGGGAGTTTAAATGGCTGTGACCTCCTCGTTAAGCCGGAGGAATGGCTTCGGAGGGACGGGAGCAGGGGCTGAGCCCCGGTCCCTGGGGAGAGGGGACGGGAGCTGCCTGGCCCTGGCACAGCGGTGGCACCGTGGGACCTCCTGTGGCAGGGGGACCGGGCACCGTGCCGCGCGTGCTGCGGGTCCCGTGTGCAGCCTGGGGCTGGAGGGGTTGGCTACGGCCACGTCCCCTTTTGTGCTCCCCGCCTGGCCGTGCCCCTGCCCAGGGTCTGCAGCGTGCAGGAGCCTCGGGGAGAGACGCTGCGGTGGTGGGAGCTGTTGGGTTAACCCAATGGGTGGGCTGTGGGGCTCGCTTTTGCCTCCTGGAGGTTTGGGGACAAGGCCACCCTTCCTCCTGGGGACACCAGGGTTGCTACAGCCGGGGTCTGCTGAGCGCTGCGTGCAATTGGCACCGGGCACAGGAGCTTGTCGAGAACTTGGAGATCCCCAGAGGCTGTTCCCGGACCAAGCACCCCGCGTCCCTGGGGTAAGCCGGGAGGTCCCAGCGTGACCGCCAGTGCCACCCTCGCCGGGCTCAGCCCAGCAAGAGGCACCAGGGCAGAGCTGCAGCCGCGCTGCCCTGCTTCGCCCTCCCTGGGACGGCGACGTGTGGGTGGCTGGGAGGGCAGGAGGGGATATAACAAGTAATGGCCCCGAGTGTGGAAACACTGTTAATAAAGTGTATTTCACTTTTAATTTTGACATATAATGTAATGATCTTTTTTAAGGCCCTATCATATTATCTGCATGACTAGATTATTGAGTCTTCATCATCTCCAGATAAATTTATGACCAGGATGATGCTTGGAATTTATTATCAGTCAATAGAGCTCAATACTGTAACAAGGCGTGTAATAAGATATACATATTTAATGATCCGGAGTAAAACAGCCCCGCTAATGGGCAGGATGAGACGAAGGCTGGAGCGTTAATTTCCATCCCCTGCCCCTTGCCGCGGGAGCCCACAACACTCACAGGGGGCACCGCGGGCACAACGTGGGTTCACACCGGGCACGGGAGGACGCCTGTGCTGGCCCGTGACCACGGGCAGCGGGGGAGTCTTGCACGTCCATCCCCGTGGCTCCAGGTCTGGGCGTAGCGGCCCCGCGGGCGGGCGTCCGCAGACAGAGCCGTGTCCAGCGGGGCCCGTCTCCCTCGCCAGGCTGTATTTTGAGCCGCTGGCGCCGATTTTTCCAGCCCTTTGGGATGTTATTAAATTAGTTTCCTAGGACTTTTAATAAGCACTTTTGATGCCTTTGAAGCGTGCGGCTTTGTGGGAAGATTACAGTCCCGCATCCATCTCGCTGGGAGAGAAACAATGGCAGCAGGTCTGGCGTTTGATCTCTCCTCCAGAAGGCGAGAGAGGGTTTGCGAGAGACAAAGAGGTGAGCTGGTGATTTGGAGCTAATGTTTAAAAATAGGTAGGTCTCCCTCCAAGATAAAGAGACCTGCCCTTCTCTGTGTAATCGCATGCCTCTGCCTCGCTGGACCTGCAGAAACACAGCTCGCTTTATTTGAAGGATTCGAGTGCGGCGCTGCGGTTTGATTCCGGGCCCTTTTAAAGCAATAACTAGGCCATCTGACCAAGCTTTAAAGAGCAGAAGAACTTTCCATTAGGACTCACCACACAGTCTCGGCAGCACTGGAATTGCATCCTCGCCTTTTATTTCCTTTCTCTGACATCTCGTGTCACTCACAGGCAGAAGAAACTCGGCTTTATAAACTCGCTCCTTTCTCCCTTGAAATCTCTCCCTAATTAGGGTCCCGGTCCCAGCGGTGGGACTGGGTGCCAGCAGCTGGACACGGAGCGGAGCTAACGGCAGAGGGGCCAGCGGCAGCGGCGTGGGGCGGGCACGGGTGGCGGGGACACCTGCACTGCAGCGGGCAGGGGCAGGGGGACAGCGGGGGGGGCATCTCCCACCGCTCCCGCAGAGCAGAGCCAGCTCCTGCAGTGCCGAGGCTGCAGCATCCGTGTGCCCAGCCCCGCCGGGGCGAGTTGTGCACGGCGGGCACCCAGCTCCGGCCGGGCTTGCCTTCGATGCACGGAGAGAAGGCACCAGGGGAGCCCAATTCCCTTTATCTGTGGATAACTGCTGCTGCCTTTAACAGCCCGGAATAAACTAGCCATAAATATCCTGATCATAAGTGCTTAGATATGGCAACTTTACACTGAACAGAGGTTTTAACCTTCCCTACGGAGAATAGCCAGCTCTATATCATCGACTGTTTCCGTTCAGCTGCACGGCCAAAGACAAGCTCCAGGTGAGCTGTTGGGAGCAGCTGGGACGAGCTGACAGCCAGCTCTCAGCACAGCCCCGCTCTGGTTTGGGCTGTGACCTCCCTGCTGCTCCTGGGGCCTGGCTGCTGCTGCCCCACATCCTCTGGGATGAGCCGGCCCCGCAAGCTGCCGGCCCCGTGCCCTGCTCTGGGCGTGCGCAGGGAATCGGTCCATGGGGCAGCCCCCAGCGCCCTGCCTCTGGGACGAAGCCCGGCCACGAGAGCGGCCCCGGAGCCACCAACTTCTGCGGGAACTTGGCACCGTCACCTTGTCCCCAAGCCAGGCCAGGTCCCCGGCCTGGCCCCAGAGCATGGGGGGCCACTGCATGCTCCCTGCACCGCCCCAGCCGTGACTTTATTTTGCACGGCGACTTTCAGGCAAGCTGTAAAACACTCGGACGAGTTAAATAATACACGACAGTGTACGGTATAAATTACAGGAAGCCAGTGGTGGAGCGACATTGTATGCTGAATAAATTAAAGGCTGCGTGACTTACAGGCGAGATTGATCTCCTGCCGAGCATTTTGTTTAGTGACGTGCTTGTCATAAGGGCGAGCTAATTACCAGCTCAGAGGCGCTCAGCTCCGATGCCAGGGAACACGGCGCAGGCCAGGTGCCCCGAGTGCCGGTGAGGTCCCCGCACTTGCAGGAATTGCTCTTTCCGAGGCCGGCCCTGGTAGCTGGGCCATGTCCCCGGGCCATCGGGCTCCCACCGGCTACGGGGAAGGACGCGCTGGGATGTCCTCTTCGGGTCCTGGTGGCACTGGGCCCGGCACTGCTGCAGGGAGCAGCAGGGGGCCCGAAACCGCGCGACCCAGGTTTGGGGTCCCACCACGCAGGGGCTGCACCCAGCTGGGTCCGCCCTGGTGGTGCTGGCATTTGGGCTGCCTTGGGTGACCCTGCCCCGAGCCTGTTCGCGGGCAGCGCTGACGGAGCGGAGGTGCAGCGGGGACACGGGGACAGCGCTGGCGCGGGGGGACGCGGGGCTGGCCGAGGGGCTGGCAGCACGGACACCAAGCTCAGGGACGAGTTCGGCGGCTCGTCCTGGCTGCTCTGTCCCCAGCTCCGGGCTGGCCGCGGGATGCGTCCCCTCCGTCCCGGCCGCAGCGGGCGGCTCCGCGGGCTGTCTGTCACTCGGCGGGATTATGAGTAGTGAGCGTAATGCATCGGCGTATGAATAGGGTTGTCTGGCTGATGGTGATGTATCGTTTTTCATTACTGCCTCTCAAGCCCTCCCTGCTCCACGTGTGGAAATTCTATTTATTCCCTAATTTGTAAAAATTCCCTCCTTATCTGATACCAATCAGGGAGGGGTAATTGGCTCTCCAGGGCTAGCGGCTGGGGTCCTGATGAAGAGATATGTGTGTCTGCTCCGGCTGTCCAGGCACCCTGCCCTGCTGCACCAGCGACACAGGCCACAATTAATAATGATTTGCAAATGGCAGACAAGCAATAACGCAGAAAGATGTCCAGCCAGCCTCCTGCCCGCCCCTTAATTTCCTTCTGTAATATAAATGGCACGGGAACGAAAATCCAGCGCTATAAATTCTGAAATTAGTTATTCACCGTAATAAATGGGTCCCTTTTTGGTGCCTGGTCCCCCCCATCTTCCTCCTCCGACCTCCCCCACTTCTTCCTCCCCTTCTGCCCCCCTCGCCCGCCACCTACTTCATTTGAGTCCTAATATGCAAATGCTGTAATTTAACGGGATGGTGAAGTTGATTTTCATGTTAACTTAATTACTTTGATTTATGACGGGCTAGAACGCAGACATTGCTACATCATTACGGATCTCCCACCCTCTCCCCTTCGCGGTCCCACTGACCCGCTTCCTCTTCGCCTTTCTTCCCTTTTCGTCCCTTTTCTCATTCCTTCCTTCGTGTTCTTCCGCAAGTTTAGTGTTTTATTAGCTGCCTTTAAGTGGACATAAGTCCTCGCGACAATCGCATGATGTGGAGGACAAATTCCCCGTCCTGCCTTGTTTAATCGTGCCTGGATAATGGATGTATAATTGACTCATTTGAATGCTTTTGCCTACAGGAGTGCAGAGCATTAAATGTTTGATTGCCTTAATTTCCAAACAGATCATTATCCCCTTCTTACCCGCTCTTAATAAACACTTTATGAGGATTTTTTTTGTAAAGGAAAAAAAATCTCCACTCCTCGTACTTCTCTGAAGTGATAAACTCTAATTAAGTCTAATATTTAAAAATATGGTAATGGTGACTTGTTTGAATAAGTGGCCTGCATTTCCATAATTTCATTATTACGTAAAACACGCTAATTATTTGAAGTGTGCTTATTACTAAAAGAGATATCTCCTCCTAATAAAGATGAAATTGGCTTTTTCCCTGTATTGCTGAGCGTGCTGCTCCCCTTCCCTCCCAGCCGCGCTCGGGAGCGGGGCGATGGCGCCGCTCGCTTTGTTTGCCCGGGGCTGCCGCTGGTCTCGGCCGGGCACGGGGACGCTCGGGGGGCTGCGGGACAAGCGGAGGGCTCTGTGCACCCTTGGCCCTGGCCACGTCAGCACCCTGCGGGCTCCCGGAGCTGCTGGGGACGTGCGAGGGGCTCCCCGTCCCTCCCGCCCATCCCCTGCTGTCACGTCAGGGTGCGGGAAGTGGGGGGACCCGGGAGTTCCAGGGGGGTTTGGAGGTCCCGCTGTAGCACTGCGGCTCTCCTGCCCGACCCCTGTGTGCCGGGGCCGGGAGGAGCATCCCGTCCCCCCGGCACAGGGAGCAGCAACAGGTAGGGGACAAATGGAGTACGAGAGCACGAACCATCGCCAGAGCCTCTGCAGGGCGCTTGCCAGCTCTGTGGCGGGGCAGTCAGGGGAGGCACTGGGATGAAGTCAATATAAAACTAATTTTCTTTTCTTCGTGAAGAAATGAGGTGTGTGGCAGTAACGTAATTGCAGATAATGAGGTAAGTTATTCTTAATATTCTGAGCGTCGCTGTCAGCTCCACCTAATATACCTGCCGGCTGTCCGGGGCGTGCAGAGCCCCTCACACCGCGCGCAGCATTATGAGGACATTCATTTGGGAGCCTCAGGACTGTCCCCGACCTACCCACAGCTCCCTGATGTGTCCTTGTCACCGCTGCAGCCGGGTGTCCCCAGCCCCGTCCCGCCCTTGCCCAGCACCGCCGAGCACCAGATCCCCAATGCCGGGCTGTGATGCTCACCGCCAAGGTCACCCCGGAGCTGAGGTGGGACCTGTGGCCCTCTTGTCCCCAAAGCCGGTGTGGCTGTGGGGACGTCTGATCCCTTTAGGGGGGGAATTGCCATTGCCTGTGCACAGCCACTGCCTCCCACTGCAGCATGGGCGCGGGGACAAGTGTTGGTGTTCCCCGTGGGAGCACAGGAAGGCCAAAAGCCCCCTCGTTTCTCAGTGTCACCCCCATAGCAGGTCTGTCCTGGGGCTGCTTTTGATCTGAGTGTGACCCAGGCATGGCTGGATGGGACGTGTCGTGGTGGGGATGGCTGAAGGCTGGACACAGCTCCCTCCCGGCTCCGGCACGCACAGGGCGACTGGCCATGAGAGCCCACGTCCACGTGCCGGTGGCAAGCACTGTCATCGGGTCACTGATGGCTCCGTCCCCTCCCGGGATGTGCCCACCCAGGGTGAGCAGGATGCGACCCAGCACTCCCCTTCGTGATCACCGGGGATGCCGGCAGCAGTGTTGGGCTGCGTGGGGACAGCGCGGCTCCCGCAGGTCATGAGGCCACCGGCTGTCACCCGCATGGGGTCAGCAGCGGAGAGGCGAAGGGAGGCTGCGGCCGGGCGTCCCTGCTTCCGCTTTGCAGGGAGCTGTTATACAAAGGGAGCGGTGATATTATTCATTAACAGTAATCTGCCATTATAACATTGACAAATGGCCCCTGGTCGCCTGAGCATCAGTTCTTGTACAGACCATAAAGCATGGGGACAGCTTAAATATGGACCTGCTCAGCTCGGGCCGGGGGGTGATCTGTCTTCCCAGCCGTAGCACAGGTGTGGCGGGGCTTGCTCCAAATGAGCACATTTAGGGGGGCCCCCTGCTCCCGCAGCCCGTCAGGGCAGCCGCGGGCCCCGCCGGGATGGAAAAGCTGGCTCCTTGCTGCGGCTGCTCGGCGCTTGTCCCCGCCGGTCCCTGGGGCGGTGGCACGTGGGCAGTCTGGTGGCCGAGTCAGGAGAGGCGGGAGCCCCTTCCCTTCTCCGCTGCTTGGGGCCAGGGACATCGCCTCCACCTCCTGCTTGAGCCTCGCTCCTTCTGGCAGCCCGTTCGCGTGGCACGGCCGCATCCGGAGAAGCCGGTGGGGCTGCGGGACAGCCTCTTGCTGCCGAAACCCTTCGGCTCCTCCCCGGCTCACGGCGGTGCTGCTTTGCACCAGCCGGAGGGAGGAGGTGCCGTGCCGGCCGGTGCGGCAAGCGCCGCAGGCTGGGGCGGTTTCTGCCTCCGTCCCGGCCGAGGAGCGCGGCAGGAGCGCATCGCTGTGCCGGCACAAGGATGAGGACAGGCAGCGGTGCTGACCGGTGGCAAACTCCAGCCCTAATTAAAAGGCCCCGGCATGTGCTTGCTCTGCCTGGCTGTCCCCATGGCGAGAGCTTGGCAAAGATGCAGGGAGGGACGGGACGTGGGCTTGGAGATGGTGCGGAGCCATCGGGGCGAGCTTGGCCCCAGCCATCCCGGGACCACGGTGGGACCCACGCAGGGACACAGGCAATGCTCCGAAGTGACACGACACGGCGAGGGGCAGGGAGGCACAGCGGAGCCGCCGCTCCGTTTGCAGAAGGCAGGATAACCCCACGCTGACCCCTTTCATACACACCGCGCAACACCCCTAAATCAATTGCATCTTATTATTACAATATCAATATACAATATTCCTACAATAACACCATTGATTTTCTACTCAGAGGCTGCACCTAAGTCTGTTTTAAAGAGGAGGGAGTTAATAGTGCCCTCATTAAAAATCTATAGATTGCCCCCCACCCCAAAAAAGAAAAAGCAGTTTATATTCATTAGGGCTATTGAATATAAAGTAATATGTTTGTGTAGGACATTGGAGTAATGTGATAATCCGTCCGCATATCAGGGAGAAATCCACTTAGCAACCCTGTCAGCTTGACAAGAAAAATGTGCCCATAAAGTCGGGAATACATTGAGGGAGCGAGCGCGAGGCAGAGCCGGGGCGCACGCGCGTGCGGCTGCGGCCGAGCGGTGCCGGCGGCGCGGGGCCACCTTCACCCTGGTGCCGGGCCTGGGGCAGCGCGCGTGTGGCCGGGGTGGGGGACGCGGGGGCTCTGCAGCCCGCTGCCACCCTGAGCGTGGTCACCCTGCTGCGACACGGGGCTGGCGGTGCCACGCTGGGGGCTGCGGGACCCTCCGCGGCGGCACCCCCAGGGCAGAGCGGGGCCGCCCGCGCAACCCACCTGCCTCGGCCCCAGCCCCGTGGTCACCTTTGCAATGGATTAAGCACTGAAAGAGCAGAAAAGCAATCCCGTTCGCGCTCTCTTAGGTTGTCAATTGCCATTTTTGTAATAGAAATTCCTTTCACAAGGTAACAACGGCCAGATTTAGAGGATTTCATATCGCTAATAATTCCCCAAACAGCCATCTGACTGTGTTGTTTTAAAAGCCGCTTAGTTTTTTGCTTTGGAGTTTATGAAAATCTCCCACTCTAATATCCCGAGAGCCAGCCTATAATTGTGTTATTAAATCAATCGGAGCGGATTACATTGTAAAATCAATAGATGGCTGTAATTGCATATTAGAAAGTTGTTCTGCTGTTGTTGATTTTTTTTTACATGGATAATTATAATAAGCGTGTTTACCTTAGCGCTGATTTGGAATGAGTCTCACTAAATGACTTATGACGAGCTCGGTGCTCCCGCTGCCAGGGGGCCGTGCCTTCGTTTGGGATGGCGAGGACGATGCTGCCCGCGCGGGTGCCATATCTCAGCCGGCCGGGTGCCAGCGGCGCAGTGGGGAGGCTGCGGGGAGCCGAGGGAGCTCCCCGCGTCAGGACCAAGCGTGAAAGCCAGCCAGGGCGCTGGGGAGGCGGCGGGCGGTCCCAGGAGGTGTCGCGGGGTCTCGCCACCCGCTTCCCGGGTGTCTGCGCCGTTTTGGTTCCAGCAGCACGGAGTGGGCCTGGCGGCGGGTGAGGGCGCTTGGGCTGCAGCTGTAGGTGGCTGCTTTTGAGCCACCGTGGCCCCGTGATGTCCCACTGGGAGCTGGCTCCTGGGGAAGCTGCTGAGCCCCGGGCCGCTTGGCTGGGCTGGCTCAGCCAGCTGGGTGTGAGATGGAGGGGCAGGGGTCTGTGGCCGGGAGCTGGGGGCACAGCAGAGGGGATGCTGAGAGCGAGCCTTGCCCTGGGACTGCGGGACGGTGATATCGCCCCGAGCAGCTCCCTAAAGCCTAAGGACTATGAGGTGCTTGCTGCGAGCAGGGACAAGTGGCGGCGGGAGCCGGCGCTGTGGCACGGCAGGGCAGGACACGCTTTGTGCGCAAGGCCCCTTCTGGGGCCACCAGTGCCACCTCGGGCACAGACCTGCCACCAGCCGGGCACCTGGGGCCGTGCTGGGGCCGGGCAGGGCAGTGCAGCGGCACCGGCCCTGCCGCCGGCACCTGTCAGTGGGGCAGCGCTGCCCGTCTGCACAGGGCCCTCAATCCGGCACGCGGCACCATCAGCAGGCAGCCTGCTGTCTCCTAGACAGTGAAATATGGCCACAATTAGCCCGGATACAGTTCAATTATGATAAACAGCGTTTGCACCCTTTAAGCCGTGATTAAAAGGCCTCCTCCCGTTGATAGAGAGACCTAATTTCACATTATTATCGCTGTAGCTTGATTATAAAGCACTCCCTGGATTTACAGTTGGGAGATGGATGTGGAGGCTTCTTTATCATTTACACATCAGTAATGATGCAGCCTTCCCTCCACCACAACATCCATCCCGCGGCGGCGGGGAGAGGGGGGCCCAGCCTGCGCCCCCTCCCGGGGCGCCCTCTCCCCGTGTCAGCCGGGCCCCGCTGCCACACACAAGTGGGCAAAGTCACCCTTACGGTAACAGCTTGATAAATGGGCGCGCGGTAATGAAATGGAGACATCAAGGCGTGGGGCGAGGAAGAAAGAGTGGTAATCGGAACGAGTGGAGCTGTCCCGAAACGGAGGGGAGCGGGAAGAAGGATCGCCTCTGTGCCGTGTGCTGTCAAGGGAGAAATTACACATTTACTCTTGCTTTTTCTTAAGGAGACGGCCCTCATAGATCAAAACATGGATTTACAAGCCAATTTTCAACATGAAATATAGACACCAGGAATCAATTTAAGCCCGGCTTCTATTTTAGCAAACGGTGCCTGCGTTTAGTCCCAGGTAAATAACACCAGCGAGCGCCCGCCCCCTCCCCGGCTCGCAGCCCCGCGTCCTCTCGCTCTGGCCGCCGCGGTGCCACGAGCTGTCCCCCAGCACCGGGGCCGGCTGTGGCGCTGCAGCACCGCGGCACCAGCACCCTGGGGCCGGCGGGCATGGGGCAGCACCGAGGGCTGGCCCTGGCTGGGACGGGAACGACCCCAAAGCACGGTGGCAGGCCTCGGTGCTGCAGCAGGGAGGAGAGCCGGGTGCCATGCAGCCCCTGCCCGAGGAGGGCAAGTGGAGGGGGAAGCGTGCGTGGCTGGTGGAGGGCAGCTCCGGCGTGACCGGCCAGCCCCAGCCCAGGCTGAGCCCGGGCTCAGGGTCGCGGTGGCCAGGCACAGCCTGGGCAGTGCCGCTGCCCCAGGCCGGCCTCTGGGTCCTGGGCATGGGTCCGTCCCCGTGCAGCGCGGGGCCGTACCGTGCGGTGGTGATGGGGAGCCGGGGGGCCCCACACTCGCCCCACGCCGCTGCGGGGCACTGGGGCAGAGGCACTGCCCCCGGCTGGGGCTGGAAGCCCTGAGGAGCAGTGGGGCGCTGGGGGGGCTGATGGGGCCGAGCTCACCTGTGGCCCCGTGGCCGCAGGGGGCCGAGGAGAGCTTGTCTCCTCGCCTGGGCTGGAGGGGACGCGGGGCCGTGCAGCTCTGGGCACAGCCCGTACCCAGCCTTGGGGCTTGACCGAGGCCCCGGCGTTGCCCCACGGCAGCTCAGGGCCGGAGCGTGGCTCTAACCCGGTGCCTCTGTGCTCTCTCCACAGATGACTGTAAGAACATCGCCAACATCATGAAGACACTGGCCCATAGAGGCTTCATCTTCAAGCAGACCTCCAAACCCTTTTGATCCCCAGGGCAGGCCAGGCAGGGCTGCATGCGCCCGGCGCCGGCGAGGCGGGGAGGACGGGCTCTAGCATTCAAACGGCAACCGAGGCCAGAGGAACCGACACAAATCTCAATTCAGCTGTTACTCCAGTAGAGGTTGTATATATGGGAAGGCAAATCTGTGTAGACCTGATGTGACTCCCTCTCTGGGCTGCTCCGGACATTATGCCATGCTAGCGGACAGCCGCGTAGGGCGCTTGCACCACATTTTAGACTCGTAGTTTGTTCTTTTCTTTGGCTCCCGATTTCCGTCCCTCCCTCCACGTCCCACCCCGTCCTCCCTCTCCCGCCCCGTAGCCACAGCGTCCCCCGGCATGGGCCGTCCCCGCCTTCCCCTCTTCTTTCTTTTCTCTGGTTTTATGTTTTCAGGCCTTGACGGCTGCTGCAGCGACGCCGGCGCGTGCCCGCGCCCGGGCTGCGCTCATAGAGACTCAGCAGTGTCGAGACGGCCCCTGACCCTCCCCACCAGCCCCGGCCTCTCCCCGAGCGCCTTTTCCCCTCTTTTTGAGTCAACACTAACCCCTCTCTGACTCCTGTATGTGACAAACGCAATCCGTCTCTTTATGTTCAAGGTGAAGTGCCTGTATTCTCCGCTGCAGAGCCCCTGGCAGCCCCACGGGGGGCTGCGGGGCCCCGGAGGGCTCCATTCNGTGGGGCAGGGGCCCGGTGGGCGGGCGGGCGGCAGGAGGGAGGTGCCAGCGTCCGCGCGGAGCTCCCCTCGTCCCGTCCCGTCCCATCCCGTCCCGTCCCCGTCCCGTCTGCTCGTGCCTCTTGCGGGGATGGGCGGGATGCCCGGCCCTGCCCCAGCCCTGTCGACCGATTCCAGCTCCACCGGGGCCAGGCCC
>VXAA01004878.1:397980-424920 GCA_013399115.1 Anseranas semipalmata
TTTTTTTAATTCCTGCAGACACAGTGCAGGGGAAAAAGGAGTCAGGTGTCTAATCAAGGGGCACTGCACGCTGGGACCGGTAGTACCTGCAAACCATACCTGCGGCATGGAGGGCAGCAGCCGACCACGGGCTGCACTGCTTCCCCTCTAGCTCCGAGTGGGTATTGCACACGGCAAGCAAACCCTTCTTTCTGCTGCTAAGACACCAGAGTTCAAGAGTGAGGGATGTGTGTTTACTTGCCTTTCAGCAGAGATGCTCCAGATTTTCACACAGCATGCAACCTATAAAGGGGGGATGAACAGTCCCAGACGCATTTTGGACTTGCCACCGTGAGCAGTAAATTAAGAGGAAACGAAGCTTGAAAGCAAGACAGGGCAGCCCTGAACAATGCGTGTGCCATGGTCACTAGCACACTTAGAAGTACCTCTCCCGGCAAGGCTGAGATTTGCCTTCCTAATACTGTGCTGCCTCTCTTGATGGTTAAAAAGGCCCAAACAAGAGAGAAACAAAGGGTCTTTTAAAACATTTTTCTACTGGGAGGAAAGAAAAAAACCCTGTGCATCTTGTTCTGGCTTTTACCCTCTCTCTTTTTTTTTTTTTTTTAAACACATAAAATATTTTAAAAACCATTCACATACTGTTATTCAAGAAACTGGCTGTATTACTAGGGGAAAAAATAGCCCATCTCAAGAACAAAGGCTAGCTCTGTGTGTCTCTTTCTCTCTCGCGTGCCCCCTTTACTCACCTACTCCGAGTTCCATCAGCATCTGCTCCAGGGCTTTAATCTTCTTCTGTCCCACCGAGCTTGGCAGTTTCATCTGGAACACAAAGGTAACAGAGCCACACAGCTCAGAGATAGCCCTCACTCACAGCCGTCTAGTTCAAAAGGCAAGAGAGCTTTTCTTTTTATAGTGCAGGGGGAACAAAAAAAGAAAGGGAGAGAAAGGAAAATCAAGTGGTAAGAGAAGGAGACAGGGGCTGAAAGTTTTCAGACTAGGTCCGAGGGCAGGTATTGAAAAGCCCGGTCGCGAGGGCTTTTATTTTCTCTCTCGTGTGTGTGCAAGACACGCTGTTTTACAGTTTCCATGTGTCACTGAATTAACAACAAAAGTTCTTCTTGGCTTCAAAACCTCTCCCGCGGTGCCCAGCCCATCAAAGGGCTCATTTACACAGTGGCTAATGTGCAATGCTGCCCTACTTTATTCGCTTTAGCCGGCCTGATTAGACTCATGCGCTAACAGACTCACTTCTCCTTTTACCTGCTGAGCCCCAGACCTGTGGGATTCATTTACAGAGCAGGCTTTATAACAAAGGGGAGAGACAGAGAGAGCACAGTTACTTGACTGGCGGAAGTGTGAACACACATTTACATCGGAGCTAAGGGGCTAGGTGAGAGAGGAAGCATCAGATGTGAGCTATGAAAGGGAATCGGAGCTGGCCAGGAGAGGAAGAATGCATACACTTAGCAGGGTCCTTCCTCTGCATTCATTTGGGCTCTAGCAGGAGTGCTAGCTGCTCAGACCAAGCATTTATTAGATTACAAGCTGCACAAACGCAGCTGGCACAATATGGCAGGGAGAACAGGGTTCCAAGCCCTGCGGATACATCCGAGAACGAATGAAAGCACATTCTTTCCTCAATGATGCTAAAAAACAGACCGGGGGAGAGCTGATTCACACCTCAGCACCGTCAAACACCTTACTGCAGCACATTCACGGGCTGTCCCTCCACACCCAACCCTCGCAAGGCGAGCCCACACCTCCACCTGGGGAGCACCATCCAAACAAAGCCTCCAGCAGGCCCTTAAACAGCCAAGAGGTCAAAGTGACCTGCAGCCATCCTGCACGCCGCTTACGGATCAGTAGCCCCAACATCTGCCAAACCAACCATGAGCCTGCATCACTGGGCTAGGAATGACCCGGAGGAGGAGCCATTCCTTACTCCACCTTAAAACTGGCCTCTTTTGCACATCTTTTCCACAGTGTTGTCCCAGTGCAACCCCTGCCACACAGAGATGAAAACAACAGGCACCATCTGGAACTTCTTAATTCCTTGGACAGTAGGAATACCCACACACCCAAATGGTGAAAACACTAACCTTAACTCAGCTGTGGCTGGACACGCCCCATCGCAGCTCCACAACCCCAGAGCAAGGCTGGAAAAACCTGCCCTCTCCATCCCATCTTTTCAGCCAAGAAGCCAGGGTACAGATGCCACATAGCACCCCAGGGAACAGGCCTGTCACAGTATACTCTAAAAAGCACCTCATCCTTTCGCTAGATATTACCACCACAATTAAGACTCCAGCAAAGGACAAGGAGGACTACCAGGGGAGGATTTCTAAGAAAACAGCCTGATCCAGGGGATGCAAAAGGAGCATTAGGGAAAGAAGAAAACCCACCCCTGTGCAAACAGCCAGGATAATAAGGACTAGAGGCCACCTCTGTCCTATTTTTATAACCTGAAGGTCTCTGGCTCAGTGGTGGGGTTTCTGCACAGCAGTGAATTTCATACTTCAAAGACTAAATCTTTACACTTGACCACAAAATGAGGGAAAGGCTGCCACAGGTAGCTCACTGAAGAGCCCTGGACACACAGTAGCTGCATGATTTTCAGAGCCCTGAGAGTCTGTTTTCACCCTTGGGCCCAACACCCAGATTACGGTCCTGATAGCTAGAGACAGGATTCCCTTCTGTCAAACACCAGCTGGCAAATGCATTCTGGACTTCGAGCCAACTTCACGAACACAGGACAGGAAATCTGAAAAGTTCTTGCTTGGCTAGGCAGATAGACAGGAGGTCTTGGTTTGCTGGTTCGAGGAAGAGCACAAGCTTTTCCCCTAGGAGGCTTTCACTAGCTCAAGGAACTATTAGCAACACAAACGACTACTCTGGCAAAGCCTTCAAGAGAAACTTCGTGTGTGTGCTGCTCACGTCCAACGGAGTCTGGTCAACGAACACCGAGCCAAGGTCTTTACTGATGCTCCTGAAGATTAGAGGACGAGGCAGGGACAGGCGGGACAAGTTAGTTTAACTACAAGAAAGGAACACTGGAGATGCTGAGGAGTGGGGCTGTTTGTTTAGTTTAAAAACACATCAATTAAGCTTCCTTTTAATTCAGGCAAGAGGATCTGGCCTGCAAACAGGAAGGCTTCATTGGTTTCTCAAAGCGAGAGTATATTTTAATTTTACCGTCATTAAGAAAATGTTATGATTTATGTGGCTGCTGTCGGACTAATATCTTTAGAATTTAGCTGGCTAAGCCAATTCATCTCTAAGACTGATGAAGGCTGATTGCTCTCTATGCAAAATGTATTAAAACTAAATGAGCAGTCTATTACTCAAATGCTGCTGATAATCTGTTAGCCAGGGTCCGTTAGCTGGGCTGCCTTGTTGCAGGGGAGAACTCTTCGTGTCCTGTATGGCTCAGATGGGCCCACGCTTACTTCAGCAAGCCTTTCTTTGTTCTGGTGTCTTCAGCAGATGTCCAGAGCTGCACCAGAGTGGTGGAAGTGATGCATCAGCTGCCCTCATTCCCGAGGAACGAGGCAACCCGTGGGGACCACAGGTCCCAGCCCACGGCACACAGAGCAGCTCTCTGGCTACAGATGCGTGAGCTCGGATACGTGGTTTCTGAAGGCCATATACCTGCGGTACTGAAAACAACACTCAGGGCAATCTCGCTGCTTACACCACAGCTCCTGGCATGATCTTGGCATTGTCACGGATCGAGCCCTCTGCAGGGGCTGAGGAAAACTGTGCTCCTCAGAGAACTCCAGCAAGCAACCACAGCTTCCGAGGTGAATGGCATTTGCCCTTTTCTTTCCTTCCTTATACTAGACTATTATTGTTATTTATTATCTTTAAAGTCCCCATATAATAATAATACCTGGGAAACAGATTGCTCTAGTCAGAAAACTGATTAGCTGGGATTTTTGAGGTTACTATATTTTGGATGCTCTTCTCCTTTGACAGCCTCTCCCTACAGCCCTCTTTGCAACACCAGCCTGCGCTTATAATTACACCACCGTCGCTTTTGATTTAAGGACTGCAATCCTTTGTCCCTGCTATAAACAACCTGCACTAAACACATGAACTGCGTGTATCAGGAGAAAAATAAATAAAAGAGCTACAGAAAATTGTGTGAATCACCATCGTGAAGCCACAGCACCAGAGCCTCCCTTGCCTGATCCTGGGAAACACAGCCTCTGCCTTGCCCTGAGGAGCACCAAGTACATTGGTATTGATGAAGAAGGAGGGCACTGCTCAGGAATTGGGTCGTGCAGCTTAAATAGATTAACAGAGCCTCCACCTCACCTTCCCCGCAGGGTTTGAGAGAACAGGGGTTGGCCCCGAGTGCTTCGATTTCCGTGGAGGGTCTCCCTGCTGAGTACCCTCGAGCTTCTCAATGATACAGCATTTTCTACGCCTTTATTTAATGTTCGAGACATTCTGCCAACAAAACCTTGCTAATTCACACTAATGACTAGGAGACCTACTGCAAATTAATTGCTAATTGGCAAAATTCATTAAATGAACAAACATGATAAGAAATAACTGAAGATACAGCCTCCCCAAACAGACTTGCTTCATTTGTTTTTCTGTCATTCAATTTTCATGATTTATGATAAAACTTTTAAGCATAGTCATAAATGTATTTGAGTATATTTTGGAAGAGTAATGAAGTCTAGGTAATAGCAGAGCTTGCAACACAGTGCCCTGTTATGTCTTACAGCATCACCACCTGGCGGGTAGAGATTGTCATGGGATCTGCATTAGGAATGGGGCAGGTTTGCAGAATCCACAAGGACAGATTCAGCTAGATCCCACAGGTGATTACATCTCTGTGGTCATCTTATATGTCCTGCCCTCAATTTACTGATTTCCTCATAAATGCTCCATTTTTGGTGCTCACAACATCCAAAAAAATCCCACTTTGGTGCTGACACTTTTTGTTTGGTCTCTCACCAAAATGATCTATCAGTGGTTATTTGGACTTTTCACATGTACCCTCCCTGATGCTGCACTTCACTCCATTTTAATTCAATTTCGAGACAGTCTTTTCCTTAAACTCACCACTCCCCAACCCTACACAATATGACTGTCCCAAAACCGTTAATCCTAAGAACTCCACACTTCTGACCCGTGTCTGTACAGCTATAAACTCTGTTTTTATGCACCAGTACCGTTGTTCAGCATTATAATACAGCTCACTGACATTGAAAACCACCTTCTTCATGGATTTCAGCAGCAATTCAAGAAAACTTTCTCATTAGGCACTTTCTTCATGGATGTCTTTAGAGTACTGAATTGCTTAGTGGGTTTCCAGGAAGAAGGAGCGCTACAGTTACAGATGAATAATGCTTTTCGCATTTTCTGGCTGAAGATGGGGAAAGAAGGTCAACCTTTTCCCGGCTGCATGGCTCTACTCTGCAGGAGCAGAGAGCCTCCACTTCTGCACAGTTTTAAGACTCAAGGAAGGAAAGAACCATATTAAGTATTTTAGCCTTAGAGCTCTGGAATTTAAAAAACCCCAACAGAGAAATTCAATTTCAGGTATGAATGTGCACATTTCTGGAAATTCGAACTGCTTAACTGCTCAGAACTAAAGTCCTACAATGAAAAATGGATGGGTAATTGCAATGGATATATGCAAAAGTTAGAAAAGTTTGAAATTATACAGATATTCTCTGCCTCAATGAGCATACAAGCTTCCCCCTGCCCAAGCTTACAGCCATAGACCCCACATTTTACGTCAGTGCCTGCTGATCTGCCAAGCTAAAATTTAGGACAGATAAAAATAAAAAAATCATACTGCTATGCCACCTCTACTATGCTATGTAACACATTAAACACAATGATCACTTTGGGATGGCACGTGACCATCAACTTGCTCCATCAATGAGGCTTAATGCTAAATAAACCAATCTTTTAAGAAGAAAACATGTCTATATTAACTTATGTAAAAGGTTATTTCAGATTTTTTTTTTAGACTGAAGTCAGACATACCTCACAAATTCCCAAATCAATTGTGCATAAACATAAATTCTGTACTTGAATCCTGCTAGTAAATTAAACCAGTTTTACTTGTTAGAAGAATATATCTAGTAATAGCTTTGTCAAGGATGATGGAGGCCAACAGATCCCAAAGAAGCACAGAACACTCAGGTATGTGGCAGGGTATCAGCTCATTGATCCTATAAACATTATTGCATCGTTATGCATCTATAGCACTGGTTCAAGGGGTAAAGCTGAGAGACATCCTAAAGGAACCAAAAGTCCTGAAGCATCAATGTCTCAGCATGATGGGCTTTCACCTGTGCAGGTAAAATGTCTTCAAGGTTTCTATAGCATCCTACCTTTTTCCCCTAGAACGCACGTACAGGTTGCTCTGATCCAACACAAGTGGCTTGCTCTAGTGCAAGGTGTCCCTGCACATGGCAGGGGGTTAGAAAAAGATGATCTAAAGTCCCTTGCAACCCAAACCATTCTATGATTCTAAAATGGGAATAACTTGGAATCAGCATGAATGATGGCTGGTAACCTGGAAACAGAGTTAGTTTTCTCCCAGTTTGGCATCCAGGTTGTGACAAGAAACAAAACATCTGAGAAGACAGAGAATTCACACCTTGAAAGGACTGTCATTTAGAAGATGGTAATCCTTTCCCTTAAAAACTTTTTGCTTTAAGTAAATACAGTGCAAGTCTGGTAGAAATAAATGTAAAAGGGCTACAGGACGTGTTTGCATGGGGGAAAATAGTAAAATGCATGGTGCAAAAGAAAGAACTGAACAGGACAGTTTTACTGGATGGTGTTTTATGCTAAAAGTATATTAGCAGTACCACACTACACTACTTTGCTTCAGAAGACCTGCAGATTCCCAGATAACCCTGCCCTGCTGCTCTGTACAGAAATCAAGCTGAGGCCTGTAGAGGTGACTCCAGGAAACAGCTGTATTGTCTCTGCCTTGGGTCTGATGGAAACAAACGAAGAGCACAGGCACGTGTGCTGTGATTACAGGGAGGGCCCTAAGAAAGGCCACAGGAGGGAGAACTGTGATGACAGCTTCACACAGTACAAGAACATTGTGTGAACTTCCAAATCAGACACAAACCCAAGAACTGTAGCAAAACACGCATCTAATCTTGAATTGATGTTGCCTTTCCCCTAAATAATTTAACTGAAACTACACTCACACAAATGCAAAAAAAAACACAGTGACTGATTACACTCCAATCATTATATTGGTTAAGATAATGAAAGAAAAGAGTAATATAAATGTTGCTTTGGACAAGTTACATACAATCAGCATACCTGATGAACAACACCCAGACTTTGTCATTATGTCCAAACAAAGGTGACAAAATAAAGGCTTTTCAAATCCATCCAGGACTGGCAGACAAAGGTCCCCAAGGGCTGGTGCTGCAGCGTTTGGTACCTGATGATTCAACCTAAGAAGCAACACGCCTCTTCTATGATACTGAAGACCAAATTAGATTGTTAGCTACGGACTGGCCAACTCCTGGGAAAAGAGCGTCTCTTCCAGAAGTATAACTTATTTTAGAAGACCCCATTACTGCATCCAGAAGGAGTTATTTATACCTGAGAGCCTACTAAGGCTTTGGTCCAGATGCTCTCTCTCAGCACAGAGTTCCATGAAAAAGTTGATGGATGCATCTTTCTTTCAGCAATCTAACATTAACTGCCTTGCAGCTTAGCTAAGAATGAGAACAGAGGAAGAGCGTTGGATTCACCTTCCCTAGCTCATTCAATAGTTTGTATCCTTTTATTGTTTTTTAAAAATAAATACTCCAATATTTTCATCTTATTTCCATTCTTTACAGACATGCATTTAATTAGGAAACGCGCCAGCGCTCAGCCCTAATTAAAGGGCATGTAATACAACATATAGATGACAATGCCACAACATTAATTTGATCCAGCTTGCATCATTTCTTCATAACTTTTATTCACAGAAATGAGGATACTACCTTCCTCTCACGCCTCTGCCAGGCTCCCCATGGAATTTACTCTCTCCCACTGCCTTGCAGAGTGTAAAATTTACAACTTCACTACTGAGAAACTGCTAGCAGAAGCAACAAGCACATTTCAGCTAACTAATCCATGGGAAGTTCAGAGCTGGAAACATAAAAGTTTCCTACCTAATAAGGGTGTGCTGATCACCATCAGACTATCCTACCAAGATGCCATGGACTGCAATCAATACAAAACAAATAAATTATTAATTGCTCCAAGTAATTAAATTTATCAAATCTAAATAAAAATAACTGATATTTTATGGAACTGCTTCCAAAGCTAAACCTCTGAAGGGACAGTATTGATCACAGGAGGGCAGACAGATGTTTCACTTGTTCACAGCCGATGAGGTCTGGGTTTGCATTAATGACAGGCAAGGAACAGAGCCAACAGCCTCCGATGCAGAGTAAACAGGCAGCGTGCTTGGCCATTTAATTGTGGGTCAGATCAAATACAGAGAATAAACACACATACAACCCCATCTTCCCCTCAAGCATCATTCATCCTGGAGCTGTAGTAAGCACTCAGTTCATACTCCAAGAAATAAAAAAAAAAAGGAAAAAGAAATCACACACATGCATTGCCCCCCACAACCACAGTACATTCTTACTCATTAATCAGTGCTAAAAAAAAAAAAATGCTCAGCTGGCTAATAAATATTTAAAAGCTGGTGAGTGTGAAAATTTGAATCAATGGGTACTAAAGCTGTACGTGAAATTTTCCTTCCTCTACTTTTTTTAATTGGTTCAACAGGCAATTTGTCTACAAGATGCTAGTTGGCAGAAAGGGTCAGGCTGCTGGCTGAAAGCCTTCTGACAGAAGGTGGCCAGCTCTGATGACTGAGCTGGAGTATCCCTCAGTCTTTTCTGTGGACTGAGATCTCTACAAACTCCTTTTCACCCTCAAGTTTTGTTTTGCTACCAGATGAGACATCCAATCAATTCTTTTCCAGTTCCTTGCTTTCCAAACCCATGACAATAGAGCAAGGACACAGACCAATACCTCAAACATGCAAGAATAGGGACAAATGTCCACCCTTTTGCACCCACCATCTTCCTTCTTAAAAGCACTGCTGCAGCCTTTCAATGGCATTAGCTAATTATAACTTAAAATTCACAGATAAAGCTGAGAGAGAAAATGAGAAAACCTAAGGTAAAACACCAAAGAGATGTTAAGTATGCCAAAGCCAAGTGCTCTGAACACAATGAAGTCAAAGGTTAAACTCAAAGCTGAACGTGACGTGGTACAGAAACACTGTGGTGAGTTCAAAACAAACTCAGCTCTGCCCAACAGAAGCAATGCATTGCCCAGATGACAAATATGTGGTTACTGTTGGTTTATCTGAATCCTGGAAAAGATTCAAGCTCCCAATTTCCTTTCCTTTAGGCAGGCCCTCAGCAAAGCTTTCCTCATAGCTCCCTGCTTTCCCTTTAGTCTCTTCCTCTCCTTTCCCTGTACAAATTCTCTACTCATCTCTCATTTCCTCTGGCTCTTTGGCTGTCTGCCCTCGCAGCTGAGCAGATCTGGTATAACAGGAAGTTTTTTAGAAGTAACATTTAGAATTAATAATACATTCCTGGTGTTATTTTCATAACACAATTTTTCTAACAGCAAAGGCAAAGGTGTAAAATTCCTTTTCAAGAAACTCATGAAAAGCTTACCCCCTTCCCAAACATCTGCTACTGCCTCCTGTTCTCAGTGGCACCAAGACAATACACTGACTTGAATTAAGATGAAGCTTTTCATAATGCCCAGCTTCCTACTGCCATTAGAGAAACTTGCAATCTGTGCTGTCAGGAGGCAGAGGGGAAGTCCCATGCAGAGCAAGGGCACAGGGGCTGTGGCCTTCTTTGCCTGTGGCCACAGCCCTATGGAGAACAATAGGAGTCTGAAGCCATTGTGAAAGAAGGCAGCTTGTCGAACTCACTGGAGAAGATTACTCTTCAGCGTCTGCTGAAGGAGAAACTTTCAGTTATGAAGAATAATGGCCGTAAGTGACCATTAATCCTAGAAAAAAAGTCTTCAAATTCAGCCTGTGCATAAGATTTTTGTAAGCTTTAACAACAGGGGGAATTTGAAAAGCCTGGGCTATTGTTATAAAAGCTACTGGGAACAAATTAAGTTGAATACAGACTGCTAACTTTTTCTTCAAGGGCTCGTTTCTATATATTAATTTTAACTCAAGTTATCAGACTAATTGTAAATCCTCAGGAAAGAAAAGAATCTCTCTAATCAAAGAGCAATCGCTATTATCCTTGGGATGGTCCGATACATTTTTCACACCTGACAGAGGTTGAGTCCCTGATCTCAGTGCAAAATCCAACCTCACCTAACTATGAAGGCGTAAAGCGTGGTAGCAAAGTACAAAATAAAAGAGGACAATAGAAGCTTTTAGGTGAGGAACCCTTTAGGTCCTTAGGCAAAAGAACTTACTGCAGGATGTCATGAACCTTTAGAAATCATTTTCCAATGTGTTCAGGGCAAAACATCTCATGCCGAACGTTGCCAGAGAATGTTTCCGCTCTTATCAATTCAACACCACTGCTGTGTAGAGAGTTTGTCACGTAAATCCCACAAGTGAAATATTTGGATCAGCATGGACAGTCAACCCTACTTTATACCTCTTAGCACTTCAGCATCTCTCACCAGTTCAAAAGCCCTGTACTGACCTCATGTAATTAATTCTCTCCATCACCCATATGGGAAGCAACTGAATCCATTAGCTCCCATTTTAAAAAAAAGGGGAAGAATTGAATAAGGAACCCAGGTAACTGGCTAAAGATCACAAATTAATTTGTTTTGCTGGGTTGGAGGCAGGACTCCCATTTCCAAGCAATGAAGTGTAGTTTTTTTTCACCTAGATCAGTGATTTGCAATCTTTTTAAAATTTGCAAACTACTGGCACTTCTAACAGCAGCATTTACCTCCTGAAAAATTTCAAGCAGAGCATACAAAGTTGCTCTAGGTCATCTCAGAAGCTTGGATACTGCAGACCGAATGTTGCTGAATTAGACTGCCATTCCTCGGCTTATTGCTGCATTTTGTAAGCATTAAAGAGAACAGGAAGAAGCACGTAGCACCCATTTTCACAAAGGCTTGGATTTGAATTGGACTGTTTGGCACACAAAAAGGCTGCTGGCTTTGCCAGATGGTTCCGTCACTGACAGGTTATTGCTCAGCTTCTTTTTCAGGAGAAAAAAATAGGAAAGATCAACCATCAGTTATTAGTTTTCAAAATCCAAATCAATCTCCATAAATTACTCTATTTATCTTAGTGCCGGAGAACACATCTGCCACATCTCCATAAATCTCAACACATGCACTGCAGTCTTGCCCATCACTTGCTTTTTTTTTTTTTTTTTTAGCTCCTCAAGGCTGTAGCCCCTTGCTTACACAGGTAACCTGCAGGTGGTGGCACTTCCACACGAAAGGGGTCCCACAGCAGTGGCTTTGCAGAGGCCACCTCTAATGCGCACGTGCATCTGCAAGTCAAAGTAGCGTGAAGCGTGATCCCCAACGCATTTTTATTAACAGCCCCAGGGCATTCCCAGCAAGATCTAAAACTATTCCGACATCGAAACAACATCCCATAAAACATTCTTTAAAAGCAATCTAGAAAGTGAGGGTGCAGGGCAAGGAACTTACTTCTCCACCTTTGCTGCAATAATGCAACTACAGATTTTTTTATTTTTTTAACTAGGGAAAAGAAAAAGCACTTGTACTGGGCAAACAAGATTTTGCTATCAAAACCCCTCTGAAAACATTCAGCCAGCCAGGCAGGTTTAACTGACTCTGTATCCCAAAAACCTGTCGCTAAGAGACAGACCTCAAGTCTTGTAGATAAAACAGCAAGTTCTTTTCTCAGGGATATCTGTACGACAGGATGAACAAAGGGGCTTTTCCCACAAATATTTTCCAAAGCTAAATAATGGTAATAAAAAGTCTAAAAATCAGATACATTTATGTCTCGCTCTCTTTTCAAGTCACAATCTGAACATCCAGTTCTTAAATGCACCTTCTCATCTATTAAACACATGTGCTCTACGAGAGCTATTATATTTGGCTGTAAGCTCTGCTTGGACCAGACAGCTCCATTTGGGTCTGTCACATGTGTCTAACAGCAGAGTGGGCACACCAGTAACAAACACCAGCAAGCTCAGGTGCCCCTGCAAGGCGATGTGCCGGCTTTCACAGAGCCAACATTCCAGGTTTCTGAGTCTCCACATTTATGGAATTCCTTTCTTATTTTAGAGGCAAGATCTTGACTTTCTTTAGCTATAAAAGGAGAACAGGCAGACTGAAAGATATTAACAGAGGTCCCAGGGGACCAGAACAACAACCTACCCTCTGGCTTCGCAGCGTGACACCTGCAGATTTGAAGTCGGGAAACTTGATGCCAGCAGTCTCAGGAACAGCCTGGAAGAGATCGAAACAGGATGTGTTGATGGAGGAAACAAAAAACACAAGATTTGATAGAGACACTATCCGAAAGGGAAACACTGTTTCCTATGACAGAGAACCACCTGCCATGGACACCGGACAGAGCTGAGGGAAAAGGAAAATCCCAAGCAAACTCACCGAGAAAAATACTCCAGTTAAAGATATCTTTGGAGAGCTGAACAACTTTGTTAGTTTGTTTGTTTTAAATGCACGGCTCTCCACAAAGCTCTATACCCATCCAACAAGCATAATCCCTAAACCTAAATGGTGGTACTAACATACGCATATTTGCACAATATCATCCTTATCTAACTTAGGCCCATTTCACTCATCAAAATAGCCCAAGACTTCCCTAAATCTGGGCTTCCAACTGTAAATCCTCTAAGGTATGAGCTGAGAAACCTCTGATCTGCACAAATATGAGCCCACTATCAAGGATCGACAGATCATAAGGACTGCACCCCTCCAGGGAGGCCCGCTGTTTATACACATTTTGCCATTTGTCCTTTAATTAGACAGTTCTTCCCCACTTCACATTTTAAGCATTGTAATACGAGAAGGCAAACTTCTAATGCTGCTGCTCAACAGCACAGCACTCAGTTGCCTGTAAACAAAATTGAAAAAAATAAATACAACCCCCTAAAAAATCTGTGCTGCTGAGCAAAGCAAAAAGGTGAGCATACTTCTAAATGATTACACCAGGCTACCTTCAGGACCCTTTGCACAGACTGGTGTAGGGCCCCCTGGATGGGTCAGCAATACTCATGATTGAAGCAAAGAATAGCCACAATCTCTGCAAAATGCACTCTCAATCACATTTTTCCAAAAGGAAGAGTCATCTCCAACCTCCCAGTTTCTTTGGGGACAGCATTCGCCTTGCTGCTCCCGTATTTCTCTGCAGAAAGGCTCTGCAGCTTGCTCTTTGATCGTTCCAGACAGGGTTGAAACAACTGAGGGCTGCCCCAAGATCATAAAGATGCTGAAGGACAGTGACTCGATTCCTCAAGTTCCCTGCCAATGACTCTCACAGCTGTATCAACTACCTCTATGTCTTGGTCTTGAGGTGGCACCTTGCAAATCACTGCATGTAGCTTGGCATAAGAATTTTTGTTATCTGTGGTCTGCCCAATCAACAGAGGTACCAGGAAGAGTTTTCTAAACATGCCCGTGGTGGAAAAAGTAATCTCTAGCTACCAATAGGGCTCATGAACTTTTAGGGGTTCACTTTGAGCTATGGTAGGTTGCAGCCTCTCTGCTTGCATTATTAGGGAGAGGGCTGCAATCAAAAACCAATCCTCTCTGCTTCCTGTGGATGAAGGTTGGCTTTCAGACGCCCTGAACTCTGCTCCCCCAGCCTGTTGCTGAACACCCTGACACAAGCAGTGAGGGTAAATCAGAATCGCTGGCTTAGCCGAGACAACTCTGACTGCACTCAGCACATAAGCAATTAAATGGGTTCTTTTGCCTTGCGTGCCTGTACATGCTGTAAACGCTTCAACCTCAATTGACTCTTTGGTAAATGATTTTCCTTTGTTGAAATGATGCTGATGCAGCTCCCGATTCAAATTCTTAGTTAAAATGCAATTTTTTTCTTAACATTTCCCAGCTATGGTTGGTAATTGACTCCTAATGGACTCTGTCATGGTTGAAATGATGCTAGTGCAACAACAGAAACTGCTTCTCTGCCCGCCCTGGCATGCCTATCCAGTACAAGCCTGCAGACAGGCACCAGCCCCGCAGGCAGTATTTAGGGCTAGACTCCCTCACCTTGACATCCTCAGCATCCTCCTAGTCCCATTCTCCATCACCACCTTTTTTTTTTTTTTCCCATTACCACCAATGAAAAGCTCCTTTATTCAGAGGGAGATATGTCAGCAGTGGGTGAGCTTTACCAGATCAGCCCTCAAGGGAATTCAGTGCACAATGTCCCCACTGCTACTGTATTCATAACGTGGCTGGGGTAGGGTGGAGGTGAGGGGGAGTTTTAAGGTAGTGGTGGCTATTAGGCACACTTAGTGGGCACTAACTGCCTAGCGTTCACTGTTTCTCTCCCCTCTCTGCACCGATCCTTTTGGAGGATGATGACAAGTGCTCTCTGCTCACCGTGTGGATGGACAGGAATTACTAGGGACTAGCTGGAAATATCTGAGATGTTGTAACAACCCCTTCCTACCGAAGGTGTTGAATTTAGTTCAGTCCACTCTGTTTTCTTTCTGGAAAGTGAAATTAAGGTAACATCAAATGTGAATCAAAACCTGTGTTCTGGGCTCCTTAGACTTTAGCTTGGCTCAGGGAAGAATGAGAAGCAATAGCTCCCAGAATACAGGATTATTGCAGAATGGTTGGAAGGGACCTCTGGAGGTCATCTGGTCCAACTCCCTGCTCAAACATGGACACCTAGACCAGGTTGCCCAGGACCACGTCCAGATGGCTTTTGAAGATCTCCAAGGAAGGAGACTCCACAGCTTCTCTGGGCAGCCTGTGCCAGTGCTCCATCACCCACACAGTAAAGAAGTGTTTCCTGATGTTTAGACAGAGCCTCTTGCGATCCCGTTTGTGCCCATTGCCTCTTGTCCTGGCACCGGGCACCACTGCAAATAGCATGGCTCCGTCCTCTTTGCACCTTCCCTTCAGGTATTTATAGACATTGGTAAGATCCCCCCAAGCCTCCTCTTCTCCAGGCTGAACAGTCCCAACTCTCTCAGCCTCTCCTCAGAGGACAGGTACTCCAGTCCCTTGATCATCTTGGTGGCCCCTCCATTAGACTCTTCCCAGTGTGTCCATGTCTCTCATACTGGAGAGCCCAGAACTGGACACAGTATCCCAGCAGGGTTGCTCTGATTACAGCTGAGGCTCAGGTGAGGGACATGTATTGAGCTTGGGGAGATGCTCCTGAGACCCAGAAGTAGGGAAGGGAAGAGAAATGTGGACTAGGAAAAGAAGGCAGGTGAAAGACAATGGGTTTGTGTGACAACACTGCACAGCAGTACCAGAATACCGCTGGGAGAAGCAGAGACAGATGTTTCTCTCTGCCATGAGGCATGAATGGCTTGCTGACACCATTTCACCCCATTTCTCAGGTAGGGAAAGGAAAACACAACTTAAACTAGCATTTTTCAAATGGGAGAGAGACAGAGAGCATACCAGAGTTCTCTGACAATGACTGCTTTAGACCATTCTGCCTTCCAAAAATTCATCCAAAAACATATCTGCCAGAAGGCAGCCATCAGCCACTCTCCCCTAAAAAGGTGAAAGCCTGATCCTGGTATAATTGCTGAAGCAAACACATGCCACCCAGCCAGAGCACAAAATGGGGGAAAAAAAAAAAAAAAAAAAAAAAGAGAAATGTTTACAGGCTTCTCTGTCTCCTTCTTCTGTGGAAGCTTCTTCTTGGGAGCCTTGCGTTCAGCACGTCTCTGTTCAGTGGTGGTGTCAGCAGCTGTGATGAGTTTCTGCAGATCTTGTGTTCTCTTCTCTCTCTCTTTCTTCCTGGTTTCAATTTTGCGGAGCTCCTGAATGAGGTATTCTTCTTCTGCCACCTGCAGACCAGAGCACAGAAAGGCAATCAGAGCAGCAGAGGAGGCCTAGCAAGGCAAGGGGGCCATCTACTGATAATTCTGCTGTGGACCAGCCTGGAAATGCCTTTAAGCTCCCCTGCCTACTGTCCAGAAGATGACTTGATTTGCAGAGCACATTATGCTCCATAGCCTCACCCTACATCCATGGCAACGTCAGTCAAACTAGCAGGTACTGTATGGCAACATCCATGGTCCACCCTTTAGCAGCAACCACGAGTGACTAATCCCAGCTTCAGACAAGGAGACTTAACATAGAGAGAAGGGTAAAAAAGCTCAAATATGCTGCAGTTGCAAATACAGTGCTAAGAAAAGCTGGCTCCCCTCCCCAGACATAGTATGTAGTTATATCTAGTATCAACACACCAATAAATGGGGGAAAGACAAGCAGATTCAGTACACATGTGAACTTGTCATTAGAGTGAACTACTAACAGAGAAGGATGCTCCCTCCCAAACTTTGGGGAACACACAGCTCCTTAATCTCTAAATCCCATGACCATTACATGACTTCAACAGAGAGGAGAAATAAACATGCTGATTTACAACTTTTGATGTACTCTGGCAAGACTTTTTTACTCTAAAGGAAATAATTGGGGGTTGGAACCAGATGACCTTTAAGGTCCCTTCCAACCCAAGCCATTCTATGATTCTCTCCCCATGAGACTCATGGCCTTGGTTAGACCTGGAGACAGCACGTCTCACACTGGGAGCCTAAAGGAACTGGAATGAATTCAGAGCATGGGATATCATGGACTATGCTGAGGTTTCACACACACTGTTGATACCTAAGGACACTGACCTGAGGACTTGTTTCTATTCAAAGGACTAGTAAACTAAGTGTCGCAGCGAAGGTGCTGGCTGTTACCAGAGGCCATAACTCTGCTCATGTAGCCCTCTCTCATGTATAGTCAGACTTCTCAGCTATCGTTCCTTTGTATCCCTTGAAATGACACCAACCCAAAACCAAAAGCAGTACTTAGCTGGTGCTGTTTTCTTGTCCAGTCTTTCTCTTTCCCACCTTTTGGCCTATTTCATCCACCTACTGACTCAAGCCTAGCATAAATCTTGGGGGGCAGTGATGCCCTCTTCCCCCAGTTACCTGTTCTGGTGTCCTATTGTACAGCCTTTCCAGTTGTTCCTTCCTCCGCCTCTCATGGCCAGCATCGAAGACCGGGATTTTCAGGTCTGTGCCCGGAGCTGCACGAATATTAGCCAGCTTGGCACAGATGTGGTAATATCGTTCCTTCAGGTCCTCCACTGACCTTTTCTGTGGAAAACATCACAAGAAGACAACATTATCAAAGAACCAAGCAAAACCTTGTGCAGTAGCCAGCTACAGACCCACTGGCTGAAGGATGTCAGCTGGGGTGTAAGACAACGCCCAGGTGAAGGATCAGCAGGGAACCTTGACAGACCCTGTGGAGCCAGAGGGAAGGGGGAGTTCCTCGGTGAACTGTGCAAATTAACTGTCGTGAGTTCAAAGCTACTGCTTTAAAAACACCTACCAGAGACTCCAGCATTACAGTCAAGGTTCATTACAGCGAACCACTCCAGATAAAAGGATGCAAGAAGAACAATTGTCTCGAGAGAAGGAAATCTGTGACCAGGAAACTCTGAAAAGCACAGTGGAAGCCTCCTCTGAGCTGCTGCAGACAATGGCTATTTAAGCCATAACCAAGAAGGTATCAGCTGCAGCCATTCATTGACCATCGTTACATGAAGCCTGAGCTGTGTTCCCTTACTACAAGCACCAAGGGGGTTTAGACTGCCAAGCTGGGCAGACTCTTGTTATTCCACTTTGCTACACACTCTTCACCTGAGTGTTTCAGAGGGCAACAAAAGCCTCCAGCTTTTGGAGCTGTTCCATGGGAATTGCATCATTCCCGTGTCACCAAGGGGCAGGGAAACAGTAGTTACAGGAGATTTAGGATCATGACACCAGGATTGCATCTTCAGACCACTGATGATCCCTGCTTCACCAGAGAGATGACAGAAGCCTGCACCAAGTCAGACCACAAGTCAGGAGTAGTACAAAACAAAAATCCCAATCCCCCAGGGACTATGAGAAAATCCTTCTCCCAGGGCCAAGACTAGGACGCAGAACACCTATCCTGGTCAGTTAGACAAACTCCCCAGCTGTCCTATCTTCAGGGAATCGTGAGTGTTCTCCTGGCAGGGACAAACCTAACTTTCTAATAAAATGCAACAGGGAATGAGCACAAGTCACAGTGGATTTAATTACAAACAAAACAAGCAGCAATGCCCTGTGCTGGAAATTCAATAGTCCTTGCTGCCAATAATTCATTATTTTCCCCTAATTAAGTTGATATAAAAGGTAATTTGCTCTTTGCAGTGCAGCAAGCCCTGCACGTGCCTTAACAGCAGGTTGCTAACAACACCTTGGCCCCTGGGACTCACCTTGAACTGCTGGTGATCATAGCGGTCATGAATCACCACGAAGCGCAGGTCGAAACGCCGAGCCAAGTCGAAGAGGTGGTCTGTTTCAGCTTTGGTCCATGCATCATCATGGAGATACATCTGGTACTCCTGCTCCGAGTAGACAGGTACCTGCACCGTCTGAGCAGGGAAGAGAAAAACATGGCAGCTCTCTTACAGCACTGCCCTTCTCTCATGGCCAGCTGGCAGGGGCCGAAACACTGGAGCCAAGAGCGAGCGCAGCGCACTGACAGGAGGGGGCGAAGTATCGGGGAGGCACTGCCAAGACCCTGAGCAATGGGCCCTGATAGGAAGCATAACAGAGCAGGCAGAGGAGTTGATAAGGAACAACATGGGATCTCAGGGCCACAAACATGACATTCAGGAACTACCACCTCGTAGGCTGAAACCTATTTCAAGTGGTAGACACTGGCAGAGTCACCAGCCCACATCCTGACAACAGGTTTCAAAACTATCAGGCGAACGTGACAGTGAAACCAAGGCTGGACCAGCTTCCCTCCATTCCTTCCATACAGCAGCACCAACACCTTGACATCAACTGCTCTGACAGTCAACTCTACTTGGGCTGGGCCATGCTCACTGCCTGGGAGGAATGGGACAGGCAAGAAATGGTGGTTTCCTAGCTGTTAGCATGCCTCCTGCTTTGATACATAGCCTACTTCTTTCACAGCACCGTCCACACCAAACATGAAGATCTGAAAGGCGGGGTACTGTGCAACTGAGGCCTGTACCTCAGCCCTCAAGTACCACTTCCATCAGGAGAAAAGCCATCCTATCAGACATCATAAGGATATCCTATGTACTTCATGATAAAAAAAAGAAAAAAAATACTTCCTAGAGTAGCATACATACATGAAAAGAGCCAGCATGGCCCTTTGCAGTGGATAGAAGGGAAGGTGGCAGATGCTTGGTCATAGAAGAGAATGAGACAAGAACAAAGAGCAGTCCCCCAAACACTTCCTCAGCCTCTCTCACAGCTGCTCACAGGCTTCCCCAGCCACAGTCTACGCAGTGGAGTATCCTTCAAAGATGCGACTTCTGGGAGTTACTTTGGTTGCTTGTACAAGTCACTTAAGCTTTTAGCACCTTGTGGCCATGCAACTCGGTATTTGAATTTGCACTGTATGAAACACCTCAAAGACTGGATCAGCAGAAATGGGAAGAGATACACGAGTACAAAGAACAGAATCAAGTGTTTGAGTGCTGGGAACAAGTCTCCTGTGAGAAGGTGAGCACTCGTGAGACGGGAAGCCTGAGCCAACCACAAGATGGGAAGCCTGAGCCAAACACGGGACGACTATGAGTTCAAATGCAATGCAGCCATGAAAATGCAAATATGACCCCCTGAGAGGGATTTCCAGCAGAAACTGGCAGGGTTTCAGTCGCACAACAAGACCTTGTCTGGAATACCAACTAGAACTCTACTGACCCATGCTCAGGAAAAATGAACTGAAATGGGAACGAGTACAGAGACGAGCAACAAGGATGAGTAATGGGGTGGGGAGCTTGTCCTCCCTCAGCAGATTGGAAGAGAAAGGAGCCTAGCAAAGGAAGCCTGAAAGGGAATCTGACTGCAGGCTTCAAGTATGCTGGATGGAATGAAAAGAATACCCACAGGAAGAAGAGAACAACTGAAATACAGACAAAGAAATTGGCTTGCAAAAAATGCCAATTTAACATGGAAAATTTAACCTAGAAATGAGAAATGGAGCAGAGAGAGCCTGGAACAGCTTCCCAAGAAAGCATGGGGGCAGGAAAACCCAACTGCTTTGCAAATAGAACTTGATCAGTTTATGAAAGGGACAGGATGGTGCAGGGCCTGAAAGAGCCAAGATGAGGATTCAATGGCCCAGAAAACCCCTCTCAGTCCTACATTCCACACTATAAACTCACACAATGATGGGCTTTAAATTAGCTGAAACTGCTCAGGAAAGATCCTGGAGCCATGAGACAGTTCTGTGAAAACACCAGCACAATGCTAAGCAGTGGTAAAAAGACAAACTGAACAGTAAAAATTATTAGAAAAGGAGAAACATAGCCAAAGTACAAACCCACCATGCTTCTAGGACAGAAACATGCACTCACAGTCCGCCCATTTCTAAACAAAGGATATTTGAGAACAACAGAGGGCAGATGCATGTCAAAGCATGGAAAACACAGTACATAGCAAGGACAATTTACTACGTCTTGTAACGCAAGAGCTCAAAGGCACCAAATGAAACACCTAGGTAGCAGTTTAAAACAAAATGAAAGCACCTTTTCACACCGTACAAAATTAACCTGCAGAACTCGTTGCCATAGAATATTCACAAAGCAGATTTCTGCCCTGAACGCACCTATTATTAAACACAGATTCCAAGTTAAGAAAGCCCCAAGTTAAAGACCACCAGAAGCTAGCAAGAAATGCTCTGCATTTGCCCCATTCTCACATTCTTTCTCTAAGCCTTTACTAACAGTAGCCAGAAAGAGGTTGGCTGAGACAAGCCTTTGCTCCAACACCTGTGAAGCTGCTTTTATGTTCTTATTTCACAATGGATAGGAGGGATTTGGGTGGGAGACTGGGAGCACAGCAAAAAGGCAAAGCAACTGAGCAGTGGTGTAGGAGCCAAGTTAAAGAGCTTGAGTGACCAACGGGACTGCACAGTCACACAGAGCAACTGTGTGACTACACAGAAAAACAGGCTCATGTCAAGGGGAGAGAGAGACACAGGCAGAGGTATCAAGTAAGCATGAAGGAACCAGCAGAAGAGTCTGGAAAAGTAACTAAAATTCCTCTGACAAAGCAAATATCTGCAAAACTCCATGAGTGCCTTCTACCCTCTCAACCACTGATCCACAGCAAGGGTAACAACTTGCTGCTAATATTATATAATTGTGCGTGTGCAGATGGCAGAGGTCTGTACCACTAATCTAAAGGTTGCAGACCTGCTGAAGACTTTTCTGGCTGTAAATTCACGGTACATGATAAAGTTAAGGAAACAAGAATCATGTAATTACAACACCCATGCATGGCCCCCTCTGATAAACTTGGTTGAACTCAGCCGAAAACTGTTACGGAGGTAGAGTCTTAGAGACAATTACATTCCCAAAGTTTCACACAGACAGCTAGGTAGGTGCCCTGACTAAGTGAGTCCTGTTTCAGACTTCCACCCTAGACATCAGAGAAGAGATACCGCAGGAGGCTCTTACCAGCGTCCCAACAAAAGAGAAAGCATCAGTCAGAGCTTGAGCCTTCTAACACACAAGGTCAACCAACCACTTAACTCTGCAGGAAGCCAGGCTTTGTTAGTGCTGACGCTCTGTGGGTTGCAAACTTAAAATGTTGTATACAGTTATACACAAGCAGAGCTTTTGTGGAATCATGTGATCACATGCTTTTTTTTTTTCTCTTCTTTCCCCTTCAGATTTGCATCATGAAGGGGGTTAAATTATATTATGGAGGCACCCTAACTCTGTTCCTTCCTAACTTTTGAGGTCCTGACTTTGAAATATAAATCTTGATGTAGCTTCCTTTGTGCATACACATGAAAGCATTAACCACTCAAAGCAGATACATCTGGGACAAAAGACAGCAGGAGATTATAACAACACGTTGTGATAATTTAATGTAAGATGCAAAGAACAGGGTACTGCACCACACTGATACCACAGGAGCAATTTCAGAGGGAACGCAGTGTAATTCAGTATCTGTGCTGGAATTTGGCCAAAAGGCTGCAAGCCAGCTTTTTGGCCAAGAAGCTACAAGCGAATTTTTTCATACTGGGCAAGATAACGAGACTTATGACTTCAATGTCTCCCTCAGAATAGAATATCTTTTACTACCCAGAGACTGTAATCAGGAAGAGGACGTTGGTTAAGAAGTTAATTAGATGGTACAGTGCCTCCTTACCATATCGGTTACTGCACCCCTGAAACACAGAGGTACTCTGGCATGCTCTGACCACATATTGAGCCCGCTTAGCTTGAAGGATTTGGAGACTTCATAGTCTGAGGTCACATGGCTGCAGGCCATGCTGCAATTTAAAACGCAATTGCCAAATCTAATTCAGCCTTCGTATGTTGAAAGAAACAACTTCCTGTCTGGGCATTCAAGAGGCTGACCAAAGGATAGTTCCCAGCTGCTATTTATATGCTTTTGTTTGAAAGTGCTCCCACTTACTTTATTGAACCTGGCAAACGGGTAGTCCTTCCCCTCCTCTGCTGCTCTCCTCCAGTGGTAGAACATCGCTCCATCTTTTCTCGCGGGGTTGGTGAAGGGCATCCACTTCCAAGGCCGGACTTTCTTGGACCCCAGTTTTGCTTTGACAGTTCGATAACCCTGAGTTGTATCACTTGGCAGCAGTGGTGGTGCATCCCTGTGGTGGAGACAAGCACTGGCTGAAGAGAAGCAGGAAGCAGCCCGGGACAAACCCCGAGAGAGTTCAGACTCAGAGTGGTCTCGGTCCTGTGTCATACAACAGCACCTAACTCCAAACTCCTCTAAGCCAACTCTAGATCAGCTCTGATATAACCTAAAGCACAGCCCAAAGCCATTAAGGTAAAAAGGATAAAGAGACGGTTACATACTGTCAGAGAAATAATGTTCACTGCATAAATTTAAAGTCACGTGCATCAGAGGACAGAATACACAACAGCATGGATGGGTTTGAACAGAATTATCTGGAAAGCAAACTATGCAAGAGTCCTCTGGGGCAAGGGCACAATCCATAGCAAGCCAAATACAGGCTGCACCAGAACTCCTGTTGCAAAAACAAAAGCAGGTGCTATACCCAGCCACAAATAAAAGAGAGTTAGATACAGAAGGATAACACTGCCTTGTCTGTACTAGCCTACTGCGCATGTACCTAATTCATCTCATACACAAAGCAAATCCCTCAAATTTAGAAGAGAAAGGCAAGGCACTGAACATGAAAGCCCAAGAGAGGGGCACATAAGTGGGCCAAGAACAAAAGGCAATGAATCTGGGAAGCAAGATTGTCCATAATTTCAAGTGGATGCTACCCTGCCACCAAAAGCCCAAGCTACCCCACAACCTGTACGGATAACCACAAGCTCTTACTCTCTTACTTTTTGTCAGAGTAAAGGAGTGCATAAACTTCTCGGTGCATTCCTTCTGGCCTCTTAAACGTCAACGTCTCTGAAGATTTCTTGGATTTTTTCTGAAACAAAAGAGTTGAATTTTAGTTTCAGACATTGCAATCCCCGAGGGAACACATAAAACTATACAACCTGGTGCCCCGTTACGTTTTTCATTTCTATCTGTTTTCAGACACCTTGAGTTTCTCCAGGGAACTGCCAGCTCCTGGTGGAAGACATCGGCAGACAAAGCATGCCTGCTTTCCATGATAGCACTCACCGCTACTTAGGCACCTTTGTTGTTGAAAACATGCACTTAAGTTGCAAGTTGAAATCAGGCTTAGTGCACCAGCCCCTGAAAACTGCAGCATTCTTCACTAGGCAAGTACTGTCTCCACATGAAGGTATTAATGCATTTAATTAAGTGACTTCTCAAACTTTTTAAGATAGTAAGGAGTGTCTTCCTACCCTCTTTTAGCTTCCGACACCTTGTTCTGCAGCAACAGATCAAGCTCTTACAGCAGCCCCATGACAAAACTATCAGAATCACCTATAGAAGTAAACCCTCATTCCTGCCTCAATTGTCCCATTTACATACCAAAGACTTTTTTTGACACACCATCTTCACACTGAGAATTCAGGGTAGACAATTCAATCTAGCCCTTAAAAACTTGTCGGAGTTGATGGTTTCTAAGACACATTCCACCTCATATCACATATACAGCTTTATAAAAAGAATTAATCAGCTTTGGATTCAAGTGGATACATCAACAACTGCATTATCGAGGTACGCTTTGAGTGTTACTGAGTAACCCAGAGCATTTGGTCCAACTGTACCATCTTTCTAACAACTTAACACGTGACTACTTTTTAATGTACTCGTTTACCATATCATTACCTACTTTTAAATCAAAATATTTTGCAACAGTAAAGCTAACACCGCAACATAAATTGTATTAAATCCACAGTTGCCTTTATCAAGCAAATTCAAAATCCCATTAAAATAAAAAAAATCTAACAGCTTGGACTACAACTGTCTTCCATAAAACTTCATGACAGACATTCATTACATTAGCACCTTTTCACTCCTAATCAAATACCTTTCTCCCAGCTTGTCGATCACTCTGCCCAGGAGCAACGTAAGGCCAACTAAGGCAGTTACCATGGGTCACCACGTGCCCTGTTTGAATACTGGCTTCTGGAATTCCCCCAAAGTTCCCAGATTTATTAAAAGTTAATGTTAGCGGGCCAGAGATCAGCTCAGACAGCTCTTTTAGGAGTTAAGAACAAATTACCTGGTCCTGCTGATTTAAACATTTTTATGTCTAGTAATTTTTTTTAAACATTCTCAGTCACTAATGGACTGGAAAGTACTTCATCGTTCTCCTGTGATTTAAAGACATCAATCTGGTTCTTTTCTAGTTAAGAACAGAACTATTTCCTGAACAAGTGCTGTACTGTCATTAGCAATGTTTACCACTGCATGTGATAACGGGTTATGCCCTTGGTATGATTTAGTTTCTGTACCTTGTAGAAATTCCAAATGTTTCACTCACAGCTGCATGTGGCCTCCTGCACCACTCCTGAAACATCTCACTGCACCTCCCTTTCCTCTCTCTTTCCATTAGACGGGCAAATCTGAGAAGAAACCCATCTTGTTCTCGGCTTCAAAAGAGACAGGCATCCACCAGTACTCCTTCAGCTCTCTGCTAGCTAACGGACAGACATCTAAATCAAAGAACTCACAACTCTGGACACTCAGTGGCACAACACTGCAGGCTGAATCCAGCCAACGAGCTGCTTCCTAGACACTATTCATCAAAATAGCTGATAATTGGCGATTTTAACACTTCAGCCTTACAATTACTGAAACTCATCAGTTTTCCATTACACCAATTATATGCTACTTGCTCTGTTCCCAGCAAGGCAGTCATGAAACCATTATGCTTCTGTGGAAGCAAGCAAAGACAGTCAGGAAGTACTCCGGGGGATGAGGGCATGTTTTGTTTTGTTGTTTGTTTTTTTTAAACCAATGCATAGGCTTTACTTTAAATGCGACCACCTCTGTGCCAGAGAGCTCCTGGGGACTTCATCTCCCCCGCCTCATTTCCAAGCACCTCCAGATCTCATAATTAGCTGTGAACTGACATTCCCAACACCTTGCAAAGCATGGAACAGCTAAGAACACAGAAGACAACAACATCCAGTAGCATGTTACCACAGAGAACGCAGCATGTGACAGCATACTTCCTTAACAGTTTACTAACTTGCCCACATTCCCACAGACAACACCTCCCAGTTCTGCCAAAGCCCAGGCACACAGCTTGCCCACGCAAGGACTAAGCGCTTGGTCGTAGGACATTTACCATTTAGCCATGCCAGGCAATGTTCTGGTCTTCTAAAACAGGGCTGCTTTATGTTATTTATATCTGCTTGGGGGCTAGATGGTGAACACGCTTCCCACTAACCCCATAAGATGGGAATTTTAGAGACAGATGAAAACATTCTGGGGCCAGGCCCAACTCACAAGAACACCATTTACACAGCTACAGCTTAAATATCCTAAATGTCATAGCGCAGTTAACTAAAAACACTGGGAGCCCAGCAGTGGGACCATACAGGCATTTCTAGGTACGCCTAAAGAGGTATACCTGAAAATAAACAGACTACAACAGGAATGTGCTTTTTTCCATCTTTCTTCAAATATCCTCACCAGCCACCACATACAAGGTCCATCAGCACCCGGAAAACAAGCGGCAGCCGTTACGGCATCACAGTTTACCTTATCTGAGTTGATGATATCCTTTTTGTTGATGGTGCCCGTGTTCTCCGACTCCACACCACCCAGCTCCAGGATGTCCCGCACGTCTGCGCCCGTCGCCATCTCTCCACCTGTCCGCTAGCCTCGCCCGCCGCCGTCCCGTCCAGCTCTGGGGGGGGGAAACCAAGGAGCCGGGGTTAACGTGCACCTCCTGGGGGGGCCAGCACATCCACAAATATACACACGCATCTAAGTGCACGCACACATCTACACACACACCTAAGTACATGCAGACACACATATACACACACCTATATCTAAGCACATGCATGCACGCGCACATAGATATACACACGCCTAAACGCATGCATGCACACACAGACAGACGCATCTAAGCACATGTACACATGCCTATACGTGTATATACACATACACATATATATGTACATACGCATATGAGTGTATATATACCTGCACACGTATATATGTACACGTGCATGTAACTAAGCGCACACACGCACACACACACACGCACACACACACACACGCGCGCACACAGCCGTTCACACCCCCCCACCACCCGCCCCCCATC
>VXAA01004878.1:448008-460654 GCA_013399115.1 Anseranas semipalmata
GCGGCGCTGGAGCCGCACCGCGCTGGCAGGCCTGGCCCTGCCTGCCGCTCACGTGGCCCGGCGGCCCGGCTGCATTTTCCACATTCCTCCCACCCCTGAATCACCGGGACGTCCCCTGCCAAAGCCATCGCCCCAGCGCGCCCGTGCCAGCGGCCCCGCACGGCTCCATGCAGGGTGGCATCCCCGGGTACCGGGGAAGCCTCGGGTCAGGGTGAAATTCCTGCTACTCCACGGGGCAGAGCTGCACCCCGCAGCCGTGTGGCAGGAGCCCCCAGCATGGCCACACTGAGCGCCCAGGACCCCGCAGGGAGCTCCCTTTGCCCCAAGCAGCCTGGGGATGGGGTTTGCATCTTCCGCCACCGGCACTGCGTGCAGCCTCACTAACCTCCTGCCGCTTCCTGCCTTGGCTCACGGCGCCCGACTCTTTCGAAGAGCGCAGCGGTGCTGCCAGCAACCTCACCCTGCTGGGAGCCAGCCCGGCCCCTGCTCGGGGCCACCTGTGCTGCCCTGTGTCCCCGTTGGGCATGCTGGGAGCCTCAGCCCCCCAGCACCGGGGCTGGCCGGGTGATGGTAAAAGTGGCCGTGCCCGAGGCCTTGGCTAGGTGGGAGGTGCGTGGCTGATGGCCCCAAAGGGTGGGTGCAGAGGGAGGTGGCACTCAGTGCCCGGTGGGGGTCACACGGGAGCTGGGGATGCTCCCAGCAGCCCCCTGCCCAGTGGGGTGCAGGGGACCGCCCCATCACTTGCAGCCCCAGCTCTCATCAAACACCGCACACATGCACCTCTCCCTGTACTTCCCCCAAATCTGCTCTGGGACATTGCAGGGGGTGCAGCATCCGTGTGCGCGGGTGGCTGCTTGCTGCCCGCAGGCACATGCGAGCCCCAGCTGAGCTGTGGGGCAGGGAAAGAGTGGGGTGACGGGGGCACGCATGCAGGGTGTGCAAACCCGTGTGCGGGGCGTGCAAGGGGTGAGTGTGCACGCAGGTGGGGGCATGTGTTGGGGTTCGTGGATGTGCAGGTGCTTAGGGTGTGTAGGGGGCTGCGTACGCACGTGAGGCGTGCAGGCATGTGCACAGGGGGAACGCAGGGGGGTGTGCACACGCGTGTGCACAGGGGTGCACGGTGCGAGGCACCCGCGCTGTCTGAGTGTGCCCACCTGCGCCAGGTGTTTGCAGGGACAAGTGTCACCGGCAGCTGCTCCTGGCGCGCAGTGTGTGCGGTGGCGAGTGCCACCAGCTCGCTCCGCAGTGGCTCGTGGGCTCTCATGCGAGCAAGTGGCTTGGGAGCAGCCCCGAGTCGTTCCTGGTGCCTCTCCCAGGAGCGGTGGCTCCAAGCCGTGACACACGGGCCGCGTTGTCTTTTTCCGGCTGTTTCCCAGCCTGTCAGGCCAGTCGTGTTGGGTCTTGCTGTGATTTCCCGGATGGCTGCTTGGCACCTGCCTCTTCCCCATCCGGATGGGCAAGTTCCTGGAGCACCGCGCTGGGGCAATGCATCACCTCGGCTCCTGCCCCACTCCCCGGCCCCACACCCCGGCTCCAGCATCCCACCCCGGTGCCCGGGCTGTGCCACCCGGCACAGCACGGTGCCACGGCTGGGGGATGCTGGGCGGGCAGTGGTGGAGCAGGGCTGCAACTGTGGGACCTGGGCAAGCACTGAGTCACAGTGGGGCCAGGAGGCGCGGGGAGAAACCTGCTGCCGCTCTGTGGGGCGGTTGGGGCAGACAGACTGGCTCGGCAAGTCAGGCCCGGGCGGGCAGCGCGGGCGCCGTTTGCTCACCGCTGCAGCTGGAGGACGTGCCAGGAGGATCGGTGCTGCCTTGGCATGGGCATCACCTGGTGCTGGAGCCTGGGAGTGGAGCCCCTGGGGTGGGCAGGGGCTGCCCGGGGCTGGGAGCCGGGCTGGGATGGCTGCGGGTAAGCTGGGCTGCACAGGGATGCTCGGCCTCGCAGGGATGCTGGACTTCTAGCCAAATTCATGCTGCTCATGGAAAACCCTGTCCCTGACCAGTGTAGTCCCCCAGCATCGTGCAGGGGCTGAGGATGTGGTTTTGGGCACAGGGCATAGCCATGGCCGTGGGTGGACGCATGGGGGCCCGCTTGCAATGCCAAGCCCTGTCCCCGCGTGTGCCCAGGGCAGCTCAGGCCGTGCCACCACTCCTGCCCCGGCAGCGGGACAGCTCACGTCGCACTCGCCCGCTCCTCCTTCTCCAGATGAGGAAACCGAGGCAGTGCGCGAGGCGGAAGAAACACGCAGGGTGAAGCCCGGGAGAAGCCGCAGGCACCGAGCCAGCAGCCCTGCCCAGCCCGCGCGGCCTCAGAGCATCCTCTGCAGAGAGCCGGAGCAGGAGGCTGGGTTAGCGTGGCAATGCCAGACCCGTTGCAGTGTCCCCAGCAGCCAGGACGGCTGCCCTGGGGACGTCCCCTGCCAGACTGTGCCTCCCTGCCCTCCTCCTGGCCACCGCTGCCTCAGGGTCTCCTTGAGGACGGATCCTGGTGGAGGAGGGAGGAGGGATAGAGCCCCTCGGTGCCTGGAGGCTGAGCCCAGGTGAGCTCGGCTCTCCATCCCTAATGACATCCCTCAGTCCCTGCCATGCCGTGGGGTTAATGAGCCCATAGCTCCTGCTGGGAAGGCCCTGGGAACTGCATCCCACTGCGGCTGTAACCCTTCCCTGCCCAGGCTCCCACAGCCTGCCCGGCACCCCCTCCTTGCTGGCACCAAGAGGATGAGGATGCACCCTCCATAGGGACCAAGACTTCGGGGCCAACGGTGAGCCCAGATGCCTTGGCAGAGCCAGGATGGGGTGGACCCAAAGCCAGCATCCTCTGCCCCCAGGGACATCCCTCACCCCCAGCCTCCTGGGTGTCCCCACTGCCCATGGCTCTGCTCCTCACATCACCCGGTCCTGATGTGGGTGCTGGTGGGGCCCCGCTGCGTGCGCTGGATCCTGGGACTACATACCTGGTACACATCCCTGCAGCAGCACCCGTGCTGCATCTGTGCCCACTGCCCTGCCTCCGGTGCCAATAGATCGCAGCGGGCAGGGGTGCTGGGCACAAGGGCCCCAACAAGCCCGTCTTTGCCCCTGCTGTCCCCCATTTTGTCCCTGCTGTCCCCCACATTATCCCACAGGGGCCCTCACCCCGGTGAGCAATGTTCGCCCGGGGCCAGCCAGGTAGAGCAGATCCCTGCCCCAACCTGTCATTTTGGCTCTAATTGGATCCCCCGCTGCTCCCCTTCATCAGGGCTGAATGAGAGGGGCCGGCTGAGCAGGGCTGTGCGATTAGCAGGGCAGGGGGGCTGGCTCTGGGCACAGGGGGCTTGCCCTGGCCAGGTAATGACAGGCTTTTGTCCCCTGGGCTCCTGCCCCAACAGAGGCAGGTGGATGAGGATGCCCCGGGCAAAGAGTGGGTACCAAAGGGCTGAGCTCAGCATGTCACGCCGTTCCCACCCCCCCACGGTGACATTCCCACCCCCCCATGGTGCCGTGCTAAGGGGATGCCTCAGCTGCAGGAGCCTGGTTGGGGACCCAGGAGTCCTGGCTCCAGCTCTGCTGCCCAGCCCCAGCTGGGGGGACATCCCCAAAGCCTGGGGATGCTGGTCCTGGCCGGGAAAGCATCTCCCAGGGGATGCGGTGCGCTCCCGTGCGGGTGTCATAGCCCTGGGGTTGCTGAGGGTGCACGCAGACACACGTACACACGCACGTATGTACGAGTGTGCACTGAGCATGGGCGCTCCAACTGTGCACGTGATGCCTTCAGTCAGGGCTAATTAGGCAGAGAGCTAATCAGTGAGCGACCCTCTCGCATTGGCTTTCTGGGGCCAGCGAAGGAGCCAAGTGAGGATCAGTGGGGACACGTCACCCCCCAGCATCCTGCCCTGCTAGCTCTGAGCCACAAGCAGCCCCACACCAGGGGTTGGGTGACCCTGGGGGAGCTTTTCCCACGTCAGCCGGGTCCCCCCATCCCTGACACTCCTGTCCTCTGCCTCTCTGAGGAACAGATGGAGTTCGTGAGGACAACGGGGCCAGGACATCGCGCGCAGTCCTGTCCCCAGTGTGGCCATCCTCTCCTGCCAGTCCCCGTGTCACCCTGCAGTCCTGCCCCGCACAAACATTCCCTTACTCCCATCCACAGCAAATATTGTTGCAGGGCAAACAGTGAATCAGCCCCCTTTGTCCGAGTGCTGCTGGCAGCCCCGTCTTGTTCAACTGCTGTTTAATGACCCTCCAGTTGTGTACCCTGGAGCTACTCATTAACCCCAGGCTGCAGATGGTGAAGACAGCACCGAGCCAGCCAGGAACGATTTGCCAGCGTTGGGGACTGGCTCTAGGCAAATTCTGGTGACCTTTTACCGGGTGCTGACGTGCCGGTGGTTTTCCTTCACACCTCTGCAAGGTGCAGCAGACCTACTGTCTGCCCAGCATGCCCGCAGCCCCACGGCCACCCCCAGTGGGGTGTTGCTTGAGGCGGCATCCCCATCAGAGCATCCCCCGTGCTCATGGGCTCGAGCAGCAGCTGCTGGCTCTCGCAGAGGAATGCTGGGGCCCCTGCGTGCGGCACGGGGGTTGGAGAGGGGCCACGCCGGGAGCCGGGCAGCGCAGGGCTGTGCAGCATGGCTCGGGCAGGGCGGTCGTGAGCAGCAAGGAGACCCCGAGAGGTGCAGGGTGCAGGACACGCCATGGGCAGCCCAGGGAGAGCAGGGGAGCGGGTGGGGGCACTGAGCTGCTGCTGGCCTCGCTCCCTTGCCACGGGCTGCAGAGAGGCTGCACGTCCTCCTGCCAGTGCCCGTGGGGCAGCTCCTGCCCCAGGCTGGTTCTCACCTCCCATTCATGTGGCCCTGGCTCCGCCCCGGAGGCTCCAGCTCCGCCCTGCATTGTGCTCTGGCTCCTCCCCCTATTGTAGCCCCAGCCCCGCCCCTCAGTTTGGCCCTGCCCCACGGTGGGCCTGCCGTCCCTAAGGGGCAGCACCACTGCAGCCGGGGTCCTCCCCATGCACTAACTCTGGGGCTGGGCCAGCGGTGCCTCTGGGACCCCAGGGCCACCCCGGCGGTGGCACAGGTCCCCAAGGGTGGCAGTGCCATGGGGTATCTGGGGCTGAGCTCTGCCCCAGAGCAGCCACAGCAGGTGCCAGGGTGCCCCTGTCCCCAGGCAAACCCAGGTGAGCAGCACACTTCCTTGCTCTGCGCCACCAAACAGTCATGTCACCATCTTCCCCTTGAGAACCCGGTGGGCTCGGGGCAGGGCCATAGTGTCGGGCAAGACCCTGTCCCCATGTCCCCATCAGGCACTGCAGGACCTGGCCATGCTGCCGGCAGAGGGAACAGCCCGGGGAGTACAGTGGTGACGGCACGGGGTGCCCGGCACGCTGCAGCGAGGCTGCCAGGAAGGCCCTGATAAAAATCTAGCCTCTGTGTTTATTTACGGCCGAGGATATTTATACCGCAAAGTCCTTTAAATTTAGCTGGGGACACACCCGGCACCATCCAGAGCTGGCAGCCGGGGCTCCCGGCACAGCCCGCGTCAGCCCAGGCACTGGGTGCTCACCGGCTGTGCCCTGGGACCAGCACGCACTGTGAGGTGCGAGGCACATAGGGTGGCCGCGGGGATGGCAGCACTTCTCGGGGAGGGCAGGATGAGGCTGGCACCCCAGAGGGACAGGGCTCACTCATGCAGTGGGGACACCGGTGCCACCAAGGCTGGGATAGGGGACTGCAGCTCTGCATCTCCCCTGACCCCAACCCACCCGGACCAAGCTTTGCATCCCCCTCCAGCTGCTCGTCCCGGGGGTGATGCAGCGGGGGGAGAGGCCGTGCCGTGCCGTGCCGTGCCCGAGCATCCCCGCCCCGCCGCTGTCACGCCCCGGTGTGTGCCTCCCTCTGCTGGACGCGGCGCTGGCTGCGCCCCTTGCCGTGTGAACGTGCCACCGCACCGCCTCGCTGCCCGCTGTGACATCGCCCCGTGGTCTAACCGAGTGACTTGCTTGGCCACGAAGGGACCCAGGAGGTCTGGACAGGTGAAGTCTGGTTCCCACAAGGCAAAGCGGGCATTAGGATCCCCATCCGTTTGGTCTTCGTTAATCAGAGTCCACCTCAACTTCCCCCATTTCTCCAGGACAGATGTGACATTCACCAGCCCATGACATCCGAGGCAGCCCCATGTCCTCCCATAAAGGTCCTGCACCTCATGTCACTCTGTCACCGAGCCTTCCACCTCCTGCTTGTCCTAAAATCCCCGCCCCCTCAACCAAAAATCTCCTAACTGATGCTATCAGCACATCAGCAGCTAGCTCGGGGCTGGCCAGCCTGAAGGGGGGCTGCGTGCCCATCACCCCGGCATCCCACCCCATGGGGACCATGCACCCGGGTGCTCCCATGGCCTGGGCCACCCCTTCCAGCACAGCTGTCCCCTCCATCCCCTGCTTCCCTTACTGCTGCCAAGTCACATTAAGAGCTGCGAAGCCGATCGGATGGGCCGGCCGTGGTGCGTGTCCTGGGGCCAGGGAGCTCTGTGCAGCAGAGCCTGGCCGTGTCCCAGAGGATGCTTGTCCCTGGGCACGATGCAGAGGTGCCCCAGAGCTCATTTTCGTGCTTGGGAACACTCAGCAGCACAGGGCAGGGATATGTGCATTTTATCTGCTGTGACTGGCCCTGAAGGGAGAAGAAAAGCCAGCTCTCCCCAGGGACACGGCCGTGCTGGGACGATCAGTGCCTGGCCAATGGGGGGGGGACACCAACAGCACCCAGCTGAGCCATGCACAGCACCCCAGCGCCCATGCCGCCACATGGGGCACCCCAGGAGGAGACAACCTTGGCCCCAGCAGCAGCCAGAGCCGGATACCCCCCCAAGGCTGAAAAAGCCCTGGAAGCACAGCTGGTGTCCAGGGGCTGGGGACAAAATCCTGCACACCGCTGTGCCGAAACCCCCAGGTCTCCAGGGACCCACGCCGTGCTGTCCCCACGGGGTGCGGTTTGCGTGTGGGTGCCTCAGGATCCGGGCAGGATCGGCTCCCCCTGGCTGCTTTGCCGGAGGGTGCAGTGAGCAGTAACTGTCCGCAGAGGGAGCCCGGCTCCTTCGCAGCCTCCCGGCACCCTGGGGACACCCGGGCACCCAGCCCTCGTCCTCCTGCCCCCGCTCACGCCGCAGCTCCCCTCCGGGCCCTGGCCCCGCTCTGTGCCCCCCCCTTCAGATGCTGGGAAGCCCAAGCTGCACAGCACCAAACAGACCTCCGCCCTGTGTGCAACACAGCCAAACCCTGCCAGTGGAAAGGGTTAGCCCATTTTGGTCATTTGATCTATTGTGAAATTTTCTTAGAAGAAAAAAACAACTCAGTTCATTATTTCTGCTGCCAAAGGGAAAGGATGCTCACATGGGAGCTGCTTGCTGCTCTTTCAGATAGAGGCACAGATCCGTATGTGGCAGGCACCGAGCGGGAGCTCCCTGCGGACTCCTGTTACCATAACCCAGCCGAGCCCGTCCCACGGCCAAGGGAAACCCACAGCATGGGTCTGAGCCTGCGCAGGGCAGCTGTTGCACAGGTCACCAACTCCACGGCATAGGAGGGTCTCCTGGCCAGGACCACGGCAGCACCCTCGCTGGAGCGGGCTGTCGGAGCCACCGGGGGTAAGCTGTCTCCCAGCCTCCTGACGTAACTGCATTCTCCCTGCATGGTGCCACGCTCCAGCCCCGGGCATGGTCGGCCAAATTCCCCGCAGGGAATTTCAGCACGCGTCAGAGGCATGACGTGGCGGAGGGGGTTGTGTGGATGTTTGCACCATGCGTGTGCCCCATGGGGAACTGAAACCCCTGTGTCACGCAGGATGCAGCATCGTGGGGCAAGGCAGCGCCGCGTTCCTCCTCGCTGCCTCGAGGACACAGAGGAGACGGGCCTGGGGACCGTCCCCAGGGACCTGCATCGGCGGGTGCCCTCCGCATCTGCAGCTTTGCCAGGCTGGGGCAGCCACTGCCCGTGCTCCTTACCCCCATGTGCCCAAGGGATGCTGCTGCCTCTGCCCCTTGTGTGAAAGGGGCACTGACCCCCTGGGAAAACTGCCCCCTTTGCCAGGCTGGCCAGGGTGGGACAGGGGGGCAGGGGGAAGAGAGGCGCAAGCCTGGTCCATATGTGCCACTGGGTTGTGGCATGCTGAGGACGGGGACGGGGACAGGGACAGGGGGGCACCCCATGGCACATGGCTGGTTGCCAAGTTGCAACAGGAGCTGGGAGCAGCTCTGTGAGCCTGCCTGGCCTCCAGGCACCAGCTCTCCCCGTCTGGGGGACACAGGGGGGCTTGCAGAGCCCCAGGGCTGCAGCCGTGTGCCCTCCTGAGCAGAGCACCCATGGGTGCACTGGGGCAGGGTGCTGCTTGGGGGAGACAGTCCCAGGGGCAATGCTCATCCAAGCCTGGGGAGCCCCACGGCCAGCAGCCCCCGGGCGGTGGGCTGAATGCTGCAGCAGGGTGGCAGCCGCCTCCAGCTGCTCCAGGTCGCGGGACGCTGTCATGGGAGAGCTGCCAGCGGCCAGGCAGCGGGGGGAGTGGGGACAGCTATTTTGGGCAGCCCAAGGCACCCCAGCTGTCGTGCTCACTGCAGCACAGAGCCAGGGCTGTGGCAGGGACCCGGGTGCTGCCCTGGGTAGTGTTAGGGGAGTGCACGCTTCCCATGGGGTCCCCAGCACTCTGCTGCGTCCTGCACCCAGAAAACAGCCACATCCCAGGGACAAGGCAGCCCGGTGCAGAGCTGATGTGCGCAATGCTCAGCCCGTCCAGACGGCTCCGTCCCTCCCAGCTGGGTGCGACCAGAGCACAAGGAGGAACAACAGCCTTGGGACCTGCAGCCAAAGCATTAGCTCCCAGCAATGCAGCCCTTGTCTGTGCCTGGGGCTGTCCCCGCTGGGTGCACGTGTCACGGTGTGAAACACAAGCCGGGCGCTGCCTGCTGCCAAGACGGGCAGCGGGGAGGGCAGCGTGGGGCAGCACAGGGGGACGGCTCCTTCCCTCGCAGCCACCAGCCCGAGGATGCCACACGGGTTTTTCCACCTATCTCCCTGCCTGTTGGGCCGGGCTGGACCTCTGCAAAGGGTGTTTTTCCAGGCACCAGCAGGCACCTGAGTGGAAAGTCCCCAGGAGCTGTGGCTGCGCTGCTGGGGACGCAGCCGGTGTCGGCTCCCCGCAGCCGGGAGCAGCGGTGCCCGCTGCGCCTCCCGCCAACGCCAGCAGCACCCGCCTGCCCTGGCGCTTGCCCAGACCACAGCGCTTGGCCGAATCCTGCAGCCGGAGGGGGTGAGCTGCTGGCAAAGCCTGGGGCAGGGGCAAGGCAGGGCCGGGGCAGCTGAGCCCAGGGTTGGGAGCAGGGTAGCTCTTGGCACAGTGGGGACACGGGGCTGGGGTGTGAAGGGGTGCCAGGGCAGGAGGGTGGCACTGCCCCTGCGGCACTGTGAACACGCCAGGTCCTCGCCAGGCATGTTCCCACCAGGTGGCTTCAAATCACTGGCAAATCAGGGACAATTTGGGGAGCTTTCCAACAGCTCCAATACCATCTCTGGAGCTGATGGGGCTGGGGTGGGGTAGGAGATGATGTGTCGTCATGGGCCAGTTCCTCTTCCCCACGTGCTGGGCAGGATGGGGAGGACGTGCAGGGGATAAAAAAAGATGAGAAAGCAGAAGGGGCNTTCCCGGTAACGCAGGGTGTGCCGTGCCATCTCCGGAGCGGATGCATCCAGCCACGGGCAGGGATGGGCTCTGCCAGCTCCTGCTGTAGCCCTGCCTGGGGTCTGCACACCCTGGGGGCTTGGGGGGGGCCTCCCACCCCCATCTCCCCCATCCCAATGCCAGAGGGCATCCCCTGCCAGCCCGCTCCCTCTCCAGGATCCAGAGGGGAGCTGGGGGACCGGGATGAGAGCGTGTGGTCCCCCGGTCCCTCCTGGGACTGTCCTGCAGCCTGGGGAGCTGGGAGCCACTTCTGAGAAGTTGGTTGAAAAGAAATCTGGTTTATTTTGGTGATGTACCGTCATGCTGGCAGTGCTGGGGGAGCAGGCTGGGATGCTGCCCCAGGGATGCACAGCTGGCCCCCTTGCCAAGCGTGCAGGGGGGCTGCACTAAATCCTGCTGCATCTGGTGCACCCCCAAACTCGAGCGCAAGCTCCGGGCCACTCCACAGCTCTGAGAACTCGGGGATTGCCACGGCCCCGTGCCACAGGCCTGCGGCAGTGGAAATCTCCAATGCTCGCTGCCATTTTGGCTTGCTCAGCCCTCCCTCAGGTGCTGGGAGCCGGCATTTCCTCCCCACCCTTCACCCCTCTGGATCCCTGCCTGTGTTTGCCCGCAGTTTCCCAGGGAACAGCGCCCGTGGAGATGGGCGAGGAGAGGAGAGGCTGCTGGCGAGGCGGCGATGCCACCTGCACGCCGACCTGTGTCCCCTGCAGGGATCCCATGGCCTGCCCACGGTGTGTCACCACCAGCCCCACAGATTTGAATGGCACCAGGGAGGGGGTGTTGCGGTGTCACCCCCACCACCTCGCGGGGACTTTGGGAATTCTGTGACACTGGCCAGCCCGGAGGACAGATGGCAAGGTGGGAGAGAGATGGGTGCCCCAAGAATGGGAAGCATGGGGGGCGATTCCTACCAGGGGGAGAGAGATGGGTGAAGGGGGCATGGCACGGCCTGGGGCTCACACCCGTCCTGCGTCCCTCTGGCACCGCAGGGACTGCCCCTGGCCGGGGGCTGTGGGGCCCCTCTTCGTGTTTGCAGAAGTCGAGATGTCGGAGTGAGCACAGAGGAGATGCACAGAAAGGGAGCGAGACCCCGTGAGGCTGGTGCAGCCCATCCTGCCTGGCGAACCCCAAACCCCTTGTATTTGGTCAGTGCAAAGATGGAGATGCTGGGTGCAGGAGCTCTGGAGCCAGCCCTGCCTGCACGAAGCCCTGCTGGGGTTGAAAGCACGAGCTTCTTCCATGGAAATCCATCCCTCAGGGTCAGGTCTGCAGCTCCATGGCAGGCAGGCAGCTCCTCTCCAAAAGCCAGACCCTGGGGCAGGGGCGTGGGCTGTGCTCTGGCTCTGATACGGGATGCTGGGCGTGGGATGCTGTGTTTGGGATGCGGGATGCCAGATGTGGGATGCTGGATTTGGGCTGCAGGGTGGGATGCAAAGCCCTGTGCAGCCGGGAGCGAGAGTGCTAGCGGGCTCCCTGGTCTCTGGAGCGGAGCAGCCATGCGCAGGTGCTGCAAGGGTGTGGGAGGACCCGAGCACCCGCCGGTTTCACTGCTACCTTCCCCTTCCTGCTATGGGTGCCATGACTCTGGCTTTGCTGCACTTGCAAAACGAAAGCAGTGACGAAGTGAGTGTGCTGGCACAGTCTCCCATCCTTGCAGCCCGGCACGGGCACGGGGCCCGCAGTAGCCGCTGGACACCCCAGGACTCCCATCCCATTGCTGCCCCCATCCCGTTGCTGCCCCCCCCTCTGCCCCATCCCGTGCTGAGGATTTCCTTAAGCAGGCGGCGACCCGCGGGGACAGCGCAGATCCTTGTGGACCCCGGTAAGGGATGCTCCCCAACACGGCTGGGGTACCGGGGGGGGCAGCCCAGGGGTGGGATACAGGGCTGCGGACACGGAAGGGAGCACCCCAGTGGGGTGGGGACAGGGACAGGGACACAGGGACATGGGGACAGCTGTGCTCTTGGTGTGCTCGGGGCAACGGCTGAGGGGCGTGGGGGAGGCACAGTCTTTGTGGTTGCCTTGGGGCCCCGCAAGCCAGGCCAGATCCAGGGAGCAGGGCAGGGTGCCAGGGGTGCAGGCACCCGTCCCGGCACGCATGAAGCCCGGCGGGAAAAGCCGGGAAGAGGAGGCTTCGGCGAGGGGCCAGGCGAGGGGCGGCCGCAGGCACACCCGTCATGCCTTACTGGAAACATCTGGCAGGCTGGGGCTGCGGGGGCGAGCGCTGGCTGCGCGCACATGTGCACACATGCACATGGACGCAGGACACGCGGGCAGAAATTTGTCAGTGGGCCTGCGTGCACACACACATGCCTCTGCATGCATATACACATCCATACGTACACTCACATACAGGCACGGAGGTTTGCATACATGTGTAGAAGCACACGTATCCACGCACGTAGGTACAGGCATGTATACCTACATGTGTACATAGTACATGCACACATGTACATAGCTATACATGTACGGATGTGCATACCTATTCACTTGCTGCAGCGTACGCACGCACGGACACACATGCAGCAGACACATGTATGTGCACATGTGTACAACACGCATGTACCGCAGCCACACTAATTGCCCACGTCCTGGCCAGATCCTGAGGCCGTTCCCAGGGTGCCAGCGTGGTGCTGTGCCCTGGTGGCGCGCAAGCCATGCGTGTGCGCACCGTGCGTGGTGTTCCCTGTGCGTGTGCTGCTGGGTGTGAAAATCCGCGTGTGTGCCCTGCGTGAGGCTGGCTGTGACCGTACTGCCCACCATGCCCACGCGTGCCCCGGGCCTGCGCGAGCCTGCACGGGGCGCCGGGTGCCAACGAGCCCGTGGGCTGCGTGTGTGCTGCGCGTGCCCGCGTGCCATGTGTGCCCACGCGTGCCCGCGCGTGCCCAGCGCGCCTGCCGCCTGTGTACGCGCCCGGGGCGCGGGTGCCGTGGGTGCGCCCCG
>VXAA01004878.1:493324-513321 GCA_013399115.1 Anseranas semipalmata
GGGGGGGGGCACAGGGGGTGTCCCGGGGGTCCCTGCCCGCCTCCACGGGGCACCCCGGAGGCGTCGGGGCTGCTCCTGCTGCGCCTCTGCTGCCCGGCTGGGCCGAGGGGCTGGAGACGGCAGTGCCAGCCAGGAGGAGGACCGTGGCGCAGAGCCTGCGTGCCCCCCCGGCTGGTGCTGGGTCCCCGCCCCGGCTGGTGCTGGGTCCCCGCCCCGGCTGGTGCTGGGTCCCCCCCCGGCTGATAATGCTGGGTCTCCCCACAGCTGCTGCGTGGACGAAGTGGCCGCAGAGCACGTGGGCGCCGAGGCGGTGGTACACTACGGCCCAGCCTGCCTCAGCCCCTGCAGAAAGCTCCCGGTGCTGCACATCTTCGGGCAGCAGCCCCTGGACGTCCGGCGCTGCGCAGAGGTCTTCCGGGAGCTCTATCCTGACCGGCAGAGCCGTGTGGTGGTGCTGAGCGATGTGGTCTATGCCCATGCAATGGGTGAGTGCTGTGAGGCAGGGAGGGAGGGCTCTGGCGGTGCTCTGAGCTCTACGGAGCTGCTGGGGGGGAGAGCACCAGGCAGACAGTTCCCAGGCACCATCAGCCTTGATTTCTGTCCTCTCCTCACCCATGATCCCACCTCCTGCATGACAGGTCCGTAGCCATATTTCATTCTCCCTTCTCTCTCCCTTCAGGTGAATTGGAGCAGCAGCTGTGCTCTGAGTACCCCAATATTGTCTTCTCCAAGGTGGTGTGTGGGGACCCCCCTGGCCCCACACTGCCTGGGGAGGTGCGGCAGTTCGGCCGCCAGTTCCCCGTGGAGGCACCGGGAGGGCTGCAGGACTGCGCCATGTTCTACGTGGGAGCCGAGGGTCTGGCCCTCACCAGCTTCATGCTGACCTGGAACTGCTGCCCCTTCAGCTCCTTCAACCCTGCCACCGGCCACGGCCGCCGCGAGATCCTCAACGTCAACCAGGCCCTGATGCGACGCCTCTACCTGGTGGAGCGGGCACGGGACGCCCGGGTGGTGGGCATCCTGGTGGGCACCCTCGGCGTGGCGGGCTACCTGGACGTGCTGCAGCACCTCCGTGAGCTTCTGCGCTGGGCCGGCAAGCGCAGCTACACGCTGGCCGTGGGGAAGCCCAACCCTGCCAAGCTGGCCAACTTCCTGGAAGTAGACATCTTCGTCCTGGTGGCCTGTGCTCAGAACTCCTTGCTGGACTCCAGTGACTTCTACCGGCCTGTAGTGACCCCCTATGAACTGGAGCTTGCCTGTAACCCGGCCCGGGAATGGACAGGGAACTACCTTACAGACTTCCGAGACCTGCTGCCAGGTAACAGCTGAAAATCAGCTACGAGCACCCTGCTGGGGAGTGTCGGCCCTGCCTGCAGGCTGCAGTTGCCGTGACTCTGTGCTGGCAGGGGGGATAGACAGGAGCGCTGGACTAATGTTGCTATTTCCCGGTAGGTGCCTGCGCACATGTTGAGCTCCCACCAGCGGTGCCTGCAGCAGAGGCCATTCCCGATGTCTCGCTGATCACAGGGGAGATGCGTGCCGCCCATCTCTGTGACCCCCCAGCCCCTCAGCTGCCCGCCAGCACTGCCCTGGCCTGCAGGGACCAGACACGGGCCCTCGCAGAAATCAGCCCTGCTGGTTCGTGGTTTGGTTTCATACTGGGGCTGAGCCCTAGCACAGGGGCAGCGCCTCCTCCCTGCTCCCCAGTAACAGCTCCCCCTTTCTCTCTCCTCCCAGCCTCCTTCCTGGAGTCCCGCAGCTGGCGGGGCCTGGAGCAGCAGCTGGGGAAGACGCCCATCTCCAAGGCTGTACAGGGCCGGCGAGGGATTGCCATTGCCTACGAGGACGAGGGCCGCGAGCAATCCTGATTCAGCATCGGCACCTAGCCAGGAGCAGGGGGTGTGCAGGGGCCTGGGTGTCCCCTGTCACCAGCTGTCAGACCTGTGAGGATCTCACGAGGGTCCAGAGCTGGCTCCAGGTAGGGCAGGGAGCTGCAGCTGGCTAGCCCTGTGCTGGATGCAGACTTGGGTCAGTAGTACCGCAGTGGGAGAGCTGGAGGTGCGTGTGTGTTTAGTGATGCCCACAGCACCCCTGGGCTTGTGACCGGGGCAGCAGCAGGGCCAGGACAAGGCGCTTGGCCCAACCCTGGCCACTGAGGGCTCCCCACGTTGCCTGGTCGAGAGGAGCTTTGGCCCTACGAGGGAAGGTCACGGCTTCACATGAGCCGACAGCACCAGGACTTGGGGCTCATGGGGGTTACTGCTGTTAACTAAAGCTGAACTGAAAAGGAGTTGTGAGTGAATTGTCTTTAGAATAAAACATGGGCTGAAGAGCGCGTAGAGGGGTGATACCAGGGGCCCCAGAGCAAAAACCCAGATCACGGTGCTCACCCTGGGAGTGCAGCCTTGTGCATCAGCTAAAACCAGCCTGAGAGAACAGAAAAACAGAACTGGGCACCCCTGAAGAGAAAGCACCTTATCAGGCTGTGCTAGGAAACTAAAATTGGCAAGGGCTCTGAGCATGAGCAAGCCCTCACCTGCTCTAATGAACAGGAGTGGGGCGCACACATCCTGTGCTGCCAGGAGGCCCCCACGTTCAGAGGAGATGGAGTCTGTCCCCCTGCTTGTGGGGCAGGACCATTTCTGCTCCTCCAGGCTGGGTTTGGCCTGTGTGCCATGCTTCGTACCAACTGGCTTCTGGGTTCAGCTGCCTTGCGAGGCAGCAGCAGAGCGGTGGGAATTGTCCCCAGGCAGTGCCAGGCCTGGTCCCACAAAAGCCAGCCTAGGCCCCTGTCCCTCCCACCACCCAGGGAATGGGCAGCAAGGGTGGGCATGAGGGAACAGTTAGCTCCCACCCTGACACACGTCCAGCCCTCGTGCTCTACAACTCCCCTGTGGCTCTGGCTGGCCCCAGCTGCCACCCCAGGCCCATCTAGCTTGCAGCAAAGGCAGTGGGACAGCACCCCAGCCACAAACCTGTGCCGTGGGAGCAGGGATGTCTCGTCACCCCCTCCCATTGCCACATACCCACCCTGGAGCCTAGCTTTAGGGCAGCCACACACCTGCTTTGCAGTAACCACCAGTTTTTGCCATCCCTGCCCCAGTCAGAGGGGAACAACAGGCTTTGAGGCACCCCAACCTTGATTCAGTCACCTCAAACCCTCAGCTGGGCTCGTCCCCAGGGGAAAGAGGCAGTCAAAGTACAGGCACCGCAATGACGACAGCCACAACGTAGAAATATCCTTAATATAATTAGGTGCAGGGCCTCCCCCCCTCCCAACCACACACATACAAACACGCAGGGGGCGAGCCCCCCTGCACAGCCAGTCCCTGCCGCGGGCGCAGAGGCAGCCTCCCCTCCGCGGGGCCGTGCTGGGGAAGGGTGGGCAGCCCGGCCGCAGCGCAGCACGGGGCAGTCCCTGCTGGGACAGTCCTGCCCAGGCCCCCCCTGCCTCCTGCAGCCGGCACTCCCGTCCCCTGCAAGGGGGGAGCATGCTGGGGGAACAAAGATGCTGACACCGAGATGCAGCCACCAAGTCTAGCCGAGGAGCGTCCCGAGTGGGTTAATTCTAGGCGGAGGGTTATTCTACGAGCCGTACTGCAGCAGGGCGGGGAGGACAGGGGCTTCCTGGCGGGGAAGAGCTGGTCTGGGCAAATTGTCCGCGTTCTTGGTCAGGTGCTCAGTAGTCTGCTGTGTACTCTGTGCCATGCAGCCCTCGGCACAGCAGGGTGAACTCCTTCACCATCTCCTTCACTCGCCGCTTGTTCACACGCTCTCTGCTAACACAGAGGGAGGGACAGACGTGAGGAAGGCAGAAGGGACAGGCGGTGCTGGGGTCATTCCCACCGCTCGTGGGACACAGCCACTGCAGCGCAGCAGCGGGGGATGCACAAACCTGAGGATCTGCTGGCTGAAGGTCTCTTTCTGCTCAGGGCTGACACGGGCTGAGGGGAAGCCATCCTGCTGCATGGCCTCCTTGATCCAGATGCTTAGGTAGCTGAAGCAGTGCTTGTTCAAGGCAAAGAGGATTTCTGCAAAGTGATCCATGAGGCTGCGGGAGGCCTGGCCGCCAACGCCCTGTGATGGAGCAGACAGACCCTGCTGAGCCACGCGCTGGGGTGCTGAGCTCAGCTCAGCACTCGCTGCCTCTCCAAGCCCCGGTGTCACCCCAGCTGCATCCACCCACGCATGTGCCGCTCACCTCCAGCACTGCCTGCAGCAGCACTTTGCCGTTCTCGTGCACCACTTGTCCCACCGGGGCAATCTCTCCGCAGCGGGGCAGCAGCTCTGTCTGCAACACAGCGTCCAACCCGGTCAGCGCCAAGGCAGGCACCACGCCGCAGCTCCCCTGCCTGTCCCACAGCCCCGCTCCTGCCCTCCTGGCTCTTGGTGGGCTGCAGCACAGCCCCTTGGGGCTGCATATTCTAGGGATGCACAAATGCATCTGAGGAAGCCATGATACTCACAAAGAAGCCACAGGATGCTTTCACCGTCGGGGCCTCAGGGAACTTGAGGGAAAGGACACCTGCAGGCAGAAATCACTCAGGTGAGCAGCCAGAACCTCCGGGCACCATCCCAAACCAGCACTGCAGTCCCCAGCCCCTGGCTGGTCTGCTCCCACAGCTGTAGGAGCAGCCTGGGCTCCCCGCAGAGGGATGGGGAGCCTGCGTGTACAAGGCTCATGCCCGTGGTACTCACCACACTGAAACACTGCCTTGACATCCAGGTTGCTGCACAGGAAGAGGTCTGGCTTCCTTTTCAGAGCCTGCAAGGCACACAGACAGACTGAATAAACACAACCCTGTAGAGGAAGCCAGGAAGACTCCTAGGAACCCGGCGCCCCAGACAGCCTCTGCCTGGACGCACACTTACCTGGGCACACCCATGGTAAACAGCAGATTCACACAGTACAGAAGGAAACCATCGCTTTTCCCCCCAAGAAAATGTCAATCAAATATCCAGGCCACTCGCAACACTCAGGGAGCTCTGACCCCAAGACCTGAGGATAGATGCCAAGGCAGTGTACACACAAATGCTTCAGACACAGACAGGGGACAGAGGTTTCCTGTCCCAGCAGGGCAGGACAGGCAGAGGCAGCACTTCTGGGACACAGGCAGCCACGCAGGGCCCAGCAGAGAACAGACACCTCTGTCTGGGTCCTCTCCTCTCGAAGACGCTGGTGTTTCTGGGGTCACAGCCATTGGTTCACGCAGTGACCCGTGTTTTGCGTGCCCCCAGCCTGGACCAACAACTCGCCCTGCTCTCGCCGCAGGGCAGAGGAGGCAATGAGATGCCAAAATTGCTTGGCAATTCCTGAGCAGCCAGAATGAGATCAAAAAAAGCTATGGTTTTATTCTGCCACTCGGTGACCCCACCAGCCACTCTAGGGCTCAGACTTTGCTGCTCCACCGCTGCTGGGGACACCCTGAGCTGTGGCACAACGGGGCCATTGCAGTGGCTTGGTCCCCCCCTGTGCTGGCACAGGGCAGTCACAGGACAAACGTTTCACCCTCCACTTGCTGTTCCATAGGAGGGTTTCTGCCCTGCTACACAAGGTGGCCACATGTGTGCCCCCCAGCATGCCACCATGCCCACTGCTGTGGGCTGGCATTGAGGACAACAGCCACGCGCCCTGCCCCGCTGTCACCGCAACACCGGGGACAGCAGCCACAGCCCGTCCCTGGAGGTCTGAGAGCAGGACACCATGGCTGGAGCCTGGCTCCTTGCCACACTGGGCTGAGCTGCTGCCGCCCTCGGAGCCCGCTCCCAGGGTGACAACAGGGACAGCCTTCAGCCAGCAGCACCCAGGCCACCTGCCCACAGCCACCGTCCCCACCTGGTGCAAAACTGACTTGTCTCCACCCCCCACCCCACCCCCCCCCGCTTTTTGTTTCCCTTCCAGGGAAAGCCCACGGCCATCAGCCCAGTGCAGGGAACATATGCTGGAAAGCAGGAAGCTTGGCAGGTTTCAGGGTTACCCCATCTCCTTTCTGACACTTTGCATCACACGCTGCAAGAGAGGATGCAGATATGGCACTGAAGGCATTGCTGTACCTGGCAGAGATGGCACAGCCACCAAGACCCACTTCCCTGCTAGATGCAAGCAGTGGCCTTCACTGGTGAGATCAGGGGCTGCATTATACCTGTGTGTGTATATACAGACTGTACACATCCTTCCTCCTGACACGCTCACAGCGAGGACAGCCAGCAGATGTGCAATGGTTCAGAAACATCCTCTCATTGCAGCTGCCACGGTCTGGTCAGCCCCATACCGGACAAACACGTGCAAGACATTGTCATTTTAGCCACGGAAGAGCACCCCTGCTCCCCCCCAAAAGCACACTGCCAAGGGCACCTGGCTCTGGTGACACCACCCAGCCATCGGTTCCTCTGCCCTGCAAAACCATTCAGCTGGCACAAGTCCTCCAACATGCTCAGGTTACAAAAGCCAGCTACCTGCACGACACTTCTCCTAGCCACACCAGGCTGCGGTAGCCAGAGACACCCAGGCTCTCCTGCAGGCCCCCTGCAGCACCTGCTTCCTGCTCGGTCAATGCTATGGGTGAAAGCATGCTCCAATGCTGGGAGGGCTCCTTCCTGCAGGACATCTCCATCAACGGAGCACAGCATGCAAGCCCAATCCAGGCATATGTATACACGTCTAATGCGTAGAGAAGCTTTATAGCCCCATGAGATGGGGCCCTGTGGAGCTGCTCCATTAGGAAGCTACACTAGGTCCAGCTGCTTCTTCCCAGCACCAGGAGCCCTGCTCTTGCTCTGGGGCCTCTCCTTGCCTGTCTTCCGCGTCTCCTGCCAGAGCAGTTCTGCTCCCGTGTTGTGGGATGGGGACAGGTCTTCAAATGCTTTAACCTGGAAACGTTCCCCCCATCCTTTGCTGCAGCAGGCGCTGTGGAAGTAAGCCCTGGCTCTCCACTGAGGGTTGTCCTGCAGGCTGGCACAGAAAGGACAGTGGGGTTCTTCTTTGTGGCACCTGGGAGACCCTCCAGGCAGGTCTTCAGAGCAGGCTCTTCTGCACCTGGCTCTTCAGAGGTCGGTGGTCACAGAGGGGACACGAGAGGCCACCAAGCTCCAATCCTCCAGCAGCCAAGGGACAGCAGGGACTGCGCAGCTGGCTCCTGCAGCACTCCAGAGCACACTCTTCATGTCTGGTACCACCATTTTTCCCCAGACCATGCACCTGATGGAGCAGAGCCTCCAGCTTAGGAAGGGGCATGTGAGCTCAACCAGGCACCAGGGCCCAGGAGGGACCAGTCAGCCCCTGCCCTCCGCACGGCTGCAGGATTCCAGCCAGAGCAGGCTTTGTGGAGAGCTCGAGGACTCTGCTGTCCCTGGGGAAGGGCTGTGCTCCTCTCCAGTGCTGGAGGGGGATAGCTCACACTGTCACCCAGCCTTGGCACTGCCGGAGGAGGTGACAACTGCGCAGTCTGACCCAGCTCAACAAGGGAGGGAGGTGGAGGACAGTGGTGGCTCTGCATGGCCAGGCACAAAAGGTCCCACATCTTCTGCCCATCAAGGCCCTGCGTGCACAGCCTGTCCCTGGGGACACAGCCAGGGTGGTCTGGAGGGCCATGCTGTTGTGGAGAATCCCATGAGGCTGGGTGGAAGTGCTGGAAGCCCCCTTGAGGAGGCAAACTGGAGAGTGCTGGCCCCATGGCCTGGGGCACGGCCCTCAGCCAGTAGCTCCTGCTGGATGCAGAAACTGAGCCAAGAGCCAGCATGAGACATCTTGGTTTGGAGGCTGCGCAGGAACAGAGCTCAGGGAGAGTCAGGCTGTGGTCTGCACTCCCCTAAATCTTAACTCAGAACAACCACACTGCAACCAGGAGCATGCACACGAGTGGCACCTGCTGGCCAGAGAGCAGGCACGAGCTCCCAAACACAGGACCACAGATGCTCCTCACCTTGTCCAGCACCTGGCCTGGCCAGTACCACCAGAGGCTGGGGCAAATCTAACTGCAAGAGGTGCCAGTACTGCTCAGCGCAGGCTTACAGCAGACTGGTTAACTTATATTTAGTTTTGAGAAGTAACAGTAACTCCCGGGCCACCAGCATCCATAAGACATTTGATTGAAGCCAGAATGGTCTTGTGATCAGCCAGCCATCATCACGAGCGGATTATGAATTAACATGCTGGCAAAGTGATCAGCTGCACTAACTGGGCAGCCTCACAGATAAACATACCACAAAGTCAACTGAAATCCTAAGTCACGAAGGGAGACAGCTCCCTGCAAGCCTGTGACTGAGTGTTGATGTGCAGGTACCAGGAGGCAGGAGCAAGCAGGAGCCAGACGGGCATGTCGCCTCTCTTCACAAGGCTGGTGAGAAGGAAACAACTGGCTGTAGCTCCAGTATCCATGTCATAAACTCACAGGGGAAAACAAAAAAAATGTTGTGATTCACGAGCTAGGGAGAATGGACTCCAGAAACAGCTTTATGTAACCAGAGCACGTTCCTCTGGAAGAGGACAGGCCATGCTGGCGAGGCTGGACACACCTCTGCTGTCAGGTAGTGCCTGAAGTCCTGAGAGCCAGAGGGGATGCAAGGCCATGTCCTGGTGCGTTTCACAGCACCCTGCCAGATGGTCAGCCCTGGGAGAGGAGGAAAGCTTGAAACAAGGCCCACATGTGAGGAGAGAGGAAGGGGATGGGGCCCTTCGGTCTCCGTGGGGTTGCTGGAATAAAAGCCCAAGGAAATGTGGGGTCTTGGGGGGCTGTTGGAGATGGTGGGCTAGCAGCATGACGTTAATCATCTCCAGACAGAGAGAAGGGCCCCAAGCTAGAGAGAAACTCAGTACTTTCCAAAGAAACAGCAAACAGCCATGGGAGAGTCTCTCAGGGCTGCCTAGTCCCTTCCCCCCATGGCACGACCACCTCTAGCTGCCCTCCAGGAGGGAACGGCTTGCTGAGAATCATTTGAAGCCCTCCCAGTGATGGCAGCTCCCCAAGCGATCTTTCAGTGCTTCCCCGTGCTGTTAGAAAAATCTCCTACTGCCTAACTTGAATCCTTTTCCATGATTTCCTTCCGTTACTGTTTGTTCCATTCAAAGTGAACAAAAAAGGGATTTTTACCTATGTCTGTGGCATTACCTTTTACACACCTCAAGACTCATGCAACTCCTCAGGCTTTCCTCCTCCTCATGTTTACAAGGTGTTGATCTTGCAGGATGCTTTTCCCTGTGCTCTCTGGTCTGTATCTACAGAAACGTCGTGCCCCAGTCTGGGCGCAGTGCTCTAGCTGAAGTCTCGCCTGTCTGAGCAGCAGGGAAGGACATCTTCATGACCTCACGTCCCATTTACTGATCCTCAAATCATGTGTGAAAACCTTGTTAAAAGGTCGCAACTTTCAAGATTGGCATCAACAAAATCTGCAAACACTTCCCAGAAACCTCAATTATTTTACCTCTCTCAACAGGAAAAGTGGGGAAGAAAACGCTGTAATATGGTTTGTAAGATGAGACTCGACTCAGCAGGATCTAGACCTCAAAGCACAACATATGGACGCAGCCTGGGAGGTGATGAGCAGTTCCCTCAGCCTCTCCGTGCTGGCTCCATCCTACAAGACCTGCACATGGGCCAAGCAGCCGTCAGAGGGGGCTGGCTAACAGCTTAATGCTCAGGACAAACCGGACCTAGCCCAGTGCCCTGTCTCGGATGGTGCCCAAAAGCAGATACCCAGGGAGGCACAAACAGACCAACTCTCTGCCAGCCCCCAGCCGTGTGCACCTCGAATGTCCTGAACCAGCTATGGTTTGCGTATTGAGACACCCTCAGCAGATTTTGCTCCCACGAACTCATCCTGCCTCATGCAGTCAGGTCCAGTCACTACAGAAACGAAGCAGAAAGCGACTTCGCCAGCCCCTTCCTCGCCACCAGCAGCCCCTATGGGGGACACCACATCAGGGCTTCTCCCCCAGCAGGCTCTGGAGCACACAGGGCTCCTGTTGCTCCCGACAGCTGTATATACACACACAGCATAGTGCGGGCCCTGCCTACCACTGCCAGCGGTAACAGAAGTGCCAGCCCGCAGCCTCTGCCACCACCGCCCCTGGCCAAGCAAGCGGGATGTCACACCACGTGCTCCCGGTGGTGGCACCGCGAAGAAGAGTCCCCGGCACAGAGCTGCACGTGCGCAGGCCCATGGACGCTCCATCCCCTTGCCATCACCCTTGTTCCAAAGGGGGAAAGGCAAGCGGCTCCTCCCGACACAAACCGCAGCTGCGTGCCATCGAGCCAGTGGCACGGGAGCTGCAGCCGCCACCTGCCAGCCACCATCCCGAAACGCTGCTGGGGCCCGGTGGCAGTGCAGCACGGCAGGCTGGCCAGGCAGAGAGCCCGGTGGCCCCTAGGGTCCTGGTACCACCACAAGCAGGTTGCTCGCCCCAGCAGACAGGATGGTTCAGAGCTGGAGCTGGTGGCCACGCAGCCCAGCGCCAGGCTTAGGCACGACTGCTTGCCATCACGGGGACAGCCAGCCAGCTCAGCCTGTCCCAGCTCTGCAGGACCCATCACGGGGCAGACAGATGAGTAGGACCACAACCCCTCAATGCTCTAATTTTCTGTCACCCAAGCGTGACTGTGGCAGACAGCCCAAAGCCCCCGGAGCTGGCTTCTGCTGTGCCCCCAGGCCAGGCGAGGGGGTGGCAGCTTGGGGCTGCCCTGCAGAGGAGGGCACTGCCCTGGGGATGGTGCGAACCCAGAACTAAAGGAGAATGTTTTGTTTTCAACTTCCACGGAAACAGATGGAGAAACTCGATATTCAACTAAAAGGAAAAAAACGTTGTCAACAGAAAGCTAAAAATAGGTTTAAATTGAATTAAAAAGAGAAAGAGAGAGAACAGAAAGTGAATGAATAAGAAACTAAAACACACCTGTGCCAGGAGTTGCATAAATGAATCAACAATATCAGGATGATCCCTGGGCCCTAAAATATAATAAAGATGTAACTTAAGAGAAAAATCATACAAACAGCAACTCAACATCATATAGTTATGTGATACAGAAAGAATTTACAAGTGAAAACAGGAGTGTAAGGGAGAAGGGGTGTGTGGGGAAGGGGATGGGCAACATGAGCAGCTTGAAGCAAGTTAAAGAAACAAAACATACAAAAAATCATGAAACTTGAAGAACCCAAGAACAGAAAGAAACTGCAAAGGAAAGGGTCTGAAGCCCCAGGGTCTCCAGCTAGCGCCTGGGTGCTGCAGAGCCAAGGAGGAGATCTTCATGTCCTTGGGGAGGAAGAGGAGGAGGAGCAGGGGCTAGCTGGGCACCATCTCCACAAGGAGAATTAGAGCTTTTGCATTGTGGGGACTGAGCGGGTGTCTTCAGAGCACCGTCTGGAAGATAACTGCAAGTGAACGACAACACCTCAGCAAACGCTCGACAGGCCCAGCTGGGCTCAGGCGTGCACATGCTCATCACCAGCATCAGCTGCTCGGGAGCCCCTGGCACAGTCACCCTCCCACCCCGTTCCCAGATGCTCCCCGAGACCCTGAGTCCAGCACCCACCCAAAGAGACCAGCCGGTGCCCAGAGGTGTCCATGCCAGCACCACTCTCCCTACCTTGCCATCTGATTCCCTGCACAGACACATCTCGGCCCCTGCAGGGTCACGCATCCCACCCTCTCCTGCTTCGCGGAGAGGACCCCAGGGGTGCGAGCGCAGCCCCGGGCACGCAGCGAGCTGGGCGGCCGCTTGCTGGAGCGAGGCTTGCCTCCGAGCGCTGGCACAGCGTGGGCTCTGTCCCCTGCCGCCCTCCCCGGCCTCCCCTCCCTTTCCTCCTGCCGACGTGCTCGCTGCTGCCTGAGGCACCGCTGCCTGCCCAGCTCCGAGCCAGGAGGACCCGAGTGCACGCACATCCACGCGCCACTGGCAGAAGCGGGGACCTGACCTCTGGATGAGCCCAGCTTGCTCGTCACTGACCCAAGTGACACCAGAGCACAGCAGGATGTGCTCGGACCATGGAGTGCCGAGGAAGCACGGGTCCCCCCGCATTCCCCACCTCTCTAGACAGCTCTGAGCCTTGGAATGGGGAAGGCATCACTTTACCTTCTGATAACGTGAGAAGCTCACGTAAGAAGAACTGGGGTGTTGAAGGACCTGAGCCAGCAGCTCCAAGGGGCACTTGTCCTTGTCATGGGGCAAGTCACCAAGAGGCTGAAGGGAGCCGTGGTGTGGAGGGGCCTGTCCTAACCCCGTCTGCCTTTTGTAGCAAGTAGGTAATACAGGCAGCAAGCCAAACACAGGGCCCTGCCCTAAGCGAGGATGCTGGACACAGCAGGGACTGAAAAGGCTTTTTTGCAGATGTTCATACACACGTCTTCCTGCTTGTGCGAGGGCTGGACACCCAGACGCCACGAGCACCACTGGTCTGCGGACAAACCCCAGGATCTCCTGGTGAACACGCGGCCAAGCAGGCCTGGGGCTCCTGCTCTAGCCTGGCATGAGGTGCCCGGCCCTGATGCGGGACCGGGGCTGCCACCTGAGCTCCGAGCCCTGCGCTGGGGTTCCCTGCTTCTGCCCCGCAGGGAAGGTACCCACCTTCCAGGGGTTGGGATGAATCCGAGACACAGAGATGGCCCCATTAGCTTAGCTAGGAGTGAAAATAGCCATTCCTGGAAAGACGCCTCCAGACTCCATGCATGCAACAGCCTGACAACAGCCCCAGCACGACGAGGAGTTAATCGCACATACCTTGCTGGAAGAGGGTCAGTGTGACTGAGGTAACGAGCAAGAAGAGGGCCTTGATGGGAGGGAAGTGGGCAGGCTCATGAGCAAAGATGTGAACCAGCTGCAAGAGACAACAGAGAAGGACTGAAGCTGTCCTGCACCCTCCCAGCCTTCCCAGGACCAGCAGCCCCAGCCGTGCCCCCGCGGATCCGTACCTGCCGTGTCAGGTCGATGGCAGAGGCCTGGGGGATGGTGCTGTACATCTGCCCCAGCATCTCGCACAGCTGGGGCACCATGGGGGCAAAGTCATCCAGGAGGGTCTTCACTGACTTCTCGAAGATGGCACAGACAGACTGCGGGGGGAAGAGAGACAGTGTGAGCAATAGTGATGGGAGACCTCCACCCGTGGGGCAGGGCTTGGCAGATGGGTCCTGAGGGGCATGGACAACAGCCAGGATGAGGGCTCAGATCTGCTCTGACAACGACAGCCTGCTCTGCAGCACAGGATCACAGAATCATGGAAGGGCTGAGATTGGCAGAGACCTCTGGAGGCCACCTGGTCCACCCCCCGGCTCAAGCAGGGACACCTAGAGCAGGGTGCCCAGGATGCTCCTCCCAGACGCCAGGAAATGGCGTTCCCCCTGCAGCAGGGAGGCTCCCCGAGTGCCAGGGAAGAGTTGCTGGTGGGGTGCTGCACCTGGGCTATACTGGACCGAGTGAACTGGAGAAATGCCTCAAGAGATGACGCAGGTCTAGGTCAGAGCAGAGCTCTCCTGTTAGGGAACACAAGCGTTTGGTAGCCCCTGCTCCCACCTTCCTGCCGATGGCACGGCCTCTGTAACTGGAGAGGAGCAAAGCTGACTCTGACTCTCAGAGCAGAGCAAGAGAGGGACAAGAACGGCCGGACACTGCTGGTGGCAGCAAGCAGTGCTGGTCTGGACAACCCAGAAAGACATCCCTACTACAAGGCGATGCAATTGCCTACAACAGGTTGACAGCATCACCCAGTGTCCATCTGTTGCTGTCCCCTGTTCAGGTCAACAAGGACAGAGGCAGAGCAGCAGGCAGTAACATGAGGATCCTGGTTACCTCCACCACCTGGGCATCATTCAGCCACTTGCTGAGGACCTTCTGTATGAGCTGGAAGACTTGCTGCAGAACAACTACCACCTGTGAGGAATGAGAAGGATGAAGAGAATTGGCCCTACAGCACTGGGGACGGGAGGTTCAGCACTATGCATGTCCTGGATTCAACCCTTCAGGCACCACTGCCTTGTCCCCTCCCTGAAGCTGTGGAGCTTTCTTCTGTGCTGAAGCAGACTGGCACAGCTCGTGGCTGGCACGTAGTACCTGGACTGTGCTCCAGAGCAGTGCCCAGCCAGGAGGGGTCCTGTGAGCAACTTCTGCCCACCTCAGCAGAGGTTGGAAGAGCTGAAGGAGTTGCTGTAGCTGGAATGCACCAACTACCATCTTCGTGGCACACACTGCATTCTCCATTCACTCCCTTTACAGCCCCTCCTTCTTGCACCAGCCATGTATAGCAGGTTGCTTGGCTAGGCTGTGGCAAAGAGCATCGAGCTACCGCTGTACTCACTGGGTTGGGTCCTTGCTGCACTGGCAGCTTCTTGACTTCAGTGCTTTCATGGTCGTCATCATGGTGGCTGATGTCTAGGGTGGTGAAAAGGTTGGAGAGCAGCCCCAGGATGTGGATGATGGCCAGCTTATTGGAGGGATTAGGCTGCCAGGGAAAATAAAGGTAGATGTGACACAGACTGTCCTGCTCAGTCTTGGTGATGCCTCTGGGATCCTGAGGAGGTGAAGTGCCAGAGAGAGGGGTTCCCTTGCACTGTGCCCTAGTCTTCCCTCTCTACCTCTTGGTTGAGCCACGAGGCCTTCCACCTACCTGGTCTTACTGATGAGTAGCTGCAAAGGGCAAAAAGCCTGCAACCCAGCTGAGTCTGGTTGGTGGGTCTATGCTCGTCACTGCTCTGCCTGTGCTGGGGTGGGGGGAAAGACAACCCATGTTCAGGAGCGCTGCTTCAACACACCACCCCGGGGACATAGCTGGAAGGAGAAGCCTCTCCGGGAGGGAGGCAGCAGCACGAGGGCACTCACCGTTTCATCAGCCAGCTTTTCCAGCTGCTGGATGTAGGGGGTGATGAGGGAGTGCAGGTTCTTCAGGATCTCCTCCACTTGCAGGGCAGAGAGCAGGAAGCCAAGAGCCTGCATCAGCCACATGCACTGGCTTGTCTGGGTCAGAGAGGAGACACAAGCAGGAAGGTCACTGCCAGCCTGCCACCCCTCCGCTGGCACTGCCCAGAGACGTCCCTGCCAGCACCACCCTCCCTGCCTCAGCACCTGACCCTTTGCACAGAGCTGTCTCAGTCCCTCTAGGGTCAAGCACTCCCCTGCCTCCTGTTTGCAGAGCCAGCTTGGGCTCTGTCCCCATGCTCTCTCTCTTCCTTTTCCTCTCCAAGATGTGCCTGCAGCTGCACTGAGGTGTCCCTGCATCCATGGAGGGAACTGCTGGAGTTACATCTCCCCGGGAGCTTCCCTCTCTTTGAGGAAATAACCCCCCAGCACAACCCCTGCTGCAGCGGGAGCCCTAAGATTAGCCATGCAGCGGGTGGCAGACGGCAGGTACTCCTGGCCACGCCAAGCTGGCTGCAGCGCTGAGCTCTCCTCCAGGGCAGCCTAACCCATAGTGGGATCCCTCATGTGCTCATGGTGAGCACAACAGCCAGAGGTGTGAGCAAGCGCCTCTTACCTTGTGAATCTGCTTCATCAACACCTCCTACAAAAGAGAAAGGGAGAGAGAAAGAGGAGAGTGAGTGCTGCAGAAAGGCTCCTCCCTTCCAGGGGGCAGGACTGAAGCAGGAGGTTAAGACAACTGACAACAATCTGAGCACAGACAAGCAGCATACAGCTTAGTGCAGGGAGCAAAATCCTTGTCCTGCAGCCAGTTCTTCCCCACCCACTGCACTCAGCCTGCCAGGGAGGGGACCCCTGGGCTCAGGCAGGCTCTGCAGCAGGACAGCTTGAGCAGGGCTTAGTTCTCCCAGCAGGAAGGAGCTGCAGACCCACCAGAACTTGGTTAGGCCACCATCAACCCCCTTCCCTGCCTTCAACAGCAAGGCTGCAATCGGTGAACATCAGGGACCGGGATCACTCCAACCAGCCCTACCGGTTCATTGCAGTGCTCGGAGCACAGGAAATGCCCTGCTGGATCAGACCAATGGTTCCTCCAACCTACTGCTCTGTCTCCAGCAGTGGCAAAAGAAGTTTTCCTGGAGAACATGCAAGACAGGACCCTTTCTGCAGCCCCCTTCCCCTGAGATCCATCCATCCCAGATCTCAAGAGACAAGAAAGTCCATGGGACAACCTGCCCTGGCAGGAGGCTCACTCCCCCACAGCAAGCAAGATGCCCTGAGCTGCTGCTTCATATCCTATGGTCCAAGCAGAGTAAAGGGTTTGCACAGAGCACACCCAAGGCATGTTCGTCCGCACCCAGCTCTCACCTGTGACACAGCCACGATGTTGGCAGCATAGGGCGGCAGGTCGTACTTGCACTCCCGGCAAATCTTCTTCAGGGTGGAGACGCTGGAGATGGAGAGCTCAGGGTTGCCCAAGGCCTGGAGCACCAGCGGCAGCACGTTGTTGATCATGACGGGGTGATCGGCCAGCCACTCTGAGAGGGCTCCTGCGCACACAGACAGGGTCAGACCACACCACGGCAGCCAGACCCTTGGACCCTACGCCCTAGGCTGCTCAGCTTTGCTTTCCACTGTTGTTATTATTCATCATCCCCGAGAAGGATGGCTCTGCGGCCAAGAAGAGCCTGGGCTAACTCAGAAGCAGGCAGCAGCAGCAGGGCGATGGCAGGCAGAGCAGAGACCACAGCAAGTGGCTCGAAGACCAGAGGGTGGCAGTGGCCCGGCACAGGGGAGGCAGGGAGCTGTGCGGAGCAACCTCAGATGGGTCCCCCACCCCAGCCTGCATGTGAGCAAGAGCCTCACCGATCGTGAACATGACAGTGTCGGCCAGCTGCACGTTGCTGATGCTGATCCGGGGGATGAGGCCGATCAGCCCTGGCACCACATCGGAGTAGTTCACGTCAATGGTCTCGGCAATGGACTGGAACCCGTACAGTAAGGCCTCTGTGTGCTGCAGGTGAGGGAGAGGGACAGTCAGAGCCATGTGCCAGCCCCCGGTGCCATCCTCAGCCCCTGCCCCAACATTCAGATCCAGCAGCAGAGACCAAGGATGCTGAGAGAGGGGAGACAGCTGCACAGTCACAGTCAACAAGCACACCGGGCTTCAGGATGCAGGATACGCTCATCCCAGATGACCCCCAGGGGATAACAAGGCAGTATTTTAGCCACCTTTGTCTAACAGTGATGGCTGCCCAATGGGGATGCCGAGATGAGCAGATGCATGCCAACTGGCCTGCAGGACAGAGGACACTGTGCTCCCCCTGCACTCACGCTGCTCCAGGCTTTGCATCGCCCCGCTGCTCTGCCTGCAGCACTCTGGAGGCACTGACAGCAAACCTGGGTCCCCGGCCAGCCTTGCAGAGCTTCTCCTCCCAAAGCCAGTCAAGGGCACTCGGTGTCTGGCAGAGCAGCAGTGTGGTGATGCAGAAAGGACGGGGAAGGCCTCCAGCATTTGTGCTGTGCCACAGCAGCACAGCACCAGGACAAGACAGAGAGCAGCAAAGGACCGAGGTCAAACCCTAGCTGGTCTCTGGACAGCACTAAGGACAGGGAGGCAGAAGAGTTATTCCAACAGACCTCTGAGAGCCTGCTTATCAAAGTGATCATGTTCTTCGCCTCCATCACATCCCTTTGCTCACAGTGCCCCATGGCAAGAACAGCACCCTCAGATGCTCCCCATGGGGCTGGCACCCAGCAGCCCAGTGCCCAGGTCCCCTTGCTCACCTGCCACGTGGATGGCTGCTCTGTGTTGGTCAGGAGACGTCCCAGTTTGTCATAGAGGCTACTCAGCAGCTCAGCACCCAGCATCTCATACACGTACATCAGCGTGTCGGAGATGTCCACCCTGCAGAGACACAGGGGGGTCTCCAAATGCTGCCCCATCCCCTGCATGTAGACATGCTGCTTCCCCTCCTGCTCCCTGGCAGGGTGACAACCACGCTGCCACAACCCAGCCCCAGTGTCCAAGTGGTCCAAACACCAGCCTGTCTCCAAACCACCACCACAGCCAGAACAGCTCTTGGTGGAAGGAATCTCCTCCATGTCCTTCCTTGGGTCTCCCCACAGCTCTGAGACTCCCAGGGGCAGGATGCTGCCTGCATCCTCGCCTGCCTACCAAACAGATCCCATCTGCACCCAAAGCCACAGCCGTGCCCTGCTCCTGCTACCCAGGCAAAGAAGGGCCTCGGCTGGAGCCGCACCTGTATATCCGAAACTGCTCCTTCTCATCCGAAGACCAGAAGCCGTATTCCTCATCGGAGGGGAACTGGGCTTTGTGCAGCAGCACGTCCACCAGCTGGAAGTAGACAGGCCTGTACACCTGCTGGTACACCGCCTGCTTGTCCGGCTCAAAGGAGAGGATGTCGTCCTGGTGGCAGGAGGGGGAGAAATCAGGGGCAGCAGGGAAAGAAGATGGAGCCAGCGTGCATGCTGGATGGGGCCGAGGTGCATCCCGCAGGGCTGGCACAGCTTGGATGCTCTTCCAGCTCACAGAGGGCCTGCCTGACGTCCGGCCCTTTTGCAGGTGCCCAGAGCCCCAGGCATCTGAGGACAGCCACAGCCTGGGGTCTAAAACCATGCAGGACTCCGAGCCCCCACGCTGGGCAGCTGCCCGCGGCCTCCAGCTCTCGCCTTCCCCTGAGGCACCGCAGCCACGAGCCCCACGCCAGGGCCTGGCCCGCGGTGAGACACCATGGTTGCTCCTCTGCGCACAGCAAGGGGCTAAACTATAGGGTTTGCTGGGGGGAAAAAACTCAGCCTGACATTTTCAGTATGTTAACGAGGCCCTTGAAGCTGGCTCAGACTTCCAAGGGATACTGGGGGTGGAAAAAGTGAGCCCCAGGGCCAGTATTTCTGAGCTTCCTCCTGCTCCAACCTGCATGTTCACGTGAGACCCACTGAGCTGCTGCAGCACCCAGCATGGCCCTACTGTTTCATTTCGCCCAGAAACTGACTGCTGCCACATGCTGCTCCTCAAAAAGGGATAAGTTAAGCCAAAAGCACATCCCTGTGCCCCCACCCAGTGTCACCAGTGTCTCAGGCCCTGCCGCAAGCACAGGAGTCCCGGGCTGGCTGCCCCATGATGGCCACTGACCTGCAGCGTGTACCAGAAGGTGAGCGTCAAGGAACTGGTGGTTTCATTGACAGGATAGTGTCCAGGGATGCCCGTGCAGAACATGATCATGTTGACCAGGGCCAGGAAGCTCTGCCAGTGCTCCACCTGGTCCAGCAGGGCCCTGGGGAGCAGAGCGCGCAGTCAGGGTCGCACCAGCGCTGTGGGTCTGGCTGCTCTGTGGTGACACACCGCAGCGAGGTGACAGCACTCACCGGGAATGGTTCTCCCCCAGGGCCACGGCGATGCGGCAGATCCCGTGCGACGTCTCCATGTCCCCGCTCTGGACCGCCTGGCGCAGCTGCTCCTGCAGCCCCAGCACCGGGGGGATGAGCTTCAGGAGGGTATTCACGTACCTGCAAGCACAGCCTGGATCAGCACCAGGCATTGCCTGCACCAGCACAGGCTTCCAGCAGCGCCCATCCCTCCTGCCACCCCCCCAGGGCTCCCACCCAGCTTTTGCTGCCAAAAAGCTGCATTGTGGAGCAGGATGTATCCACGAGCCTTTACTGCTACAGGACCTCTCCTCCCAGCCAGTGGCAAGGCTGGAAGAAGGCTAGCAGCTGAAGAAGCTGAACTGAAGCTCCTGCAATTGAGCCTCTGCATGCAAAGAGAGGGGCTGGACCAGCTGCCGTCACTCTACATAAGCCCCGTGCAAATCCTCCATCACGTCAAGGAGGGATACATCTGCCTGCGACCGTCCCAACCTGTCCCGCACACCCTGGGCCAGCAGCAGTTTGTCACTGCCACAGTCAGCTCCGAGGGCAGCCCTTCAGGTTTGTCATCTCCATGCTTACACCCAGAGCTGTCAGTGGGAACCTGATCCCAGCACGGGCTCCTCCTGTTGCACAACCACGAGGACGCCAGCCCCATCGCATGTCCCCCGGCCTCCCCAGCCTCCTGGGCTGGCTGCAGCCCCGCAGGGCTCCCCTGCATTCCCCCCTCCCCGCGCCTGGGCCGCCTCCCCTCCCCCCGCCCCCCCTCCG
>VXAA01004878.1:513349-523696 GCA_013399115.1 Anseranas semipalmata
CAGCCTCCCCTCCGCCAGCCTCCCCTCCGCCAGCCTCCCCTCCGCGGTAAGTGATTGTAACCAAGGCAACGAGCAAGGAGGCAGGGAAGGTGAAATGCAGCCCAGGGCCCCTGGAGAGCGGCTGTGCTGGAGGCTCATCAGCCGCCTGTCATTTACCTGCCCAGCGAGGCGTGTTATCTGGAGCCGCAGCTCTTCCGCAGCCTCCCCGCCTGCCCCGCCGCACAGGGGCCGAGGCTGCAGGGAGCAGGAGGCACTCGCGGTGCCAGCTCTCCCGTGGGGAACACGCAGATGCTGGCACTAAGAGAGCCGCATGTCCACCCCGCCGCGGCAGGCTGCCCTGCCGCCCTTGCTCTGGCTGCTCATTAGCAGCAAACGGAGCCATCAGCTGCCACCAGCACAGGGACAAAGCCATGCTGGTGGCAGCAGCTCCTAGGTCTGGGCCAGCAGAAGATGCAGGAACATCTCTGCTGGAGGTCCCAGCCTCGCCTGTGCCGGGCTGTGCTGCCAGGGCCATCTCCTCCTGCCCTGCCCTGCTCCTCCTGGGGAAGAGGAAAGGTATTTATGCATAAACCACTTCCAAGCCTCTGAAGCACCATGAATGACGTACGTGGTGGTGCGGGAACACTGTGCTACAGTGCTGATGGAGAACGTGTCAGTCATACGGTGACATCTCCTTATGTATTTCCCTCCAACCATTTGTGGTAGGTTTCCTGAGCAAGATTTGCTATCTTTGTATTTAGCAGCTGAACAAGTTTTCCTTCCATGAGTGCAGTCACTTCTCAAACCCCAGTGAACTCCAGCACCCCCAGCTCCCTCCATCATGGGACCAGCACCTCCTCCTGCTCTTCCCACAACCCTCCCTATCTTCTTATCAGAGAGAGACCACAGCACAGCGTGGGGGACAGCCCCTGTGATCAGACAAGGGGAGACATGGGCAGCTCACATAGGACAATCTGATCCTTCCTGATCCAAAATCTGAGCCAAGTCCTGACAAAAAAAAAAAACAAAAAACAAAAAACACCAACCTAATAATAATCTGTTTCTAATTAAGCTCTTGGAAAACTCTTTTAGCGAAATTCCTCCTCAGGGGTTCAGCACCACGTGCCAAGCAGCACCCTGCTTCTTTCAGAGGCTCCTCAGCGCCTGGTGCCCACCCTCCGTAACTCACCCCACCGCAGAGCCCCCTCCCCGCTCTCCAACGCCACCCACTGCTGCAGGAGCGTGGCCCAGCGCAGGAGCGTGCAGCTCCACTCCAGCACATGCAGCCCGGCTCTCTGACCCGCTTAGCCAGGGGATAATCTTCAAACGAGACAGAAAATCCAGCCCAAGCCTCCTCTGCCAAAGAGATGCAACACAATCTTGGTGCCTGCCCTTCTGTGACTCAGGAGCTCCACTGCTCCCGAGAGCGACGGTCTGCAGCTGCCAGCTCCTTGTGCATCCCAAAAAAGAGCAGTGTCTGATCTTGGAACAACACCCCAGAGGCAGGAAAGCAAAGCGCATCCTCCTTTTGCAGGGGAAAATGGACACGTAAGCCACCAGCACAAGCGACTGACTTACCCACGGGTACGGCAGCCAGTGTCACGGCCAGGTGAGCTGCACCTGATGCTTGTGCCCAGGAGGTCCCACCAGGACACTGGTGGCACCTCGCGGGTGGCAGGTGAGAGGCTGCAGCACGAGGGAAGCCTTGCAACAGGGTGTCTGCTGCCATGTTCTGCTGGGAAGGTGTGGCAGAAGGATGCCCAGAGCCAGGCCACTCATAGCCCCGCTCCTCAGAGATGAGGCAAGGTGTCCAAGGCCCACACCCCTCGCAGCTGCCCCTCAGCCCCGCTGACATTATCATCGGATGGGCAGGCATCACGCTCGCAGAGAAGCATCCTTCCTGCCCTGATCCCGCCAGGTAAAATGAACGGAGAGTCCTCCCACAGAGTCCTTTTATGCAGCTCGCCACTGAGCCTTTCGTTGAAATTAAAAATACCCGTGCAGGATTCCCTCTGCAGGAATTTCAATGAGGCCAGCTGGGAGGGGGCGAGGAGGAAACAGCCACGGGAACCGGAGCGCAACAGGGGAGCCCAGGGACAAACCCTGCCACAGGGCGATGCTCCGCAAAGCTCGGGCTGCCCTGGCAAAGACAAAGGCACAAGACCGGGGAGGAAGAGAGCAGCCGAAAAGCAGCGGGAACCTCCGAGATCGTCAAGAAGAGAGACAGAAAGGTCGGGAGCCTCCCCGGGGTCTTCAGGAGGAGCTGGATCTGCTGTGGCTGAGCAACAAAGGTGGAGGGTGGTACTGCTGGCACCGGAGGCTGGTGGGGACAAGGCTATGAGAAACAGAGGGTCCCTGCCCCCTTTGTGGTGTGTCACTGCAGAACCGGCTCCCGCTTGAGAAGACATCCAGGATCTCGGCGTGGAGCAAAACCCCGCTCCAGCCAGCCCCCGCCAGCAGCTGATGCCCCCACCGATGCGGCCAGCCGCGACACACGCCGCCTGGCAGGGCAGCTCGGTGACAATGGCCCTGCTGTCCCCGTGCTCCAGGAGGCGTACAGAGAGGGGGGAGCTCCGCCACGGGCGACAGAGCTGGGAGGAGGATGGGGAGAGGCCGCGAGGAAGAGGCCAGCATGGTGGGACCCAGCGGGACAGGAGCTGCACAGCAGCCCCCGTGCAGCAGCAGAGAGCAAACCCCATGGTGTCAGCCTGGCTGTTGGTCCTCTCGCTCTTCTCACCCCAGCTTCCTTTGGAAGCTCCCCAGAAAGCACAAGCAACTGGGGAAGAGTGCTGCAGGGACAGCACACGGACCGGGAATCACATCTGAGGGACTTGGAAGGGAGGAAGGCAAAGAGTCAGAAATTCAAGAACTGCAAGTTACCTTCTCTAGCACCACATTTCCTGCACCAATCCTGGTACAAGGGATTTGGGCTGGCCCAGAGCCTTTTGCCCATCAGGAAGAAAAGCTGTGGTTGTCCTCTGCGTGCTAGCAAATGAGACAACACATCCTGACACACAGCAACGCATCAAAATCCTGACGGGCCCCTTTGCACAGTGGGACTCGTGGTCTCCAGCTGCAGCACCAACTGCAGAGGGCAGTCCCAGGGATGCCGGCAGCCGAGGCAAGGACCAGCGCCGACAGCCGCAGCAGCAGCACCGCCGCAGAGGGTCGGAGCCTGCGTGATGCGCGGCTCAGCCCAGCTTCAGCTAAGCCCTCCTCTTGGCGGGGATGCAGAAGGTTGCTAAGCAGCCAGGAGATGTGGCCGAGGGATCCGGAGGAGATGCACTTTCCCTTCTGCGGGCATCGGTCCCAGGAGCTGACAGCAGCTCAGACAACGCTGCCAAGCCAAGGAGCTCAGAGCCCCGCAGCGTGGCCCTGCGGGACCTTCCCCAGCCTTGGCTCCCAGCTCTGGGCAGCCACAGCCACAAACAAAGGACGAGTCCTCAGCTGGACTGCGCTGTTGGAGTCAGGAGGGAGAAGGCAGCCAGGTCTGGGTTTATTATCTCTGTATCAAATACGCTCCTTGGCCAGACCTGAAGCACAAGGCAGAGGAGCATCTCTGGCCAGATCCAGGGCAGCTGCTCCCCAGTCAGGGCTGCAGGGTCTGGCATGAGGAGCCAGGGGAAGAGCCTCATCCACTGGAGAGGAGGAGGATGGAGAGGGGCTGTGGCTGTGTCCTCACCACTGCGAGGGATAGCTGGGGGTTCTGGGAGCTGCCACTCAAACATGGCACCCAGCACGAGCAGCGGGCCAAAAGGCAGGAACAGAAACAGGGGCCAGCACAGTGCATAAGCACCAACAGCAGTGCTCAAACTAGGTGCACTGGTCCCCAGGGCATACCAGGCACACACCACAGTACCTCCACGCCAGCCCACCCCACACCCCTGGGAGAGCCTTCTAGCAGGGTTGGCAGGAGCGGTAATGGACAAAACACAAAGCTGCCCACCACTCAGCTGTGGTGCAAAGCCTTCCAGCACCAACCAGGTGAGAACAGGAGAATCCAGCTGCTCGCAACCTCTCCCACTTCCAAACCCTGCCACCACCATATCCTCAGGGCCAACGGAAGCCAGAAAAAAGCCTGAGGTTTCTCCTGCCCACCCTGTTCCCTCGCAGATGCCTGGGAGCAGCAGCCTGCAGCACGCGGGAGAGGCTGCCCTTACCTCTGGGCATCTGGCTGGGAAATGGCATTGACAATCGCCTCCACCGCTGTGTCGAAGAGCTCCGGGTCCTGCAGGGAGGTGAATGCTGCTTGGATCAGGTTCTCGCAGTCCATCAGGGGAATCTCCAGCTGGACCCAGCTGGAGAAGCACTTCAACACCTTTTGCTTGATGAAGCCCGGGGAGTCCTGCTGCTGCAGCAGCTGCTCCAGCAAGGGGAAGACGGAGCCGCACTCCTGCGCCAGGACGCTGCGCACCTGCCCCTTGCGGTACTGGGGCAGGCGGCTGGTCTGGAACTCCTCGGGCAGCACCGTCAGCAGCTCCAGCAGCGCCAGGCACCGCGCTCGCCCGTCCACGTTGGAGTCCTCCGCCTGGAACATGCGCACCATGTCCGCCACGGCGCAGGGCCAGGCCTCCGGCATCATGCTGAGCGCCAGCGAGGCCAGTGCCACGCACAGCCTGGTGAGCACGATCTTGGAGCCGCCGGCGAAGCGGGTGATCTGGGTGAAGAGCTGGGACTTGAGGCTCTCGTACTGGTCAGCCGGGATGTCGTTCCAGTAGCGGGAGATTTTGATGTGCAGGGCGCTGGCGCCGAAGTATTGGATCTCGGGCACCTTGTCCATGTTGAGAAGCAGCCAGCTGAAGTGCCACGCCTGTGGGGACACCTGAGCCTGCATCAGCCATTTCTGAGCCAAGTTCTTGTTCTCGATGTTGGGGTCGTAGTACAGCTGGTGGAGAGCCTGGAAGAGAGAGGGGAACGCCTGAGGACAGCCGAGGAGCATGGCCTGTCCCCGGGGGAATGCAAGGGGCACCAGGGCACCCCCCGGCCCAGCCACCACCACAAGGCCGGGTGCTGCCATCCTCCCTCACCAGGCTCCCGGCGAGGCGAGAGACCTGGCGGCAGCAGCAGCAGGGACCTGTGAACCTGTCCTCCCCCCCTTTCCACTCTGGAAATTTCTCTTCCCAAGTCATCTCCCATCCTCTCCTTCACCCAGACCAGACCTGCCAGCGGGCACCTGTGCCAGGCCTGGCGGCACGGCCTCACCTGGCAGCGAGGCAGGTCCTCCCTGCCTCCGCCAGCACGCGCGGCGTTGGTGCCACTGCAGATGTTTCTGTCTGTCAGGTTTTACGCAGCCCTGGAAAACCACAGTCGCTAAGCTCTTAATCTCTGCACCGAGTCCCTTTGAAGCGCTCCCAAGCCCGCCCAGTCACAGCTGAGCCGGGGAGCTGGCCTCGAACTCTGCCCCTGCCACCACCCCCTGGGACAGTCTGGGGCTGCTCGCTTGGTTTCCCATACGGAGGAGCAGAACATCACTTACCCGCTCCTGCAGGCAGAGAGATCTACTCACTGCTTTGCAGAGCTCACAGATCTGCATGCAAAGCCCTACGCTGACTGCAAGGCCTTATTTGCAGAGGGACATCCCACAGTGCTTAAGGTTAACATTAACAGAGCGCAGCACAAAGGGACAAGGGGCACAGCGTATGGCTCGTGGCAGAAGTGCGTTCCTCTACACAGGCCTGCAAAAACCAGGAAAAAAAAGTCTCTGCCCACCAGCACCACCACAGCACAGCGCAGCCCAGGGACCGGAGGGACAGACCTACCACAGGTCGGGCACAGCCGCCACAGGGATGCAGCCGGCGGTGCCCTATGGGAAGCAACCACACCTCGCCCAAACTCCATCTTCCAGCAGCCCCCTCCTCTGCCTCGCACAGTGCGACTCCTTGCAAGGCCCCGACTGCGCGTCCCAGGAGCAAGGAGTGGTGGTGGCACTTGTCAGGCTACCATGCACCCGCTGCATCCTGCTATCAAGCCGGAGGATGGTTCCAGCAGGTGCAGAGGACTTTTTGTAGCCCCATCCTGGCTCCAGGTCTCAAATATCCTCCTCCTCCCCCTTGAAAGCTCTCTGAAATTCTTGTGTGGTTCTTGTACCCAGGAGGGGATTTAAGCCCTATTTTTAAGCATGCAAAGCTGGCAGCCTAGGGCACAAGAACAAGCTTCCTGAGCAAGCACTTGTACCTCACGCTGCTTCCCAGCACAAGAGCACAGAGCACGACAAAATGGCAGGAACGTTGCAGAGAAGGCATTGCCCCGGACATCATGTGAAATGTCTCTTTTAAGACTTCGAGGATAACCTCTTTATGAAAAAGAAGGAGGTTATGAAATACGTGGTAGGAGACACAGCCAGCTGACAGACTGCAGACGAGCAAGCTCTGTTCCACTAAAAGATGCATCCTGACACAAAAGGGTTAACCCTAGCAGGACATGGGGAGGGAAAAATCTGTCCTGAGAGAGCAGTGGCCAAGATGAACATATGAGTTACCAACAGACATCCGAAACCTCGCTCTGCTCTCCGTCGGTTTGGACTCTTGTCGGAAGCAGCACTCCGTTGTTGGGGCAGAGGCACTGCCCCCCCACCCCCCCAAGAAATAATTTGCCTCGTTACTGAACAGGAGCTGTAGACGTGCTAAAAGCTCAGCTTCTTTCGGGGCCGGGAACCCGGCCCTCACCTGCACGTAAGCCAGCGTCCTGCTCTCCCGCTGCAGACTGAGTCATCCTGCAGCAGGGCTGGGGCTCTGAACCATCTCCTCCTCTTACCGTCTTCGTCTTGTTGGCTCTCGTCAGAGATTGCTTCCTGTCTTACTTCCGAAAGAAACCTCGCTTGAGGTTCACAGAGACCCTACATAAGGAGGTGCAACCTGCAGACGTGCCTCATGAGCCCTAACCTCCAGTTCAGTACGAGGTTTGCACAGCACGCCATGTGCTCAGTGCAGATGATGGACTTGGCTTTCCGTGCTGTTTCCGTCTCACAAGCTCCCCACCACGCCTCACCTCCACCAGCTCTCAGGGTGCTGCTGAGCTCGGGGACATCTCCAGCAGAGGCCCCAGGGACGAGTGACCAGGGATGGCGAGTGGCGAGACAAGGTCTGCGCACCTACATTATTCAGATCATCGAAACAAAACCTGACTGTGAAGAGTCATGCTGCAAGTTGTTGGAGGACAGAAGAATATTCTGGAAAAACATCCCTGGTGACTTTCTTTCCTGCCAGGGATGGGACCTGGTGTGGAGGCTCTGGCCTGAGCACGGCTGTTCCTGTGTGAACGTGGGACACCAGCTAGAGACGCCCCACCTGTACCTGCTGTACTGCTCTGCACAACACAAGAAAGCTCCTAGAGGACCTTCAAGGACAGGCGCCAATGCTGAAATGTGGACCATCCCAGTTCATCTCAAAGCAGCAGATGAAACCCTTTGGAGAATACCAGGTTGTCTCCTTTGCCTACCACTCACATGGGCCGCGTACCATCCTCTGCCAGCAGCGCAGGACACGAGGCTGCAAGGCGGCGTGCTCTGCAGGAGGGTACCTGAACACACAGCACGCTTGTCCCTAGCAAGAAAAGGCAGAGCCCTCATTCTGGAGGCAGGTTTTGGCACCAGCTGCTGCTTGACTTTCACTCCAGACATCACCGTGCCAGCCAGCACTCTCAGGCCCAGAAGGAAGTGCTGGAGATGACACGGGGAACTCACTAGTGCCAGGAGGGAGAAGCAGAAGGCATGAAATTGGGCAGCGACATCTAATAAGAAGGCTTTGTGCATTCTGATTTAAAAGCGTGGCTGACACCAGACCTGCCTCCTCTGCAATTAGACCTGTAACATGAGACCTGGTAAACAGCCGGGCTGTCAGCTATGCCCTTTGGCCAGGGAACGAGCTTTCTCCAACATCATCTCTGCTTGGTTGAAAATAATTCAAGCTTGTTATTATGGGTCTTCCCTGCTCTAAAAAGCTGTGGTCAGAGCCTGTTGGGCTTCAGTTACCAGAGTGGTGTCAGCCACTCGAGAGCGCCAGAAGAAGCTTGCCCACAAGGTCAGAGCTCCCACTCTGGTCCCTCTGGAAGGTGGGAAGGGGAACAGCCCGAGGATTGCTATTGCCAAGCAAAGGTGATGGATATCAGCTCGCACCGTGGCACTGTCAGGGAAAGGAGCTGAAGCAGCTGCTCCGAGCCCAGCACCTCTGCAGCCCTCACCCCTTGCAGCTCCTGCAGAGCACAGACGCAGCAATTTGTCCCCCTGCCTGCAGGGTACCTAACGAAAACAGTGCCTGCCAGCTCGCCAGGGGCCGGTGCCCGGCACCGAGGTGCTGTCAGCGCCGTTTGAGGGGTGACAGGAGCCCCACGCACCGAGCGTGCTGCCTGCTGCTTCCCAGCAGAGACGCTGCATCTCCGGGGGCTGGTCTGCAGCCAGCACAGGTAACCAGCAGGGAAAACGGCCCGCGCGAACACGCTCCAGTTCCGCTCTGTGCCTGGCACCCGCGGCCGGGGCCAGCGGCGGCACCTCTCCTTGGGGCGGCCTCCAGCCTCCTCCTGCTGCAGCCTCTCGCCCTCCTTTCCAGCTGAGCGCACGCTCGCCGCGCCAGCGCTCCAGGCCTGCGACGGCACAGCCATTACCCTGCCTCTGCCGAGCGCAGGGAACGTCATCCCGCCTCCCCCCTCCCGCACACCAGCCATCCTCCCTCCGAAATGGCAGGGGAGCCTGAGCAGAAAGCAGCCGCCGGCCGAAGCGCGGAGGATAACGAATGCGAGACGAAGCCGCGCGCGTTCCCCTCTCCTGCATTTCTCTTCCCCCGGGCTGAAGGCAGCCCCAGCAGCGGCCACCTCACCCAGCCTCAGCGTCTCCCACGAGCAGCCACCAAAGCCACCCCCTGGTCACAGCAGACCTGGACAGCGGCTCCATGCATGCCACCTCCCCGTCCTGCTGGAGACGCCGTGCATTCGCCAGGCACCTCCAGAGAGGCGCACGGCAATCTGGAAGGCTCAGAGATGCCACACTGCTAATGTGCTATGGAGAAGATGTCAGTAGATATTAGTGGCACCCCAGAGGATGAGAGGTAGGCCAAAGGAGGAAAGACATGGAAGGCACTAAAAAAAAACAAAAAAAAACAAACAGAAGCAGATCTTGGAGCTTGCAATTGGGAAATTCCCCCAGAAAGGCCCTGGCTTCTTTCTTATTTCAAAAAGGGGGATTCTGCTGGGGCAGATTCAGCTGCACTGAAGGCAAGTGAAGAGGGTCTCATCCCTCTCCTCCCATCTCTACCACCACACCGCAGTGGTAGGTGCTACCAAGACAGATACAGCCAGCAGAGACCGAGCGTTCGCAACCCATTTTGAACGGAGCAGAGCTCGTGCTGCAGGAGGAGTTCCACCTCCCCGGGGTACCATCACCCATCACCACACTGCCAGCCAAGTCGGGGACGGCCCTGGGCACGGAAAAGCGCACACAGTTCAGGAACCAGATTGCACCGTTTAGGCACGGGGAGGCAAACCACCCTCGAAGCCTGAAGCCCTTGGATGGCTCAGCCTTGCCTTGTCTCAGGCTCCTCCAGCTCAGCAGCAGGTGCAGGGGGAAGCGGTGCCAGCCCGCAGCCCCCGGGTGCCCAGCGGGTAGGCGCAGCACGGCCGCAGCCTGCTCTCGCTGCGCTTAAGCCAGAGCAGCATCTAGGTCAGGCTTGGCAGCAAACAAAAAGCAGCCATGTGCCAGAGCCCCGCGCTGGGACCTGCGCGCCCTGACACAGCAACCGGAGCAGAACGGCTCCGCCGCCACGCGGCCCCCGCTCCTTCACATCGAGGGAGAGCTCCAGGTGGAAAAACGGAGCAAGGAAATACCAACATCCAGGTGGTTCCTGAGAGCTCTGCCCAGGAACGGGGGCAGCCGCCCGCAGGCTCTCAGAGCAGGGTGGCATGGGCCAGCATCCGTCCCTCGTGCCACCCACCAGCCCGCAACTGCTGGTTGCAGCTGCAGGAACCTCGCAGGCCCTCTCCGGGCACGTCACGCTGGATCAACGCGGCGAGGATCCTCCTCAGCCACACAGAGCCCTGCAAAACAAGGCACCCCGCAGCATTTGCCCAGCCAACTGCATAAAAAATAACAAGGGGGTATGGACAGGCCTTCCAAAGATGCGAAGTCTCTCCTCTAAAACCACCAGGAGAGCGCGACGGGCACTGCCTGGCCAGAGACGGCCGTGGGTATGATGGCCACGCATGGCAGCACAGGGTGGCTTCCACCNAGCCCCCAGCGAGAGCCGAATTCTGCTGGATTTGTACCAGAAACACCCCACCAACCTCCTCCGAAAAGAGACACGGGAGGGCTCTGAGATGCTCAACCTCTGAGCTCCTTCTGGTCCCACCCCACATTTTTCCATCTCTGTCCCCAGCCCGCGC
>VXAA01004879.1:4476-18074 GCA_013399115.1 Anseranas semipalmata
GCAAATTTGCTCAAAACACCTTCTAGTCCTACATCCAAATCGTTTATAAAAACACTGAAGAGAACTGGCCCTAAAATGGAGCCCTAGGGGACCCCACTGGTGACCGGCCACCAGCCTGATGAGGCCCCATTCACCATAACCCTTTGAGCCCTACCCATCAGCCATTCGTTCACCCATCGTATGATGTTTTTGTCCAGCTGTATGCTGGACATTTTGCCCAGCAGGATCCTACGGGAAACTGTGTCAAAAGCAAAAATTCCTTCAAAGAGGAAAGAGAGAAGGACTTTTACCGCCTGCAGCCACCACCTGGGCATGGAGATCTCTCAATGGAGTGGGACACAAGATCTTCTCCCCAAGAAAGGACTGTACTTCCCTACCACCTTCTAGGACACCCCGAAGATTTGCTCAATGGATGGTGTCTCTACAGCACAACACTGGCTTTCAGGGAGATGAAGGCCTGATTGGGAATGGCCCTGCTCACCTAGCTCATTCTCCATGACGGCAGACCAGGACCTCTTTGCTGCCTCCAAATCTTTGCTTATTTTGCCCTCCATCTCTTCTCTGAGGATCTGAAGGTCTTGCTTTGTAGATGCCTCCAGGCTCTGCAAAGATGTCTGCAGAGTATGCAGCTTTTCAGAGATTTTCTGGAGGGAAGTCGGGGTGTTGGTCTGTTCCTCCAGAGGTGGGGCTGCATGCTGTGAAATTTCCAGCTGGCTCTGCAACACAGCCAGCTTCTGACTCAGAATCCTCTCCACCTCCTCCCGCATGGATTCTAGGTCTCTTGTGCTGTTAATATCCACAATCCTTTCTGCAAAGAAAGAGAGGAGTCACTGGGAAACTGGCATTGCTTTCTGTAATGCAAGGTCTTGTCTTTCTAATGTGGGAGGGTTATTGCTGTTAAAAAAGACAAAGAAGATACTGTTCCTAGTCAGGGTCCAAGGCAGACTCATGTCTGGTGTTGGGAGGAGGAAATCCACACAAGGTTTGACTGGGCACTCTCTCACCAATAGAAAAGAAGCAATGAAAAAACATCAGACTGGGAGTGGTGAGATGGATTGAGGTTCTCCTCTCTGGGAAACTCTAGTTTAAAGCCCTCATCACCAGCTTGGAGAGCCTATGACCCAAGATGCTCTAACCCTTCTCTGACAGGTGGACCCCATCAGCCCCCAGCAGACCAGGTTTCTCAAAGCGAGTCCCATGGTCTAAATAGCCAAACCCTTGTCTGTGGCACCAGTCCTGTAACCATCTGTTGATTTGCCAGATTTGACCAGCCCTTTTAAATCCCCTTCCCTTTGACTGGCAGGACTGATGAAAAAACTACCCGTGCTCCTGAATCCCTTACTGCTTCTCCCAGGGCTCTGTAATCCCTCTTGATACTCCTCAGATTGTTCCTCGCTGCATCAATGGTGCGTCACTGCTGCCCGTGTGAGACAACAGCAGTAGATAATAGTCCTTAGGCTGAATGAGGCTCGGTAGTCTCTTGGTGACATACCTGATACAAGCCCCTGTTAAACAGCAGACTCCTCTCAAGGATGGATCAGGTCAGAAAATGGGTCCCTCTGTACCTCTCAGAAGAGAGTCTCCTACTGCTATAACCCGTTGCCTTTTCTGAGTTGCACTGGTAGTTATGCGTGGAGCACAAGTAGGGCTAGCTAAAGGTCTGAACCCTAGTTCCCTCCAATATGCTCTCTCTTTCATGGCAATTCCCTCTGTGAAGTGCTCACCTGCAAGCATCGAAGGCTACATGGGCTATGGAAGCAAGAAAAAGGGGAAGATCCTTCCTCCTCTTTTGCACTCGTTTGGGCAAACTGACATCTGGAGTGATGAGAAATGAACACAAACCCTACGATCATGCCTGAAGGCTTAACAAAGGCCTGCTGATGAGGACAAAGTTTAGGAATCACCTGACTCCCTCTCTCCAGACAGGTTTTGTGGACTATGGGAGAGAAGGCTCTTTGTTAATGGGGAAGGTAAGTGGTAAAGGGGTAGACAGTAGCAGGACTTGGAGGTGGACATTCTTGAGTGACAGCAGGGACCTTCAAAATGTATAAGGATCGCTGAGAGCCCACAGTATGCTCTGCCTGCTAAGAGGAAGGAGAGAGACCTTTACCACCTGCACCACCACCAGGCCATGGAGATCTCTCAATGACATGTGACACAAGATCCTCTCCCCAGGAAGGGAATGTACTTCTCTACCACTTTCTAGGACACCTTGAAGACTTGCTCAATGGATAGTGTCTCTACAGCATAACATTGGATTTCAGGGTGATAAAGGCCTGCTTACAAGTTGCCATGCTCACCTAGTTTGCTGTCCATCTCCACCAGGTTTTCCTCAGACCAGGACCTCTTTGCTGCCTCCAAATCTTTGGTTATTCTGCCCTCCATCTCTGCTCTGAGGACCTGAAGGTCTTGTTTTGTAGATGTCTCCAGGTTCTGCAAAGATGTCTGCAGAGTATGCAGCTTTTCAGAGATTTTCTGGAGGGAAGTCGGGGTGTTGGTCATTTCCTCCAGAGGTGGGGCTGCATGCTGTGAAACTTCCAGCTGGCTCTGCAACACAGCCAGCTTCTGACTCAGAATCCTCTCCACCTCCTCCCGCATGGATTCTAGGGCCTTTGTGATGTTTGTCTCCACAGTCCTTCCTGCAAAGAAAGAGAGGAGTCATTGGGAAACTGGTATTGCTTTCTGTAATGTGAGGTCTTGTAACTCTAATGTGGGAGGGTGGTTGCTGTTAGAAAAGAGAAGGAAGATACTGTTCTCAGGTTCCACTGTAGACCCATCCCTGCAAAATACTTTAGCAAGAATGGTGCTGTTCATGCTGTTTTCTCCACGAAATTTGCACTGTTGAGGGCAAGGTGGTGTAGGGAGGACAGAATCCACACAAGGACTGATTGGGTACTCCTTATCCAATGGAAGAGAAACAGAGCTTGCCAAAGGCCAGAGCTCCCTCACTGTAGATATCTCTACATGGGCTCTGGACAAAAGCATACATAAGAATACATACAAAGAATATCCTTCCATCTCCCTTGCATTGGTTTCAATGGACTGACACCAGAGAGATGGGGAAAGAACTCAGGCCCTTTGATCCTGCCTGAAGACTTGTCAAAGTCTTCTGGGTAGAACAGAGGGTAGGAATTGCCCTACTCCACCTCTCCTGACAGAATTTTGGGGGCTGTGGGAGGGAAGAATTTTTCTTTGAGCAAGGTAAATGAGGAAAAGGAGAGAGGGGAGCAGGATGTAGAGGTGAACATTTCTGGAACCTGTCTTGTCCCACTTGGCAAGGGTGGAGATAGGTTTGTTTGAATCTCCGGGTCGGAAGGCAAGACAATATGGGTCTTTCAATATGGGTTTCAACAAGGTTAAACTTTTACTAATAATTTGCTAAGGAATTATTAGAGGCTTGGCAAAAATACACACTTTCCAAATAATAAAGAGAAAGAGAGAAAGAATATAGGAGGAGAGAGAGAGAGAGAGAGAGAAAGATGTATCACCACCTGTGGATCTGGCGTTGTTTTTGTCTACTTCAGGTCCTTGGGCGGTGGGTGTGCACATAGGCACCCTAGAGTTGGGGTTTTAAAACTTAGTCCCCACCCCCTTGCCTGATTGAAAAGTGAGTTTGGGGTGGTTCTTGGGGTCCGTGGTGGTCTTCTGCTACACCCTCCCCCCCTCATTTCAGGCGCAGTGTTACTTTTTGTTGACGTACTGAAAAAAGACTCTGACTCTGCAGTCTTTTTCCCAGGACCTTCTTGAAAGGGAGTTGTCAGGGCGGTTGTAAATACCTTTCCTCCCCCAGATACCAGAACCACTGGCATTACAATGTCTCAGAAAGTTACCCAAGACAAGGAAGTTAGCTCTGGAAATGCGCTGTCCGGCCTTCACAAGACCCACTTTCCTGGGCTCATCTTATCTCGTTACTGTGGTAAGTTTCTTCAACGAGTGGTTGAGACATCACTCTTTTCAGTGTCTTACAGAGCCCCAGCAGGGACCTTCACCACTTATAGGCATCATTGAGAGCTCACCAAATACACTGCCTTCAAAGTGGAGGGAGAGAAGAGGGGCCTTTACCACCTGTAGCCACAAACCTCATCATGGAGTGGGATACAAGAGTTCCTCCCCGAGAAAGGATCTTACTTCTCTACCTCCTTTGAGGACATGCTGAGGAGGAGCTCACAGGATAGGTTCTCTGTAGACCATCTTTTGCTTTCAGGGAGTTGAAGGCCTGCTTGGGGATGGCTCTGCTCACCTAGTTTCTTCTCCATCTCTTCCGGTGCTTTCTCAGACCAGGGTATCTCCACATTCTCCTGCATTGATTCAGGGGCTCTTCTAGTGTTTACCTGCACTTTCCTTTCTGTGAATAAACACACGCACACACACACAAACACACACACAAATTAATATGAATAGGAATGATGAAATGATTTTATTTAAAAAAAAACAAAAACAAAAACAAAAACTTCAGAAACTCAGGGTGCTAGAAACACAGCAGGTTTGGAAAGGGAAAACTTGATATTTTTCTGGGCTTATGAGGGAAGATGTTGATTTTGGGAGATGAAGAGATTTGGGGTACATTTGGAAGGCTGGAGTAGCTCTTGAGTCAATTTATTGACAAACAGATTCTCTTAATGGCATCCAGAGCTGTGAGTTTCTTGGGAAGAATGAGCTATCTCTGGCATGGGATGTCTATGCCACTTGGAAGGATTATAAATGATTGGAAATTCTGGGTTACAATGATATTGGAAGTTCACCACAAAGAAGAACTGCAAAATGGGGACTCTGGCATGGGGGAATAGCTTACCTATTAAAATAATGAGGCAAAAGAGGTAAAAAATCCAGAACCAGTCACGTTCTTCTGAAAAATGGAGAAAAAACAATTTAAAAAAATGACACCAGATTCCTTGCAATATAACGCAGACATAGAGTGGCAGGGGGGTCATACAATCTGTGCCATTTGGACATGGTTAGCAGAAGAATATTTTTTAAAAAATTATTCATCTGGAAGAGTAATGAGGAACACAAAAAGTTTCAAAGAAAGCTTAGACATGACCCTGATGTTTGCATTTTATATCACTGCTCAAACAAATTGGAGATAAACTGGGAAGCATGTTTTTTTTTTTTTTTTTTTCCCCCGGGAATTCTTAAACTATTATTGATCTTGGCATTAAGTCTCTATTTTTATTCAAGAGCCTATTTCCCACACTATCTCTGAATGGAGTGATATTGCTGTAAGTGATACAGTAAAAATAGGAAGCTTTGACAGAGTAGAAATTACACAGGAAAGCTCAGCCTTAGCCTTGCTGCTCAAAACCACCTTTCAGCTAGAACAACTCTCTAATAGCCTAATACCAAAGCATTTCCTTGCTGGCACAAATCTCAGCATTTGACAGTCTGAAGATCTGACAGAGAAACCTCTCTGCCAACATTGAAAAACAGGTTCATGCTGAGAAACAGGCTGTGAGCACTTAGCTCAGGAGCCCACTGTCTTCCTGGCTTTCCTGGCATCACCAGATGTTCTTCCCTTTTCAGCCGCAGGCTGGGTGATGGGGTGCCATGACTGCAGAGCCATTGACTTTATCAAAGTTTTGAGCAATATGCGCCTGAATGGAGTTAACTGTTGAGTTTTGTTGGAAACAGAGTGAAATAATTCACAGCATTAGGCCCATCCTTTTCATTAGTGCAGGATGATGTGAAAAGAGGGCACCTTCACTTCCTTGGAGAATGATGAAGTACGAGAAATAGGTCTTAATTGCTGCATACCTGACTGTTCAGCAATGTGTAGACTGGATTCGCTATTAGTGGTCAAGAAAGAAGGTGGTGGTTGTCCACAGGGTATCTCAATGGAACTTTCTATTGCAAAAATATTGTCCTTCTCCTGTAGAATGCTTGTCTGGGCCAGTGAAGATAGATCTTCTCCTTGGGGATTAACCCACATGGCTTTGGGCTTTACACAGGAACCTCTTATTTGGCTCTTGTATGTACAAGTGTTTGGCTTTTGCAGAATCATTTCATTCATGGAACCTGCAACAGAGGCAACTTACCACCATTGCATTGGGCACAACACAAAAATACCAACTATGTCATGGGAGAGATCTCACAGAACACCCACACTTTTGTTGCTGTTTCATCTGCAATTAAAACCATCTGGCTTTTGAGCATTTCATTTGAAAAATTTCAGAACCAACAGGAAGACTTCTCTTTGTTTTCCACTTGCAAATATGTAACTTCCTGCCTGAGCCAAGGTGGATTTTCACAAGAAGCTCTCCATAAGTTCAGTACAGGTGACAGAAATGAGCAGCTAGACATAAGGAAAGCAGCATTTGTCATTGATTTGAATGACTGGATTTGCCTTCACAGTGAAAAAGGCTGCTTTGGAATCAAGCCCTCTATCTTCTTTTCCACAGTTTCTTGAGTGCAGGAACCCTACATTGTGCAATATGCATTTAAAGGAATGTCATGCCATGAGAACTCCTGTCTGATTTCATAGCAATGGGTGCCTATTAAAGCAGTGGAAATACAGCAGGAAGAAATAATTCCATACCTGAAACAGTCCTATGCTCTTTCAGTGTATAAGAATGAAACTGCTGAAATAAGTGAAAACAGGCAGGACTGTGTGCAAGAAGCTTCTTCCAAAAAGTAAATGATACAGCCTGTCATGTCAGGAGAAAAGGCAAAAACCAGAAGTGACAATAAAGAGGGAATGACACCCAGATTCACCATTAAAAATGAGTGAAAACTCTGAGCACCTTAAGCTATGATGGAACTTGTGCCAAAGAGGAATTGCAGTGAGAAGGTTGTCCTCAGCACCTTCCTGGATCATCATTTCATGGTGTTCCCCTTCAGATGCCACAAGGCCAACCCAAACCTCCATTGCTGAATGGCAAAGATTTCTCCGTAAGGGTTAGATTCTTGAGGATGCTTGGGGCCTCAGGGAAGGTGCTGAGAGCTGCCCAGTTTCAGCTCCCTCAGCAATAATGAAGGGATCTAATTCCCTCAGAAAGGCAGATGCAGGTGTAAAAATGTGACCTACCAGTTCGGCTTATCTTTTCTTTGATGAGTGTGACTACACATTTCACTTCTACGTCATCACAGGGCACTGTCACGATGCTTTGCAATGAAAAAAGTTCTCTCTCACTCCAGGTTACATTGGTCTTGGCCTCTACATGTTTATTGTCTCCTCCGTAGTTCGTCCAAAGGACTTCAGGCTTTGGGTTCCATCCTTTTGACTTGCATGTGTAGCGACACATGCTCTCCTCCTGCTGATCCCTTTCCAAAGTTGGCTTATTGCCGAGCACTGTAATGGAGTTATTGCAATGAGGATGAAACAACATGAGGGTTATATAAAAATAAAAATAAACATGTAAGTAAATAAATAAAAACAACAGAAAGATGCCACTTTAAAATTTTTGGTTTTGGCTTGTTTCAGGTTGTTTGTTAATACACTGCTCTAAATATTCTTAGCATATAGGAAACAACCATGCTTGGTCAGCCTAAAGGGGCCATTTACTTTGACTCCCACAAGGAAACACACCAGGGTATCTTACCACACAAAGACAGTGAACCCCAGTGAGTCTGGATGATGAAAAGTCAGGAAAGACTATCTGGGAACCTGCAAAACCAGATGAGTTGTCTCCACATGACTGAGAGAGGAATATGATATAGGCCCATAAAAAAAGGAATGCTGTGGAGAGGAAGAAGAGCATGGAATTGTTCCCTGTCTCAGCCAATACCAAAATAGGAGACATCAAATCAGACTAGCACATAGCAGGTTCAAAACAATAAAAAAAAAAAGAAAAAAAGAAAAGAAAAAGCAAAGGGTCTTCACACATGCCACTGATCTTTGGAATACACTAATGAAAGATTTGTGGATGCTAGATGTTTACATGAGCTCAAACTAAGCTCCAGTGTGACTTGTCCAACAGAAGGTCAGAGCTGATAAAGTGTTTTCTGGAATTATTTGCAGTTTTGCATTTGGGACAGGTCTTCCATGATGGGGGATTTCATATGAGGAGGGAAAAAGGGCCCTTAGTATATCATTGTGCTCACTGCACATTGGTAAATACCATCCCTAGTAGCTCTGAGTAATTGTTTTTCAGTTTACAAAGCCAAACAGCCCTAACTGTGGGGGCTCAACATTCATAATTCCAGAGTAGAAAAAAACTATAGGTACTCATACAGGGACACTCAGCATCTTAATGCAGTTCCTTATTACACTGTTTTCCCATACGACAAGCCACAGGCCCTATTCCCTTCATTACTCTGTTTTCAGATAGTCATAACTGAAGCAAGACTTTCCAGCCATTTTCTGGGTCTCTGCTTATTTCCCCAGGAGAAGGTCTCAACTGTTGGGCAAGGAATAGGCAGAGCCTAAGAGTCCTGATGGGAATTGAATGTGGCATGGTCATAGCAGGTCTCATTTCACTGTGACAATCTCCCTGCTTACCTGTAACATCAAGGTGAGTAACAGCCTCCTGTGAGACAGTATTGCCACTCACAGCACAAACGTATTCCCCCTCGTCGGCTACTTGCACTTGCTGGATAATCAGGAGAAGTGCTCTTCTCTGCCAGCGCCCCTTAATCCTGCACCATTCGTCATCCTGGCACTGCTCCACCACCCCGCCCAGGCTGGATGAAGAGCACAGTGGAACATCTCTTTCCTTTTCCTTTTTGTACCAAAGCAAGCTTGTGTTGGAGGGCACACTGTGTGTCAGCTGGCAGGACAGAGTCACTTGCTCACCAACAAGGACAACGGAAGGATCAATGCTGATGGTGATAGGAACTTCACCTGCAAGGAAGAGGTGGGATCAAATGCATTGTTTTTCTCTGCAAATATACTATTTCTGTTGAGGGAGCAATAAGGCTAAAAACTATGTGCTACTGTAATCCAAAACAGAAATTCAAGGTTTAGGCTAGAGTTGTCTAGTCCCCTGCAAAAATGCACACTGGGTCTTGAGTAACTGCTACCACCTCCTTCAGGCACATACATGCTTTAGGATTTCCACATTTCCAGGTTTTATATACATGTCAGTCATATTACATGTTTGTGGAGAAGAGGGGCATTGTGGGCAGCAGTTTATTCAAGAAGACAATAGGTACGCTGATGGGAGGATTGCAAACGAAAGCTCACTGAGCTAGGAGCAAGTCACCAGAAATGAGCTGCAAGGAGCTGATGATTTGCACAGCCCGAAAGCAGTCTGCACAGCCTCTTGCTCTCCACTGGCCCTGGTTGTGTGACCTGTGAGAGACTGATCACGCCTCTTTCATGTGTGTAGCAAGATAATACACCTATGTTTAGTCCCTGAGACAACTGACACCTCAGAGCAGGACTGGAGTGTCTCACCTCGTCTGAGATGGCCAATGTTATCCCACAATGTTATCCCTCACTTGGGATTGGAGGTGCCAGCCATTACATGGGATCTACAGCACATTTATTCCTTCAGAGAATGGGAATATGAGCTGAAGTGCAAGTGTGATAACTTAGGATAATTGGCTAGCTGAACTGAATACTAAGTCGTGTTTAAGGCATGAGCAGAACTTGGCGTTGGTATAGGAGGTTGCTGTTAGCCTTCTCCTTCTGGATTGGGGCTTGAACAGTAACAGCCATTATCTTGCTCTTCCCTGTTCCTTAGCAGAGTCACCTGGAGACCCACCTCAGAAGCTGAGTCACAAAGGTTTGAGGTGGCTCAAATCAGTGGTTTAATTTGGATCCGACTCCTGACCATAAAGTGCCAGGCATGGGATTAAAACAAGTATCCTAAAGGTGACTCAGGCAGGGACTGGCATCTCGGATCAAAGCAATCTCATTCTGATGTATCCGTCTACACTGAAGTTAGATTTAAATCATTGTCTCTCCCTGAGGGGCTTTTCACCCTGGACAACAATCCTCTAGTGATCAGCAACTAAGATGGTCCACAAAAGAGATGTTTAACTTGGTGGCACTGTCTTTTTTCTACCAATGCAGGGAAATGGGAAAACAGAAGGCTTTTTCTTTTCTTTTTTTTTTTTTGTTTGTTTTTGTTTTTGTTTTTTTCATGCTTAGAGGAAAAGTGTAGATGAGGTAGAGTGGAACTAGAACTCCATTCCAGCTTCCTCCATGGATTCTGCTTTCTTCATTTCACTGCATGCACTGATCTTCCATAGAATTCATCATATTTATTTCTGTTCTATAGCTAAACCGAATTACGGGATATAGTAAGGAGTTTCTTACCTGTAAACCACTTTGAAATTAAAAAACATTTTGGAAGAGCTAAGAACAGGACTGCTCTGAGATTCATTTCTAAGCACACGTTCCAAAAAAGTTCCAAAAATATAATGTCCGTCAAGTTACGTTGCTTATAATCCTCCTGGAAATGGCTGATGAAATGTGAGAAAGAGGAAGAATTCCTGAGAGGAATAAAACATAATGAAACATAATCTTGATAAAACAGAAACACTTTCTCAAGCAAGGCATAGAAATCCTCACTCCTCTTTAGCATGGCTCTACCTGACTGGGTAACTTTTGGGGAGCTGAGTCCTGGGAAGAATAGATGGAACACATAGCACAGATGTTTGGCATCTTGGGTGGAAGTTATCTAGCAGCTTGCTCTCTGGTCATCATTAGAAGGGTCTAGGGTGATTAGTGGAGGTGGCAACCCAGAGGCTGCTGTGTATATTATAAGTGGGAAATATCCGGCACACCTCCTGCTGATGTTTATCCTAAGTGCAAAATGTGTGGCTTGAACAGAGGCTGCATAAAGAAAATTCCTTAAGACTCTCATCTGGGCCTTTTCCCCTCATCTGTTCAAGCATTTTCCAAAAGACAATAAAGAAGCAGCAAAGAATCACATGCAGGATGGAAAAATCTTCCCCTTTTAGCTAAGCTCTTTCTGACCGTATTTCTAACCGGGCTGATTATCACTGTATGACATAGTTCTGAGTTGAGCTCAAACCACAACATGGGCCTCATGAAGGATTTAAATATATTTAAATTGTGATGAAACACCGTCACACTTTCCCTCTTGGGCTGGGAATGGCATAGCATTTAGGCCATCACCTGAAAGATATCTTTGCTTTGTCAAGGATGGACTTGACAACCACAGAAATGCTCTACAGAACAACTACATCTCCTGAGGTGAAGATTTTGTGGTTTTGAAGGAAATACTTAGGAAATATTTCTTTGCTTCTAAACAGGGCAAACAAAAATAGGAAGCTCTTAAGAACTGATCTAGTTTTGCCCTCATTGTAGCTGAGTATCATTTTATTTTGGCATAAACTGCCGACTCTCTATCTTGTCGTCTCTGCTGGATGGATTCTTGCAGATCTGTACTAGCCTAGAAGAAAATCCATGAGCAACATGGGGAGCACAGACAGACCCTCGATTCCCCCCAGCTAGCTGCATACTGTAATCATTGGGGTCCTTCTTGCCTGCTTTCTTGGCACGAAGAACTGGGTTGATCACAGGGCATTCTCAGTTTTGTCATTGTCAGCACACTGAGGAGCCTTAATGACCCTGATCACCCTCACCTCCAACCACTCTCTGCCCATTGCTCTTGGAAATCCATTTAAGTCTGTGCCATGGACTGCAGCCCTGTGCCTACCTCTCCCTCCTTGACAGACTTTGGACCATGTGTCCTGAATGGACTTTGGACTCACGTTGGAGCTTGTCTCTAGCCCTGTCTCCTTTTGCTCCTGTCTGAACTCCTTAGTTGGATTCTCCAACCGGTTCATCACTTTTCTTTGTGTGGGGCTGCTGATGGACTCTGTCACCAGCACCTGGCTCTGCTTGCTGTGTTCAGACCCTGTGGGACTGGCCATGTTGGGGGGCAGGGGGGGAACATCTTCCACAGCTCATGGCTCACTGTCTCTGAGGGAACAGCCATCCATCACTGTTTCCTAACCATCCGTCTTATGGGGAATAGGAATAGCTGATTTCAAACTGATTTTGATGGCAGGCCAGGAGTTGAGGATGCCCTGTGTCAGCCCTGTACTTACACTGCTGGGCTCTCATGCAATGGATGGGCCACATCACCTGCTCTTGTTGGATCCTTTTAGGAAACTGGGCTGTGCCTCAATGCTTCCCCACCTACTTTGATTGTACAGTGTCACATCCTGGTGCAGGATGCACAGGGTAAGAATACATCTTGGAAGTGGATGTGATGCAGAAAATCTTGCTTTCACTTTGTAACAAAGTAGCAGATGTGGTCTATGCATAATTGAGGGAAAGTGGCTGCCTAGTCCGGTTCTCCCATGACCTCCTTAGAAACTTTTCCAGGGTTCCATCTCAGGAGGCTTGAGATAAGCAATGCATTCCGCAGGGTTGCAACACTGGACCTCATCTGTGCACACAGTCCCAGTCAGTTGTGAGTTAACTACCACCAGCCACTCCCTTCTTTTTTTACACTTCCTCTCACAGCCTTGCTAAGTCAATTAGCCTGTGTCTCCCAGCATGTCCTATTCCCTATCTCTATGGCTATGTTATCTTGCACCTGCAATCTATCTTAACTCCAACAGGCTTGCACTCTTGCCCTTGATCGATGAAAAACACCAATGAACAACTGAAGAGTAGTAAAAGAGCTGTTCTCCAGGGCAATAAAACTGAGTGTTGTAAGGAAGCACCTGGGGAATACACCATGACTTGCAAGAGTCTGCCATTTACTCTAAATGCACAGAGTGTAAGAGGGAGACAATTCAAGCATGGTGCATGAGAACACCAGAGGATGTCCTAATCACCCAAAAGGCAGGTTAGAGAATAATGTTTCCCCTGGTAAGCCCCCTCCCTTTCCTTTTGCAAGCAACGAAGTTGTGATGAGCTATATTTTACAAAAGATCAACTACATACAAAAATGCACATTAATCCACATTCTGATTGCAAGTTTGCACTTACAAGCTCTTTCCATAATACTCTATTTGAAGGACAGAGTATTAGCATTTATGGCTCAACCATTCAAGAATACAAAAGAATGAAAACAGCAAAATTTGTATCTATCATTTCATATTTGTTTGCACTTTTCTCCTGCAACCCTTAATTCCTTGCTATTCTAAATGTTTACACCTATATTATGAAGATCATTTTAACAGATGTTTACCACTCCAAAGCAGAGAATGTTACATTTTCAATCATTCACATCAGAATACTATATATATTTACAAAGTAGTAGTTCAATGAAATAAAATAATTAAAACTACAGTATAAATTTCAAAACAATACCTGATTAACTTATATAAATATTCAGAGGTTTAGTTATCAAAATAGTCCTTCCTTAATAACATTAAGATATCCTCTACTATGTTTCTTATCATTACAGCAATCACAAGTTATATCTTGTGAAGTAGTAAATAGAATATACCTGGACAAAATGGCATCTAGAATATATTATTTTCCTGTCTTCATTGTGCTTCCTTTTTAGCATTTGAAAGTCTTGTGCTCTTACCTGCCAGAAGAAATCTCTTGACTACTAGTTAGTGAAAAAATGCAGGAAGAAAGATGACTCAAGTTCCAGGTTGAGGTAGGAGGAGCAATTCTGCACTAATGAGAAAAGGACAAGAAATGCCTCTCCCTTGTTGCTGGAAAATAAAATCAGGAATACTGGTATAACAGGACAGGTAATTATTAAAAAAAAAAAAAAAAA
>VXAA01004881.1:5267-32441 GCA_013399115.1 Anseranas semipalmata
GGGGGGGGCACAGAGGGCCATGGGATGCTCTGTGCCCCCTCCCAAGGCCTCTTGCCTGATTTTTCGCTGTTGAGAGGGATGCTCGCACCCCTCCTGGCAGTAGCTTTGGGTCCTGGTGTGATGTGCCAGCGTGGGGCCCCGGGGCAGCCAGACTGCTCGGGGCAGGACTGTCCATCTCCTGCACTCGGGGAGGCTCCTGGCAATAAGCGATCCCCCCAGAGCACGGGAAGGTGCCAATAATGACAGTGTCCATGCTCCCGGGGCACTGCCAGTGTGGGTAAGTGGCTGTGACATTTCTCCACAGCCCTGGAGGGCTGTCCCGAGGGAGGGCATTTGGCCGGACCCTCTGCTAGCCCCAGGCATCACAGCAGCACAGCCGGAGCCATCCCGTGTCTGACACGCTCGCCCACAGCTCGAGACACAAGATCTTTCCCAGTACCGCATCAAACACAGCCCCTCGGAGCCCCCGGCGTCCCCTGGGGCTGAGTGACATTTGCAACGCGTCGCGCGGAGCTGGCACGCTGCGGCCTCTGCTTGGCACCGCCGTTCCCCGCATCTATCCTCGCTTCCTTCTCCAAAGTGCAGCAGTCACGTTGGCCTTGGTATTTGGAGAGCGCGTGTGAGTGTATCTGAGGGGAGCGAGCGAGAAAGGATGCGTGGAGGAGGCTACTCCTAAAATATGTGCATTTAAATTGTCCAAGGGAATTGCTGACATTAGTCCGCTTTGTTTTCGGGTTTTATTAGTGTCATTCAGCAAGCCTCCCCCTGCAAGCTGGGTAACAAATACCCAGCCATGCCCGCTGGAGGTGCTGCTCGGCGCTCAGCCTGCTGCAGCAATGCACATAAATCCCCTCCTGCCCTCGCCAGCCTGTGCCGAGGCACCTCCTGCACCCGGAGAGCATCTCCCGTGCCCGTCTGTGCTCCCAGCTCTCACGCCAGGCAGCGATACGTCCTGGCCATATTGTGCCCGTTTATGTTATATTTACGGACACCTGTTTTGCACAGCCTCCTTCCTTCCGACACAAGCAGGGTGACGAAGGGCTCTGTGCTCGGGTGCCCTGAGCTCCGCCGAGCCCCCGGCCCCGGGGCTCCCATGGGCTGGGAGCTTGTCCTTCCTTCCCTTTCTGCATCACTGCTTTTATATAAAACCAGACGATAGACCATAAAGCCCAGCACACAGAACTCGCCGAGAATTGACTGGCTGTAGTAGATACACGCTGCTGCCATAAATATTTATGGAGATACAGTCAGCTGTGGTATGGGCTAACACAAATGTAAATAATGCCGTACACGCCGAGCTGCTACGGACAGCGCTGTAAGTAGGAATAGCGTTTCATCACGAAATCAATTTAATGAATCCGTTATACTGCGGGGGAAGCGACCACGGCAGCACCGCTGTGCCCACCAGCAGGAGCCCAGCGACAATGCGGGGCTATGCAGAGCCTGTGCCTCATGCACAGCCCCTCCTGCCATGGGGACAGCAGGAGAAGTGACCCTCCGCCCGCTTCCCAGTGGGTGACGGAGGTGAAGAACCACCGGAGAAGAAGTGTGGGTGCAGGTGACGGAAGGGAGAAAGACGTAGCTCTGTTTTACTGGATGTTACGTGATGTTAAATGTGATGGTGGCCCTGGGCAGCTGGCTGGGGTGGGAGAAGAAGACTTTTTGGGGAGAGCGGATACAGGTGGGTTTAGGTGGGAACTGATGCTGTGCACCTTGGGTCCCTCTGGTGTTAAACACCCCCGAGCTGAAACCTCATTTTCGAGTGATTTCAACCTCTAAATATCTGTGTGCCCTCAGCTAAGGGTACCTACCAATGCTGCTAAAGCCTCCCAGGACGTGGATGTCTTGCATTTTTCTCCTGGGTAAGGGAAGCTTCATGAAATCAAGAAACAGCTTGCTGGGATGAAATCTCTGCTTTGCAACAGGCTTCCTGATGCCTTTGGGTGAACCACCTGATCTTTCTCTTTACATTTTCTGCGGCAGAGTGATCTCTTCTGACCAGGCATTGCCCTTCCTGGCCGTGCCTTTGCTGAGCTGTAGCACAGAGCAGGCTCTGGTTCACACAGCTTCTACAGCTGATGATCAAAGGCCTTTTGTAAATGGGGACAAAGTGGATCTGAAGTTGTCCTTCGTTTCACTTGAGTAAAACTGTTGGTGATGCAAAAGACCAGCAACTCTTATGTCCTTGCTTATGGACCTTTCAAGTGCCTCGAGGATGAGGAGTGCCGCGTGTATCTCAATGCAGAGGTACACTGCAGAGGATGGGGGAATTTGACTGTGGGCATATTCCTAAAATTGTTCTCAGCACATAGACTATTTCAAAGCAGTTCACCGTTTCACAGTTTTGACCCACACTGATTTAGACGTGGATCATGTTAGTGCTGAAGTGCCCCAAGTGGATGGATGGTACTGTCAGAACCAGCCGACATTTTGGGAGATATTTGCTCACAGCTCCCTCTTTGCAGGCTTATCCCAACCAGGTAATTAATGTTGGGCCACCTGAGGCAAGGAGAGGCAGAAGAGGCAAGAACATGGCCAGTGTAAATTGGATTTTTTCTTTAAGTGAGCATTTCTGGATATTTTTGAGCTGCCCGTCAGCTCAAACAGTGGGAACACAGCTGGATCACCTCTAGCTGGATACAGTCTTTGCTGAATTTCATGTGCCGACTCCGTGCTCATAAGCTCAGGAGTATTTTGACCCATTCAGCTCCATGCAGAGGCTGTTGGTAGAGCAGGAGGGCCAGAGAGACTCAGTGATTGTGTTGTCTGAAGCACTGAGTGACCCAGTTTTTGGCCAGCCTGCTTTATGAATACCTGGGCTTGAGAGGTGAGAGCTGGGCTTCCACACCAGGGACCCCAGTGAGGGCGTGAGCCCTGTGTGCACATCACGGGGCTCTCCTCCCAGCACCAACCAGCAAAGCCAGCTGGAGAGAACAGAGGGGACCGGGTGTCTGAGTTTTGCAAAAAGGCATTCCTGGCCTGAAAATGAATACTGAATGTCCCTGCAACCGCACTGCCAAAGCCAGTTCATCTATTTAGGCCGTTTGTGCCTTGGGGAAGGTGGTGATGGTGACGATGATGATGATGACAATGATGACGACGATGATGATGACAATGATGATGATGATGACGACAACGACGACTGCTTCGTGCCGGTCAATGGGGGATGCACAATGTGACCCCCAAGTGCCATGCTCAGCTCTGTGGACACCAGCATTTGTTTGCCTGCTTCTCACGCCTGTAATCTGGGCACAGCTGCACAGCACTGTAAAGAAACACTTTTAGCATCTGTAAAAGCGTATTCTAGCAGCCTGGTACTTAACCTTGCAGTTATTTTCAATTAACTAGACTATCAGAAACTATTTCTGTCCTAGCTTTCCGGAGGTTCATGCGGCTGCACACACGGTGCCGTGCTCCTGCACAGAGCAGTATTGTTTTCATGAGCTTTTGGGTGGATTGACTTAACCATGCTGTGTTGTGTTAACACGGCATACTAGCATCTATTAATATGAGGCACTTATGCATAGTCAGATGATTTTTTAATTTTTGGCGTCTTCTCCTATTCTAATTAATGGACTGAAAGGTGTGGGAAAGAAAAATAGCAAAGTGCAAAGGCCAGTCATGTGGCCGTGCTGTGTGCGAGCCTCCCTGTTGAAATTAATGATTGTCCCACATGGAGGAAAACCGCTGGGTTGAGTCTGTCCTGCCTGTATGTCTCATGATGCCCATTTCACTACCTTCTGAAGGGCAAAGAAGAGAGGCTTTAGGGCTTTTTATCAAGGCAGTTGCACTGCCAGGATGCATCAGTGCTTAGAGGCAGCCTAAACCCTGGACCGACCCCTTTTCCTTCCATTTTCCTCCTTACTTTGGTATGGATGGACTTCCTCCCAGCCTTGCAAGGTGCAGGAAAGCAGCCCAAATTTGGAGTAGTTCTGCCAGGCTGAACCCCTGCCACCTATAAACCTGGGTGACCGGAGCGGGTGGAAGACTGTCATAGCTGTGGGCACACGTTGGTTAATTAAATGCACTGAGCTGAATGGAAAATCAGGAATTTCATGGGCCCTCAAAGCACCCTGGTGACCTGGCTATAAACCGCAGTGTGTTCTGGAGCAAGCTTGAGGGCCAGCGTAGGCTTGGTCTTTATGTCAGCAAGTGACAATCCAAATGATAGCCATCACAGCCCCTCGCTCTGGCTGCTGCCTGCAAGCGGAGAGCAGAAGCTGGGAAGGGTTTGAGGCGAGAGGCAGCTGGAGCCGTCACAAAAGCAGCCGCGGAATATTGCGTCGGAGAGAAATTAGGACAAACATTTCTGGGAGCCTTGAAGGGAAAGGCTGTTTGTTTAGCCTTAAAGGGGGCAGGCTGCTCCCCGCGCTGCTTCGCTTGCCTCGGCCTGGGAGACAGCCTTCATGCTTCTGAACGGCGAAATCCCTGCCAAAAGAGGAGGAGAGGATGGATTTCGTGTGACGCGGGGTGCGGGGAGGGGAGCACGGTGCCACCGTGGGGTCCCTGCTCAGCGTGCACCCAGCGGAGGCGGGGGTCTGTGGGTCCGTCTGCCCTGACCCCCCTTCACGGGGGAAGCGAAGTGACAGGGACTTTGCTCCAGCACAGTGGCCACTTTGAAAAAAATGTTTCAGGCAGACAATTTATTGGGTTTAATTGCTCTTTAATCCCCCTGATCAGCCTGGTGTGGAGAAATACCCTCTGAATGGGGGAGCCGGTTTGAAAAGGCCTGGGAGGGCTGGGAGGGCTGGAGGCAGGATGGAGGGAGGGAGGGAGAAAGGGAGAAAGGGAAGGAGGGATGGAAGGACGGACATAAGGACGGATGGAGGCAGGATAGAGGGAAGGATGGAAGGATGGAAGGAAGGAGTCTGGGACAGATGGGGGAGCAATGGAGGGAAGGATGTAAGGAGGGATGAAGGTAAGATAGAGGGAAGGATGGAAGGATAGAAGGATGGACGGAAGGAGAGCCCCTCGCCCTGCCCACACATCCTGGCCCCACTCTACATCCTGGTGCCCTGGTGCCGCTGCCCACAGCTGGCATCTCCTGCAGTGATTTTATCAATGGATTAAAAATCCCTGGGCCACTTCTCCTGTCTCCTGCACCTTCCTGTGCAGAAGAGGTTGGACCATGCAGTGTCATCGCAGCAAGTGCATGGCCAGGGGCTTTCCTGGCTGCTCCCAGCCAGGGACCCCGGCAGCAATGAGGCAGGGAGGGACCCACAGGTGTCGCTGGCACCCCAGGGCTGACCCCAGGTCCCCAGGGAAGCGGGGACTGAAGTGCTCCCTCCCTCCTGGTCGGCAGGGTATCTCCAGCTGCTTTCACGGGGTGCATTTAACTTAGAAGGCATGAAATCACCTGGTCTGCGCCATCACACCGAGCAATCAGGGAATTATAAAAGCTTAATAATGTTTAAAAGAAACAGGGTACACTAAAAATGTGCCTGTACATCTCACCTCTTGCTGCTCAGCTCTGACTCTTCACGGCCAAGGTCTGCTCTCCCATACACTGGCGCAAATCCAGAGTGCTCCAGGGGTGGTTGTGGTTTGAGAGACACGAGCATACAGCCAGCGTACCCCCAGCGCGAAGGGAGGTCGTATTTGCCCAGTGTAACCAGCAGAATAATCTATGCAGCCCTACCCTGGAAATAATGCAGGTTTTCTGTTCTCAGAGACAGAACTCAAGGCCGTTCTTCTGCGTCACAGAAGCTTGCCCAGCTGAGGGCTCCTCCTATCTCTGTTTCCATAAGTGAGCACCAGAACTACCTTTATTTTTATTTTTTTTCTATTCAGGGCATATGAATCATTCCCTTTCAGACACAGTGCTTACAGACAAATTCACCATGCTGGTTCAAGGTGTGCATTGCCTTTTATCCCGTAGGTATCATTCTGGTTTTATTATACATTAAGCTGAGTGCACACTTTTGCTTGCTTGGGTACAAGGAAAAGCACTCCAGTTAATTCCCAGCGTTACAATATGCTACTGGGAACCTGAGTCTACAGGCTCCCAAGAAAATTAACCCAGGCTTTCCACTTGAGATTTCATTGGTTTTAAATCAAGATCACAAACTAACTATAGGCAGGTTAATGACAACTAGAAGAAAAAAATTGCACTGATGAGCCCAAAAGGCCCCAAAGTACATTAACCACAAGACTCGTTTTTTTTTTTCCCCAGCCTTCAGCAATGCAAACTGTCAAGGAAAACCTTCCCAGTGCCTAAAATATGCAACACAAACAAGATTGCTTTCGTTCTTACCCGTGGCACAAAAAAATTACGCAGGCATCTTCCAAGGCAGAAAACCTCAAATCTTTCATGCAAATTGCTGTAGCTGGAGGGTCGTAGATCTGCCCCGAGCAGCCAAAGCTGCGGGGAACCCCAAGGACAGGTTGTTGTGCCTCGCCAAAGCAAAACACCCGGTTGCAATGCTGCTGCTGAAGAGCTTTGTGCTGGATCATGTGAGGAAAGGGGATATTTCCGTCTTGGAGTCAGTCATGTTCCTGCACAGCAAGACATGGTGACTCTGGCTGCGCATTCATGTAGGGATGGGCATGGGTGTTCCCTCTTGGTTAAGGCAAGCTTTGGCTGGGAGCTTCTGTTCACTGCAGCACCCTTGGGGCTCCTCAGAAATTGCATTTCTTGGCTCAGGGACTGACAGAGCTATGAGCTACAAACATACGAGGGACCAGAACTCCTCTTTTTGTCCTTTCCAGTGGCTGCTCCACCTGCTCGGGCAGGCGCGGGAGCAGTGGGCAGCTGAGCTCTGACTCACGGTGTTCTGAAAAGCTGAGCATCCTCCTTCCTGCAAGCCCATCCCCAGCTTTGGGGCAGGCTTCTTCCCGCCTCATCTGCCCCCTGAGCTGCTGGCAAGGAGCCGGATGCTGGAAATGGGCTTTTTGTCTGGGTGAGAAGGTTTGGTTGGGGATGTCTCGCTGGTGCAGCGACACACTCGTGCTCTTCCAAGGCAATGGGCTTATCTGTAACCAACCAAATGTTTTCACATTCATTTTCTCAGCAAGAAACAGGGGAAGTGATGGCTGAAGGCAGGATGGGGATTTTAACCCCAAAATTCATTTACAGAGGAGCCTGCATGGAAAAACCCATGGGTTTTCTAAACAATTTGGTTGGGAACAGGAATAGGTTTCCCCTCTCAGTTCAACCAGTTCTGTACCCACATCATCCTGGTAAATCCACGTAAATGACTCCTGATGATGGCGGGGCAGGAAAGTGGCATCAGAACCCCTAAAACACCCTATTTTTAACACGAAGCCCCAAACTGACCCAACGTACTGTAACTCCTTCCCTCTACACCTTCTCTGTGGTTGCTTCCAGATGGAAACATTACATTTCTGTATAGAGAACTGCATAGAGAGACATTTTGTCCTTGTGACAGACACAGCACATCTATGGGTTGCAGGCTTTTTTTTTCCTTTTCTTTTTCTTTTTTTTTTTTTTTTTTTCCCTCTTTTTTGGCAACTTCTTCATTGGCTGCCTGAGGCAGGAGAGTTTTGCTTCCCCAGGAAGCGGGCTTGCCAGGCGTGCTCCCCGGCCTCTCGCTGCTCTAATTACTAGCACGAGGACAAACAGATGAGGAGCCATGAATGGGGTCAGTTCCTCCTGAAAAAAAAAATAATAAAATTATATATCAGATCTGAAACCGCCAGAACAAGGCATGAAAGTGCCGTGGGGTGAGCAGCGATCGAAGTGCCTGGCCGAAGGCTTCCAGACGCACGATGCTACCAAGCCTGGAGCAATGCCTGAGCCCAAAAAGGGGATTAAAGGCACCCCCAGGGTCACCGTGTCCTCCAGGAAGGGGGAATTAGCCGGGTGAAATGCCCAGGTGATGGTAGGAAATGGGCAGCACCTCGTCTTGTTGGGGGGGAAGAAGAAGCAGTGCGTCCCTTCTGCAGCTCCTGGTCGCCCTCCAGATGCACGCTCAGCTGTCCTGTCTGCAGCTTGCTGAGTCTCGACGGATGCTGGAAATGCTTCTCCTGTGACTCCTTCCTTCTCCCATGGACAAAAAGACACCTGCTGTTGGTGATGGCTGCTGCAGCTATCGGGGACCTGGCTGGATTAACAGATGCACCCAGAAACAGCAAAGCGATGGGTTGATTTACAGGTGCGTTGACATCCCCAGGAGCCAAGAGGGGGCTCAGCACCTGGGAAAAACACGTGATGAATGCCTTCACAGATTGCCTCATTGGGAAGCTTTTCCCTGAGTGTGACACTTCTTCCCAAAGGCAGGAGGGCTTCCTGCATGTTTGCTCACGTACAAGGATGTGCTGAATTTTGCATTCCTACCCAGCTGAGAGAGGAAACAATAAAGCAAATGAAGATGAAGCTGGGACCGCAGCACCAACAGTGTTCTACTGGTTCATCGCTGTTTGCTCAGGCCTGGGGAGATTGATGCCTCTGTGCTTTCCTGCCAGGTCTCCTATTAAGGAGAAACTCTTCATTGCACTTTTTGGAGGAGTTAATAGCTTCAAATGGGAAAGGACAGGGCAGGACACAGAAATCAGAGATCACACGAGGTCATTTTGTCTTGACAGGCTGTGGCCAGTTCCTGAGCTCTATCTTTATCCAAAGACCTAGAAACTGTGCCAGCATCATTGCAATGTTTAACCCTCTGTGAAAAACACTCATTTCTATTGCTGTTGGCTTAGCGAGGACAGAAGTAGGTTTTAGCCCTCGCTCCAGCAAGGCTAACGCACAAACCTGAACTGCTGCAGGCATCTCTCCTGCAGCGGGAGCGACTGCCCCGTGACGGGCAGGCTGTATCCTGGGGGAAAGCAGGGGATGTGGCCCCTCGCTGCCCTGCAGGGAGGGTTTGGGCTGCAAATGCTGCAGCTCCTGAGCACGCCTGGCCGATCCCACGCCTGACCTGGTGCCGGCGGGGTCCTTTCGACAGGGCGATGGATGCCGAGTCAGGGCCGGCTGATGGCGGCTGTGACCCGAAAAGCAGTGCGGTAACGATGCGGGCACTCCCGCGGTGACAGATTCTAGTATCGTAAGGAGCCTGCGTTGCCAGACCTGAGCTGATGAGAATTAATTGCTGTCAGTGGCGGGATCTAAGTCACCGCCAGGCTGTGGCTCCCAGCCTTCACCATTTGAACAGCCCGCACCCGATCCGCGATGTTGGCAAGTGCTTCGTGAACAGATGCTCGGGAAAATTGGATCATTTACAACGTGTTTACAAATACTTGCTGCTGGCCGATTTCCAAGTTTAACATCCTCGACACTTGGAGAAAACACGTGGGTCTGTCCCCAGCTGTGTCCTCCGGGTGCTTTCTGCTGGGACTTGCGGGACTTTTGCCCTGCCCGTCCCCGGGTGCAGGAGGAGCGATGTCCCCTGCGCAGCCTGGCTGGGATGCAGAGGAGGTGACAGCTCACGGCTGCTTCTGGGTGCAAAGCACAGCCACGGTTTGGAGGAATTTTGAATTAACAATGTAGCCTCACAGGCGCAGGCATCTCACTCTCGTTAATGCATTTATTTTGCCATGCAGCACCTGGGACTGGGTTCGGCATCTTCACAAAGTCTCTGGGCTTGGCTAATTCCTCGCCTCGCTCTGCTCCTGGCTGCTGTGCTGGGCTGCTGGACGCTTACTGCTGCTTACTGCCACAGGGCTGCGTGGCTGGAGCTTCTCCTGTGGGGGAAAGGGAGCTTGAAGAGGCACGGACCAAGGTATGGGCAAGCAATTTGGGTGGATTTCTGCCTCCTCTGGATGTCTATTCATGCACCAGCAGCTTTGACATCAGTTGACTTGTACGTTCAACAGCAGCAACTTTGGGGAGCCCAAAGACTTTGGTTTATAGCTGAACAAGATGCAGTTTAGAGCATGCGGGCGGGTCTGGTGATGGGAAAGGCAAAGGCTGCTGTTTGCCTCATGGCTGTGCAAAACTTCCCCCAGCCAACAGATGCGCTTCTTAGGCTGTGACTTCTCACAGAGGTGCTGATACAAATAGGTGTGCGTGTTGCAAATACTCCCCTGTGCAGGCACATTCTGACCCTGTTCTCTTCCAAATGTCCATTCCCTGAGTCCCCAAAATACTGCTCTGAAACAAAGGTTTGACATGACTGAGGGGCTGCAGGGTAATCACCGTATCGCGCCTTTCTCCCTATAGCTCACTTACAGCTGTTTGCTCTGGCTTGGTTTTCCGTTTGCTGGGCATGTGGTCCATAGGAACACCGCAGCCCAATGCCCCTGCCTAGGCAAAGAGCATCCTCCCAGCTCTTAAAACTCCCTTTTTAATGTAAAAACAAGGGGAGAAAGAAAATGCTTGGCTGGACCCGGCTGTTCAGCCCCTGCCCGGACCCGTCACTGCTGCAGCAGCGACGGCAGAGGGAGCACACGCCGCTGCCTGCCAGGCACTGTGTTTTTTACCTAGAAGTGACTTTTAATTTTAATTTTCTAGCAACAGTGAGGTAGCCTGGCCCCTTCGCCCCCCCCGGTGATGTTTCCTGATTGGCACAGCAAGCCCCGAGCGATCGCAGCGGCGGGGAAGAGCTTTGCCTCTCTGGTGCGAGAGCAAATCCTGCAGCCCGGCTGCAGTTTGCTCCCAAGTAAGAAGCTTGGAGATATCGATTGGGACTGGTGAAGAGATGTGCACAGGAGAAAGAGCACAAGATTTGGGGATTTAGAAATGATATAATTGGATTCCTGAATTAAACACAGCCAGCAGGAAGGCTGGCAACAGCATCCGTGCAGGGGCTGATGCAGGCTTTCTCAGCCTCGACCACCTGCACGCCCAAGGTGGGACCATGCTGGTTGATCTCCCCTGGGGTGAACGTGCTTCGGGAATATCTTTGCTGATGGGCCAAAATGATGGTGCTGCTTCCACACGCGTGGTGTTAGGACTGATTTTCCTACGGTGTCATGGCGTAGACTGGTTCGTCTGTCTGGGGCCGGATGCTCTGTCTGAAGGACGGGTGGTGGCTTGTGGTCTCCAGGGGTGACCCATAGTTGCACTTGCCTGTGCTCTGCTTCCAGTCGCTAAAAAAATCTTATTTTTTTAAATTTGTAACATTTTAAGCTATAATCTCTTTTGTTGTTTATGTTAATACCCAGCGACATCTAATTTGCCATATGTCTCTCTATATCTAAATGTCACAAAGCATATGCTACGTGGCACGGAAGCCAGAGGCTCCATAGGATAACCCCTTCCTGCTGGTAGTTCGCGGCTGGGCTGTGTGACATCGGTACAGGAGGCACAGGGCCACTTTGCACCATTTCAGTGATGGAGCTGGGTCCCAGAGCAGGGCAGCCACTGGCCCCCCAGCCCTGGGGGACTCAGGTAGCGTCCCCTTGTCTAGAAATGCCACTGGGGACAGTGCTAACCCACCCCAGAGGACTTGCCCCAAATGCAGAGCTTCAGGGCAAGGTAGGAACCCACCCGGTGTAACTTTTACCCCCAAAGCCCAACTTCTGCCTCCTGGCTCAGGGGCTGAGCATCCTCAGCATCGCAGCCCGCAGCAGGGGCCCTCCAAAACATCGTCCAGCTACAGGTGTTAGCTTCTGGCTGTTCAACCACATGCTTATTACTATGTATAGGAATCATATATTCATCTTTTATATGCATTTAAACATTTTGAGAGACTTGGGAGCCCCAAAGCAACAAAAAGCCCATGTTTTGCAAATTACCGCTTGTAGTTTTCAGGTATCGAAGCCTCCCCAGGGGGTTCCCACTCCCCGGCTGCCTCTGGCCGGCTGATTTTCTGGCCGTGTTTCCATGGAAACGGAAGCTGGATGGGTGAAAAAAGGGGGAAAAAAGTTCTTGCACTCGGTGGCATTTCCCAGCTTGGAAAGCGGCGTTGCCGCAGGTGCTGAGGTGGCGGCAGGACCCGTGGTGGGAGCGGGTGGTGGGACATGACCTGACGTCCCACGGTGGGTCAGCTCTGCCGCTTGCTGCAGCTAGAGGCTTTAACGTTATTCCTTGCGGCGGCTTTGCTTCTTCGGAGCTGGTGATCTGGTTGCAAGGAAGAGTCTAAGGGCTGGGGCAGGGCACGGGGCTGTGCACGCTGTGTGACATTAAGGGACAGCCTCTGCCTGCGGGCACCTCAGGTCCCTGTCTGTACAGGCAAGCGGCGATGCTCGTTTACTTCGATCTGCTGCGACGAAGCTTTATTAACAACCACCTGCAAAGGCTTTGAAGCCCTCAGCTGGCCATCTCCCCAACGTGAGGAGTCAAAGCGGTGGGGCTGGTGCAGAGCCTCTCCCTCCAGATTGAGATATCAAATCCGAGGTGCGCTGCAGCAAGCTCAAAGCAAACCCTAAATTACGGTCTCTGCAGGGAGAAGTGACAGCCCTGCTATGGAGATCAAGGGCTTATGGAGATGGGGAGGCCAGATCTCTCTCTGGCGTCCTGATAGATTATGTGACACATCAGGTGTCAGGGCATCTTCTATTCCTAGGAGGTTAAACACGCCGTGCGATCAGGAGGGGCACATTTGCTGGGCTGACATGCTGGGCCGGGCGAGGAGCAAATCATTAAGTTACATCCCAGCACGAGACAGGCAGAGGCAGCTCGCTGAGGTTTACATAGCCTCAGGTGAGCTGTACGACAGGAAAATATACATTGATGTGAGGTTAGGCGTTCTGAAACATGAAATAATCAGCGGGTTGGTTGCTTATTACCGAGCCGGGTGAGAGGTGCTGTCATATAACGCAGGATCTCGGTTCGTGATGGTGGGTTTTATACGTATATACACACGCGTATGTGTACATACACACATACTGAAGGTGAGTATTAGCATTTAAACTGGAGTGTATCTATTTATCTGTTTATCTATTTATCTATATATATAATGCACAACTGGGGGACAGCCTGTCCTGCGGTTGTTGAACACCCATCCCTTGCTGTGGTTATTTGGATTTACCCGTGCCATTCCCTCCCAGCTTCTCCCTTGCACATTTGGGCTTTCTACCCTTACCCCTATTTCTCTTCTTTCAGCTCCAGGCTATTTTCTACAGGACAGTCTAAGGAAGTTTAAGGAGCAGATCCCAGCAGATGAAATCCCAGCAACCTGAGCATCTCTCACCCAGCAAACGTCACCTTGAGCACTGTGCACGTTGGCAGGGTCAACGGGGAGGAATTAAGGTCCCACTTCACCACGCTGACGGTTAACGAGCCACGAGGCACACGTGGCAGCGATGCTCCAGCTCTGCTCCCGTCCGCGGGTACCGCAGCACATATGGCGAGCCCGGACACACGCTGCTCAGGCCCCGTGAAATCCGGCAGCACAAGGGCACACGCCACGGAGCAAATATCAGCTCTGATCTCTGGCTGGCTCCGGGGCTTTCCGTTCAGAGCCGCAGTGTTACCTTAACTAATGGTTTTTCACTGCAGAAAGGGTTTCTCTAAAATCCTGTCTCAAATGAGAAGAAAATCAAGTCAGCTCTAGAATGGGATGAGCTGATTGCCGCAGCTACTCCCAGATTGGGGTTTTTAGGTGATTTTGGGAGCCGGGGTGGCAGGAGGGCTGCCGTGGGGTGCTGGGGGTCAGACAGCCGCAGCTCCAGCAGCCAGGAGGAGCCCAGGGAAGCGCAGGGCTCAGGGATGCTGCAGTGGGCACTCACGCACTGCCGGGCAGCAAAAACACCCTCTGGGTTTTGGGAGGTGACAAACATCACACTGCCCCAAGCCAACCCCTAAATGAGCGCGATGCCTTGGATTGTACATCTGTCGGGCCGCCGTCTGTTGTAAAACCTTGGTGCACCCAGGAACTGGTGCCTTGAAGCCGCTTTTCTTTTGGGGATGTTCACCCCGATCCGGGGCTTGGGCATGGTAGGGCAGCAGCCTGGGGCGGTGGTGGGGCTGCCACACATGTGCAGACCTCACCATCAATATACTGATGGTTTCATCCTCCAGTATGGTAAATCTAGTCGTTGTCATCTAGATGAAGGCAATACTGTAGGTTGTATTCTCCCCTTCCTTTCTCTCTGTGAGTGCCCAAACTGTGGTGTCGTCCATCTCCTTGATGATGTTCAAAGAAGGTCACTTCTCTTTACTGGGCAAGGTCCATCTCCAGGACAATGCTCCTCATACTGGGAGCCTGAACCCATAACCAGCCTCCTTCTCCACTGAGAGCCAGAGCTGCCCCACTTCCATCCAGGAATCTGCTGTTCTCCATCTTGTGACACTTTAAAAGTTAGTTTTCAAGTGAACAGTATAACATTCATTTTAAAAAATGTATTTAAAGCAAAAAAACACCTAAAATATTCCAAAAAAAATACATCCACTGCTAACCTCCGTTCCTCACTTCTGAGAAGTGGCTTCCAGTCTGCAGAGTTTACCTGGATAAAACCAGTTGTCCTTGATTTCATTGTCAGAGTGTTAAGAGGTAGTTTCATTATTCTAATTTAGCATGAAAATACATCTAAATAGCATTTCATTTTGCCCTTTCATAGTATTAAGTAACTGCAAGAATCTTTTCAAGAGCAATTGCCCACAGCTTTTTGTGCAAATATGCTCTTTACAAAAGTCTCACGATGATTTGGGAGAAGCAATAGGGGAAAAAAAATGCTTCACTGACAGAAGAAAGGAGAAGTCTGGTGTAATATCCACTACAGTCTTATTTATCCTGTGGCTAATTACAGCGGTAATCTGTTTTATAAGGGAGGCGTTTCAATGTCAATTTTCATACAAGAGATTAACTCTCAGTGAAGGGGGAAGCTGCCATTTTAGGGAACTGGTGAGAAGCAGGGTTGAAGGGGTCAACTCTGGAGGTGCTGGGATGTCGCACCAGCACGCACCAGCACCCACCAGCACCCACCAGCACCCTGCACCCTCCTTAGGTCTGTCCCAGTCGCACACCTGGGCACCAGGCAAGTTGATTTGGGCCTGAATGATAAGTATCTGTGGTCATTTTGTTAACATAATTACACTAAAGTTGTGCAATAATTCTGAAGTGCTTCAATGACCTAAACATAACGGTGAAATGATGTTAAAGCACCAGTTCAACAGGACTTTACTGTGTTCACCACTGGGGAGCAGGCTTAAGAGAGCAGCTACTACTCTGTAGCAAACACATTTCAAAAACCACTGACACAGATCTCTCCTGGTATGAAGACTTTCCTCTGACACAGATCTGTGGCCCTAACAGAGTAGATATTCCTTATGCAGGCAGAGACCTGAGATATACAGGTAACATCTGTGGTGCTTTCCTGCACCCTGGTGGGGTGACCTGCGTGGTGTTGGCTGCCCGTCAGGTTCACTGAGTGGGAAACTTGCTCATAATCGCTTCAACATCTGGTCCCAGAAGCTGGGAGAAAGCAAAGCCTGTCCCAAGCAGGCTGCTCCTGAGAGGTCCTGCTCAATGAGATTGTCCTTGAGATGTCCATCACCTGTGAACATCCCTGCTCTGGGCATGGGAAGTGCAAACCAACAGGTTCAAGTGATGTGGGATTCCAGTTCTCAAGTGTCCAACTAATTAGTAGAACAGAATTTCAGGGAAGACAAATTCTTGTGAAACCACATATTGAAATACCATTCCTGCTGTGTAGAGTGAGTGCTCTGCCTTCGCCTCCCTCCCTTTACCGAGCCCTCAAACGCACAGACCTGGCTTAAGCCTGGAGTCTTGATCCCACCAGCACAGCTGCAGAACCTGGGAAGAGCAGCCTCAATGTGCTGGATCTGTTCAGAAACCCCATGAAACAACCTGTAGCCTGTGATATCTCAGTCCTGCCGCTGCTGGTCGGTGGTTTGGAGACATTCAGCTGTACAAGAAAACAGCAAAACATCTGGTTCGCCTTCTGTGCTGCCCCAGTTCGCTCAGCTCCTAGCTTCGATGTGGGGTTTAGGTCATTTCAATGATGCTGGTGCCTGGTGTAGACCCCCATTAACAATATGTGCTGGAGATACAGAAGATGTTCACATTAAACACTTGCTGTGATGAGGGTGTAGTGAATGGCCACAGTCACTGGTGGCTCTTTGGTATTTGCAGGTTGCAAAACCACAGCTTCTGCTAAGAACATTGAGAGACAGACTTGCTCCTCTGGGTTACCTTCTGCTTGCTCCATAAAGGAAGACCATGGACTGACCCCTGGGGAGCAGAAGGCCCCAGGTTAGAAACCACTAGCTTCGTACGTAGCTCAGTCACCTCGGCTTTGAAAGCATGACAGCAATGTTGGAAACAACGTTGGCTCATCAAAACTGGGCTCCAAGTGGATGTGCACATCACCATATGACTCATATGGATGTGATTCCCCGAGTGAAGAAAAGAGCTCAGAATTGCAGCAGTCTGAACTTTGCAGACTGCAGAGGCCTTTCACACTCCAGCAGCTGGTACAAACACGAGTCTCCAGGCTGTGGTGCTCACAACCACGCAAGCTGCAGGTCTTCTCCTGCAGGTTCTTCCAGTGACACTGTTGCTAGCAAGAAGCAAGTCTCAGCCCGGAGCTGGTTAAGAGTAACCCACACTCTTGCCTGAGGAGCGCGGCCAGGCTCTCTGGCTGTGTGTCTGTCCCCTTTTGCTGTGGGTCCCTGGGAAGGCTTGACCGAAAGGCGAGCGCCTGGCTGGACCGAGGCAGCGGCTGTCCTCCAGCTCTGTTCTGCACGTGGTCCACAGGAAGGCTCGAGACTCACTTGGGACTGGGGTCAGTGAGTGGGACCGAGAGCTAAGCCATCCCCATGTAATTAAAGCTCACATTTTAGGATATATTTGCCTAGTGCACCTGTCTGTCTGTCTGGACATAGCCATTCACATACGGACACAAGTGCATCTTATTTTCTGCTCTGCTGCACAGCCCCCTGAAGCAGACATTGGCAAAGCCAGCTGGAGCCTGGGTGCCCGCTGAAGTGACCAGCGCGTCTGCACAGCACCTCGGCGCGAGAAACGCCGCATGCTTTTTCCCTGCATCCAACAAGGCACTAAACCAAGGCAAAAAGTTTTAAACCAAATGTTTTAAAGTGAGCCGTATTGTAATTCAGACAGACACCTTCCCTCCGCCAGGCCACGGGTTTAATAAACACAGCAGGCTTATGCCTGAGCTCCGTGAGGATATCCTGTAAGCACTTTATGACAGATTTGCCACTTTTTTTGTGAGATGGAAAAGAAATCCCGATTGCTGGAGCCAGCATCAAAGCTTCTCTCCTTTAGGGCTTTATTTGTAACCTCACAGCTCCTTGCCTTGGGTAGGACAGAAGGGAAGGACAGCTGAAAGCTGTCTCTCCCAGGAACATTGTTTTATTGATGCTCTGTTTATGTGAAGATTCGGAGTGAAGAGAAACCTCGACATTTCTTTCTCTTTTTCTTTTTTTTTTCTTTTTTTTTAAATTCAGTCTTGTATTGTGTGGGTTTGGCTCAGTGTTGTTTTTCCCCATCTAACCAGAGCCAAGTGCTGGTTAGGACCAAGGGGCACACTCCTGATACAAAACGAGCAGCACCTGTAAGCTTTAAGCCCTTTCACCAAAATGTTGCACTGACGGTGATGGGAGCTTCTTGTCCCTGGGGGACCTGTCCTGGGGACACTTCCACGTTCTGGCTTCTGGGGGGTGGCAGCATCGTATCCGCGCCTGGTAGCAGACACTGCAACAGGCACAAAACATGGGTGTGCAGCACCAATAACCACGTGAGGGAGCATCCTGCCACCGGGTGCTCCAAGTGGCGCCGGGCTTTGTGCACCGTGAAAGCCAAAGCACGAGGCAAAACCTCTCACCCAGGTCACTTCCGTGGAGGGATGTGGTTCGTGTCGGGGTCAGCACTGTCCTTTGGCTGGGCAGAGTGCAGGGGACATCTGGGCTTGTGTGTCTGGGGATGCCCAGACCTGTGCAAGCCTCTCAGGAGCAGGGGTGGACCTGCAAAGAAGCTGGCGCATCGCTCTGGAAACTCAGCCGTGGCTTTTCCAGTTCTGATGCGCAGTGGCTTATCTTGCGCTTTGGGAAGGAGAAGGAAGCAAAAGGGACTGAGCTCCAGCCCAGGCTCCCTCCTCATCCTCCTGAGAAAACAGGCTCCAGACCCCAGGGAGCTGGTGAAGGAATCGCAGGAGAGAGCACTGGAAAAGCAAAGCTCCTATTTCCACCTCCTCTGGACGGGCTCTGGAGTCACGGCGTCCCCATTTCCACCCAAAACCCATGCCAGTTTTGCTTCTGTCTTCCTTCAGCGCATGCTGGTGAAGGGGCGATGCCTCGAGCTCAGTGCTGGGCTCCGGTACCCGTCGTGGGGCAGGGGCTGGGGGGAGACAGGGGACAGGGAGCTCTGGCTCCCAGCGTTATCTGGAGACCCGGCGTCCTCAGCTCAGCTGCAGGTTTGACCTGCGAGGACAAAAGCACCACACGCCTGGCAGCGACTGCGTTCTGCCTCCGTGCCAGGCTGCCGGCAGGGGCTCGTTCCTTTGCGCTCGGGGTTTTATTTTTAGGTAGATAGCAGAGACGCTCGCGAGCTGTCACAGCGCACCATGCTTGGGGACCACTGAGGTTTGCCAGTGACTCTGACGACCACGTCACATCACGTGTGACCTTCTCCTCCCCAGCAAGGAGGGTCCCCAGCAGAGGGGAACGCTGCAGCCGCAGCCCCCCTATCACTCCCGTGTCCCCCCAAGCCCCACAGCCCTTCCCTTTCCCCATCCCCACCCAGAGATGCGGCTGGGAGGGCGGGGAGAGGCTCCAGCCTTTCTTTGCAGAAAAAGCTCCCCGTTTATTTATGTTTCCCTCCTGCCGCGGCGATCCCACCGATCTCTGAAAACCGTATGAAGTTATTTGCTTCAGCAACCTGACAGCAGCCCCCGGGCTAAACTTTTGATCCGCCAGTTTGCTGCCATCTTCAAAAAGCGCCGCTGTGTCGGGGCGTGCAGCCCCACGTGGGCAGCAGCCGCGGGCAGGGGCAGCCCGCAGAGGTGCACCCCGTCCCGCTGCGCATCACGCTGCCCTCTGTGTCCCTGCTCCAGCCGAATTTCTCCTCTCCGGTGAAAGGTGTTTTCCAGTGCATGTTCCTGTCCCAGGTCCCGAGGCTTTTCTGTGCATCGACAGAAATTCAAAACGGTCATGCCAAAGCCGATGCTGTTTTTTCAGCGTTACACCTCCGTGACTACAAATGCAATACAATGGACAAAACTGTGAGAAAGGATTCAGGAACAGAGGGAAGAAGCTGGAGATGGGAAACCGTAAGCTAAGGAGGCCCAGAGTCTATGCTGGACAGCCCAAACCTCCCATCTAGCTTCTTTGTGATGCACATGGGTTGTCATAGCATGGTGCTTTGTTCCCTAATCAAATAGGACGAGCTGTGTAGCTAATGCATACGTGAAAGCACAGGTATGGTGCATACACAGGCGTAACGAAAAACGCATCCATCATCCAGCTGATGTAAGGGATTACATCACGGCAATAACAAATAAGGGCTGTATTCTACTCTGGACCAAACTTTAACCTCTGCTGACTTCGGCATACTGCTCCTCATGGCTGCTGGATGTCGCCCTTCAGCAGTGAGGACAAGCTGCCCGAGGGAAACGCTGCTTGTGTTTAGGAGCCCTGCAAACTCAGTAGTGTTCAGGGAAAAGGGATACACGTAGGAATGGAGCACGTCATCAGGCAAAAAGCCATGGCAGTGAGGAACCCTGCCCGCCACAGACAAAAGCTTTGCTGCGTGAGCGGGATGTGGATGAGCATCTTGGGGTCCCCCAGCCGGTACCGTCCCCAGTGGTGAGCACCACGGCAGCACCAGGAGGTCCTGCTGGGACCGGCCGGGGGTGTTGCAGAAAGACAATGGGGGAAACGCTACCTGTCCTGGGGAAAAGGTAACATCTGGTCCCTGAAATGGGCAGAAACTGGGCTAACATCCTGTAGCAGTCCTTGCTTGCCATCCTCAACCAGCACCTGTGAAGTGTCCAAATTCTGAAGCCGTTTCTCAGCCTTTGCCTCCACGAGCATCCCAGGCAGATGAGCCTGGCTGAGAGGTGAAGGAGCGCAGCAGCTCCTCGACACCACGGCACCTGTGGTGAGACACCAAGCTCCGGAGCCGAGGCTACAATGAGTGGCCTGAGTTTCAAAGATGCCGAGCATCCCAACTCTGGATGGGACCATAAAAAGACATCGGCATATTTGACAAAAGCGAGCTTTCTCACAGCTTCCCTGGAGAATTTTAAACCTGATTCAACCATCCAGAGCTGTGCAGGAAAATCTGTAAATCAAGAAGTTACTCCAGGCAAGATTTAAAATGCTCTAATTGCTTGTTGGATTTATGACAAAAGTACCACGAGAGACGAACTGGTTTCAGTGCTTTGGCATAATTTAGGGAAAAATAAATTTTTCTTTCTACAGTAAGTCATCATCATATTAAGTCTAGTGTTCAGACTTTCCCCGTTAATATTGCAGTATTTTATACAAAAAAAAGTGTGTATAATTGATAATTAAAAGTCCTTGAAGATCAGAAACAAACAAACAAAAACCAATATTTTTGCACAGTGAGCTTAAAAAAACAACTGCAAAAACAGATTATCATTTGGGATTTTGCTGCGAAACACAATGAGAGGTAGACAAGCAGTCCTGGCCATGTCCTGTTCTCACCACCTTGATGTAATTTCGACGGATCCTGTTGAAACGCAGCGGGTTTCAAGGGTTGGCCCAATATGCTTTGTAAATATAGATGTAATATTTTATATGACTCCTACTTAAGCCCATTAGCCCCTGTAGTTGACTGGATGGAAGAGGAAGGCAAAGGGTGGAAGAGGAACCTGCAGGAGCTTTGCTGTCCCGGCTGCTCCTGGGCGCATCGTTCTGGAAGCAGGAAAGCAGTCTTCCTACTACACCGCTGTACAACTAGATTTTATAATGGATGCAAAGTGATGCTGTAAGCCCAAATGTGGAGAAAAAATCATGTGAAAGGCCAAATTCTCACAAGGCTCAGTACCAAAGCTTCACTGATGTACGTATCTGGTGCTGGCTTACAGTAGCTGTAAGAAACCAGCCCAACGTAACAGCAACCCGGGGAATACTGACTTTAGATATACTGGCTTCTTTGGGTTCTAACTCGTGTTTTGGATGAAGAATCTTAAAAGCAATTCTGACACTAACTTTTATGATAATACTTTTCCCTGATGATATCTTTCCCCAAGTCACCACTAGAAGTAAAACTAAGAATAAAAGCATTTCTTCTCATCTTTACAGTTTATATTAAAAAATAACTCTCAAAAAACACCTTCCAGAATCACTTTTGACATTAAACATTGATTTCTATGTCTGTTATAAACCTCCAAGAACTGCCTCAGGCACTTGTAATAATCTAAGCATTAGATAGGAGCACTTTCACTATCTAATTATTACCTGGTTTAATACAAGCTGCACTTCAAAAATATTTGAAAAAGAGAAAATTATCTTAAAGAAAGACCCATCCCCCAGCAATTCCACTGCTGCTGTCAGAGCCAAATGCGGTGCATGCCAATAAGGGGAATGCGAGGCAGACCACCCAGTAACACAACTGCTTTGAAAAGACGTTGCAATATATACAGAAATGTCAGGGTCTTCTTCTTTCTAAACAGGTAAAATCCTCTCCCCATCGCCCTCATTTCCAAGAGGAATAACATCCGGCTTCATTCTGTCCTATTTTCAAAACATGCCTCATTGCCGAGCACATTTCAAACACGAGGTTAATGTAGCAAAGTGCATGCTGCGCCAAACTCCCATGTCCAAGGCCGATTCCTGCTTGTTTACATTTAAAAGCCATCATTTATTTTCACATTTGCTCCCCAATACATGGCTTTCAGGAAATGAAAGCTGGGAACATTCTTCTGTAATTCAGCTGAAAGGAGCTGGGGGGTATATCCAGGCACGGGGACGGCATGGAAAGCTTCTGGCATAGCCTGCATTTAGGGTCTCCTGTCCAGTTGTTTCCACGATTTAAGTGCACTTGCCTTAGTGTGGCTTCGTAATTCTCACTCCAAAAATTATAGGGGAATGAAACGCCCAACGTAGGGAGGTAAATACGTGAGCTGGAATCAACTGGAATTAATTAACCCGTTGCCCCTGTGGTTGTAAGGGCAGCCTAAGGGACAGGTCCAGGTGGAGATGTGCGCCGTGCACATGTCCATGCTTGGCAGCGCATCCTAGCCCTGTGCTCACAACGGAGTCACAGGGGCAGCTCGGGCCCTGCTGGTGAGCGAAGGGGCTCCCCGAGGCAGTGCTTGGTGCTAGGGGAATACCACTCCTGACACCCAAAAAGGCAGGCGAGGGCATATTGTAGCTGGAGGGCTCCCTGGCTTTCCTTCAGATTTGCAAGCTGCAGACCCCAAAGGCTGTCTGTTGTCTGCAATTGCTTCAGCTAATCCAATGGAACTGCTATTCCTTCCCACTACCGTTGCCTCCTTTAAAGGCTTCAAGAAGAAATAGCAACAACCACTACCACTGCAATGATGTTTCCAACACAGTGGGAAGATTTTGAGCTCTACCTATGGCAAGAAGTGTGAGACTGTGACAGCATCGCCTATGGTTTCCCAGTACATTGCCACACACTACGCAAACAGAGCTAAATGTGATTTGTGCACCAGTTATCGTCAAGAGGATGCAATGCAGTGACCAGAAAACGTCTCCTGGTGGAAGGCACCGGGCTAAAAAAGGATCAATGATTTGAAGAAGGACAGGGTTTAAGACAGATGTTATAGAAAAATCAGAAATTCATGATGGAGGAAAGGACCAGGTTCTCTCCAGCACAGCTTTACATAGCCCCATATTCGCATCAGCCAGGGATATGGTCCCATATGTTTGATCAAACATCGCCTGGCTGGTGGGGGGCAGGAGGGGTGCAGGAGCGCAAAAGCAGACAGCACGCTTCCCAGGTCGTCTTTCAGCCTTTCCCAAAGGAAAACCAGGCTTCTCTACAAGGAAAACACCACACATCTCCACAATTCAGCAGCCCCAGAAAAGAATGAGGTCACGTCTTCCAAAAAAGCTGAACGAGATGGTTTCATTTTTCTGGTGCAGCGTTTCATCCACCTCTTCCAGCAACCGCACACGCCTTGGCGGGGAGCTTGGCGTTTCTCTGCGGCTGGTCTGCCCACAAAAACAGTTCCATAGCTCGGTTTGAAGGGCCGCATCCTGCACCACTGAAGCAACACCGCTATTACGGAGGAAATTGCTTTGCCCCCCGCTCTCATCGGTGTGGATTGGGACCGGTTCTCCTTAAGTTAGCAGGTGACACCTGTCCCACTGACTCTGGCTACAGCAGGGCTTCTTGCATGGCAATAGGGGAAAAGAAGCCAGCTTTAGAAACCAGGTTTTGGTCTCTTTACACAAGGACAATTTGTAATAAACCCTGTGGCTAACGTGAAGCTATTGCAGGCTTGCACTGGCATGAATGAGGTCAGGAACCAGCCTGTGGCAAGCGGCACGGAGGTACCTGAGCGAGAAATTTGGAATTTGACTTCCTCCAGCTCCTAAACAATCGCGGCGCGGTGGCACCCCGGCTTCAATGTATTTTGGGTCAAGCTGGTGAGCATCACGGACCGGGATCGGCATGCAGAAAGCCACGCAGAGCTCGTCGGAGCGAGCTGGCACCGTGTGCTAATTAGAGCCCTCTGCTCAACGAGTTTAGCTTTAACTGCTCGCAGAGTGTCTGCAGCTAGACTGGGATTTCCTCAAATTGATTTGTAATTTGAGGTTACTCAATTAATTTCTTTTTTTTTTTTTTTCTTTTTTCTCTTTTTTTTCCCGCTCTCAGGCTCACTTGCGTGCCGCTCGCCCCAAGCGCTCGCTTCCCCGCGGCCCAGCCCCGCTCCCGTGCCTCAGCCGGCACCGGCCGCGTCTCTCGCCCTTAACCGGCGGCGCGGGAGGAGGTTTCAAAGCAGCAGCATAGAGGAAATTCAAACTTTTTCCTTTTCTGGGCCACACAAGCCTTGCCCAAGGCATTCTTCGTAGAAAAATTAGGCTGCTGCACGATTTGCTGGCGGGGTGCAGAATTTAAATATAATTTTCTCTTGTCCCAGTTACACAAACCCAGCCTGATTCCCCCATCCCTTCTGCTGGTGTCAGCCGGGAGCAGCTCCAGCAGCGTGGCCGGGATTTCCCACCCACCGCAGGGTCCAGCTTCCCCCTGCTGAGAATACCTGTGCAAGGACAATCCAAATTTATTTTTTTCCAAGCGTTTTTGTGGTCAGGCTTTGACCGCTGGCGTGTTTGGAGGCGGTGAACACAGAGGGTGCCTGACTCGGGACCTTGCATGGGAGATGTTTATGGGGTTTGTCTCCCACTGCTGCTAGCACAGAGCAGCCCAGGGACCCGCCTGCATCTCTGGGCTTTGCCATATCCCACACGCAGCCACTGCTTTAAGCTTCACAGGTCTGTGCTGTCTCTTTGCTACAGCAGTTTTACACTGGGGGAATTTGGCTGGCTCCAGGCAAGTGGTGCTGTCCTAAAATAAGCAGCACGCTCTTGGGAACCTTTTGGTTGTGGAATGAAACTGCATCTCCCTTGAAGAGAGGTTTGCTTTTGCAGTGGCTGGGATGGACGAGTTGGGGACCCGGACCTCTCCTGCAAGGTACCGCAGGCCCTTCACTGCTGCTGCTCAGTCTTGGATGCTGTTGTTCCAGCACCCAAACCCAAGCATCTGTCAGTGAGAATATTTGGAGCATCCCGAGTCCTCTAAGCTTCCCTTACCCCTTAGCGTTATGCTCCAAAACATTTCAAATAGCCCAGAAAACGTACCAGGACACCGCCTGCCCAGCCAGGCACACACCTGTAGTTTGGTTCATCGCCTATGTGTTTAAAATGCCAGCACAAACACTCTGGGGACACTGCGGGATTTTCCTAACAATGGTGTGTTGTGGGGGGGTTAATTCAGATCCCCCCCAGGGCAGTGGCACCCGGGTACATGGTGGCAGGGAGGATAAGGCGGCTTTTCCTGGTGGGAGCCTCCCACCCTCCTCCTGGCTTCAGATTTTAAATCAGAGCAACTCCACCGACCTCAGAGATTGCCTCCTAATTCCCGAACACATGCTTAGGAACATAATCAGGCTGGCAAATGCTTCCCTCAGCAAGTAACACAGGATGGGGTGGATGGGGGGAGCCCCCTGAGCCCCCACCCAACGCTCCACCAGCCCCAAGCCCCGCGCTCGCCTCCCCCTGCCTTAGTCCTGGAGATGAAGGTTTCAGGAGCGGGACTGAAAATCAATAGGTGACAGCGCAATAAATGCGCCTACAGGGAGGGGGTGGATTTGGCTGGTAGCCGGCGGGCTCCAGGCTGCCGCTGGAGCAGGAGGAAACGTTGCTCAGACCTTGTCAGAGCCACAGATGCGCTGGGCAGGATTTGGCCCACGATTGCAGGTGTCTCGGTGTCAGAGTCTACGTGTGAGCAAAACACACAAGAGAGAGCCCTGGGGCTTGCCGCAGTTGTCCCCAAATGCCTGGAGGTGTCCTGGGGTATCTGGGACACCCACGTGGTGATGCAAGATGTCACCGAGAACCTAAAAAGTCCATTGCTCTTCTGGGCTAGCAGCTGGAGGACAAATGGGGCTTCCCAAGGAACGTCTCGACTGACATCCCAGAGAGCCAACCGTACCCTGGGCTGCATCAAAGCAGCGTGGGCAGCAGGGCGAGGGAGGTGACTGTCCCCCTCCGCTCCACCGTTGTGAGACCCCACCTGGAGTGCTGTGTTCAGGTCTGGAGCTCCCAGCACAAGGACATGGACCTGTTGGAGCGGGTCCAGAGGAGGGCCATGAGGATGCTCAGAGGGCTGGAGCACCTCTCCCGTGAAGGCAGGCTGAGGGAGCTGGGTGCCCGCAGCCTGGGTGCTGCTCAGGTGGGTGCAGCCCAGCACTACCCAAAGCTGCAGCCGAGCCACCCACAGGTGCCAGCACTGCCGCTCCCCTGGGTGCTTTGTCACCGCGTCCCCCACGTGCACGAGGCCACGTACACCAGCAGCACCTCCAGAGCGGTCGATGCCAGCAGCACCGGGGGCTTGGCCGGGCGCGGGGCACCCAGCAGCACCACCGGGGAACCCCAGGACCCCAGGGCACGCTGCACGTCCCCTCTGTCCCCGCTGCCCTCTGCTCTGCCACCGAGGGAGGTGGAAGTGGCCTTTTGTCTGGCAGGGGTCAGACAGAGCCGGTTTGTTCGATAAAGCTTTAACGCTTTGTGAACACGCAGAAAAGCTCAACCCGAGGCCCTTTGACAATCTCCATTGTTTTGCAGCTAAAAAAACAAAACAAAACAAAAAACACCAGAAAAAAAACAAACAACAACAAAAAGGGAAAGAAATAAAAAAGAAAGGCTGGTTTGATTTAAAACACCAAGTTCACGGCATTTCAAAGAGAAATGATACACAGTGTATGGATTTGTGTGATACGGGGAGATAAAGCAGGGAATCAAATGCCAGGCAGGAGCATTACAAACGCTGCTCTCGGGGGTGAGCCTGGTATTTTGCCATCTGATTATTTTAAGAGGTTTCTGTCTCCTCAGTGAAATCTCCGGCATTAGCTGCACGCCCCAACTCGCAGGCATTTGGGGCAAAGTCTGGGAAAGGAGAAAGTGTGAAAAGATGAGAGAATAAGCAATACTTTGCTTTAATGTCTAACGTGCCCGGGAAATGGCATGTACATGTGTACGGTCCGCTTCATCCACACTGGGGTTCATTGTCTGCAAAATTCATAAGCGACATAATGCACCAGTTGCCAAGCAAAGCTGGGAAACAGGAACCCTCCCCGTAGTTTATTTAAACAACAAAATAATAATAATAAAATAAAGGGGATCCTGAAAGAATCGTAGAGCTGGCGAGGAGGGCGGTTGATTGAATATTTCATTTATTGAATGCGCGATTGCCAAAATAAATAACCCGGGGAGGAAAGCAGTAGTCAGGAAATTGCCTGTGGTTTTGTCTCCGGCGAAGTTTCCCTTGAGTGATTTCCTTTGGAGGCTGCGAGCCCAGCGGGACGGGCGGGAGCTGCCCCAGCCAAGGGGCCGCGGCACCTTCCTTACGGGGGCTATGGGATCGGGTCCGGCTAGCGGCAAGGTGAGTGGGGCTCCTGGCTGCCTCAAGCAAACGCTGCGTGCTCCGCAGAGCTGCTCGGTGCCATCTTCTTCTGTCCGGGCTGCGTGCAAGGCAGCGTGGCTGTGCCCGAGAGGTAGATGAGGGTGGGGGGAATGGAAATGTGTACTGCCTTGTGGGTTGTTTGCTTCTTCTTTCTTTCTTTTTCTTTTTCTTTTTCTTTTTCTTTTTCTTTTTCTTTTTCTTTTTCTTTTTCTTTTTCTTTTTCTTTTTCTTT
>VXAA01004882.1:7435-22028 GCA_013399115.1 Anseranas semipalmata
GCAAAGGAGAGGTGCCTGGAGCTCAAGAAATCAGGGAGGCTGGGGGAGAGGATGCTTGGGTTTGGGCCAGCAGCGTGTGGGGCAGACTCATTGCTAGACTGAGGGGTCGCTGAGAGTAGCTCTTAAAGTGGAGGGACCCCTTCAGGAGATAAAGGCAGTGATCCCGATGTTCTTGCCAGAGGTGACAGTGCATAAGAGCCTCGTTTATTACTGTCTCCTCAGACTGCACCGCAGCCTTGCCGCTTTCCCTTCTGCTCGCTTTGGACAGCTGTGACCTGCAGCTTCAAGATGGAATCGACACTGACAGCTAGCCAGATCCGGCAACGATTTATTGACTTCTTCAAGGAAAACCAGCATACCTATGTGCACTCTTCTTCTACAATCCCCCTGGATGACCCCACGCTGCTCTTTGCTAATGCTGGCATGAATCAGGTAGGTCTCACTGTGGTCTTTATGAACATACCCGGTAGCAGGTGGAATCTGTGAAGCTGTTTGCAGAGCTTTGGAGTGCCCATTCCTTCCTAATAAACTGCTGGAAAACAGAACTTACCAATTGTTACTTAAGCAATAAATGGAGCTTAAAACCTCCCACAGACAACATCTTAGCAGTGCATTTACCCTTCTCTTCTTAGGTGACTCCTTTCCAGGTGTGGTTGGCTCTATAAGCACTTCAACTTGCAGGGGGTTCAATTCTCCCTTCACCTGTCAGTGCCTGCTCCCTGGCCTGAGCTGGTTCTTGTTGCTCTGATTTCATTAAAGTGAGGTTTATACTTGGCCATTTGCATCCTGTAGATAGAATTCTCAAACAGATAAAATAACTAGCAGTCTCTTCTATGGATTGTGTGAAAAGCTGTTGTTGCTTTGTCCATCTTCTGGTCACAAAGAGGTGGCTGGTGTGTCTGCTGGAGTCCCATGTGCTATTGCAAAGTTGGCAAGAGCACTGGGAGAGGTTCCTGTGCCTGCTGGGCTGACTGTGATGCAATGGGAGCACTGCCAGTCTCCCTTCCTTGACCCTTTGGACCACAGCTAGCGCTGCAAATAGTTGCAGAGAGCATCTTGGTGCAAATGACTAACAGCATCTTTAATGAGCGGTTGTGGCTGGGCTGCTGGAAGGGTTTTGCTGGAGTTTTCACTGACTTCTTTTTGGCAATTGGGAATCTTCTATTTTCAGTCCCTTTGGAAGTCCTGGGGTTTGGTGTGCTCCAGGCACATGTACGGGTGTGCTGGGTCCTGCATCCTCCTCACACGCAGCAGACAGCAGGCTTGGAGTTTCTGAAGGCTGTCTGTGGGACATCCAGGCCAGCAGTTCCGTGATGCAGATGACACTCACTGCTTTGCTGTTGCTTTTAGCATGAAAACAGGCTCTTATCGATTTCTCTTTTTTTCTTTCCTCTCAGTTCAAACCCATCTTCCTCAACACTATCGACCCCTCACACCCTCTTGCTAAACTGAGCAGAGCTACCAATACTCAGAAGTGCATTCGAGCTGGGGGCAAGCACAATGACCTGGATGATGTGGGAAAAGATGTCTACCACCACACTTTCTTCGAGATGTTGGGGTCCTGGTCCTTTGGGGATTATTTCAAGGTAAAATAGGCTAATCTGAATTTCTTGCACTAAGTTACATGTCTCTGTGAACTCAGCAGAGCATTTGCCAAGAGGAAGGAGAATCTCTTGGCACAGGGTGGCTCCTAATATACATTTGACTTCTTTGGAATAAGTGAACTTGCAAGCTCCTCCAACTCTGCAGAATGCTTTGTCATTAATTACTTAAGGTTTATAAAACTGATTATATTAACTCTGGCAGTTTGGAGTCCTCAGGTAGGGGTTAACTTGGCTGTATCTGGAAAGCCATGAGACGTTTCTTGTGCCCTGTTTGCTGCATATATTAGTTTGCCTATTTCTTATGCTAAAAGTCTGAAAGTTCTTGACTGTTTTGTAGCAGAGAGCTGCTCTGGTCCAGCTCCTGTCTGACAGAGCTGGTAATACAGGGGGACCTCAGGAGAGACTTGGTGTGGAAGTTTTCTGCATGTTTGAGAGACTCGCTGGGTAGATCCTAGGCAGCCAGGGATACCTTCAGTAGCCAGTACTCTGCATGGGCAGGTACTGCACGTAGAAGAGAAGCTCTGTTTGCATTCACTTGCTCACCTCATCTTTCCTTCTGCAGGAACTTGCTTGTAAACTGGCACTGGACCTTCTCACCAAGGAGTTTGGCATCCCTGCTGAAAGACTCTACGTCACTTACTTTGGTGGAAATGAGGCTGCAGGACTGCAACCAGATCTGGAATGCAAGCAGATCTGGTTGAATTTGGGGTGAGGGCCTTATACTGAGAAAGCTGCATGTTTGGATGAACAGTAGCCACCTGTCTTTATTCAGAGAAAGATGCCATGGGTTATGAGGCAGAGCGCATATAACAGGAGGTTTTAACAAAATTGAAATGTCACAAATAATGTTTGCAAGGCTTTGCAAGGCCAAAAGGAAGCACTGTTATTAGACAGAAGAGACTGAGACTCAGGTCAGGCCCTAGAGCTTTCATTTCAAAATCTCTTGTGTAAGCTTAAGAAGATAAGAAGTGCCCTGCTGGGTCGGATCAATGGTCTGTCCAGCCCATTGTGCTGCCTCTGAGAGCAACTGAGAAGATGCTGTTCAGGGAAAGTAAGCAAGCCTGACTATGGCCTGTACTCTTTCATCTTCCCTTCCCAGCATCCCCAGTCATTGGGCTAAGTGTGTTAGAAGGTCATCCGTGTATTCCCGTTAGTCGCTGCTTGGGGACCTGTGCCTTCAGAGTAGGTCTGATTCTGTTTTGAACCTGTTGGATTTTTCTAACCCTCAGTCAGTCTGCCACTCAGCCTTGCCCTCTCCAGTCCTACTCTTTTCGTTAGGCGGATCTTCTACCCCTAGGTAGTTTCAGTTGCCCTGATGATTCATCTGCTCATCCAGGGAAGTAGTGAACTGAGATTTCTCTTGTGAGATTTCCCCTTAGTTGGGGGAATTCTTGCCTTGCTGTAAATCTTTGTTGTTCAGTAGGAGTTTCTTGTTACAGGCTGGCTGAGGGCAGGATTCTGCCTGGCAATATGAAGGATAACTTCTGGGAAATGGGAGACACAGGCCCCTGCGGCCCTTGCAGTGAGATCCACTATGACCGGATCGGGGACAGAGACGCTTCGCACCTGGTCAACCAGGATGACCCCAACGTCCTGGAGATCTGGAACCTGGTGTTCATACAGTTCAACAGGTGAGTAAGACCTGCTTCCCAAGCCAGCAGCTTGGCTACGCTCCCAGCGCCCTAACCCAGGCACCTCTGTACTGCTTTGCTGTTTGCTGTGGCTTCGTTCCTACAGCTGCAAGCATCATCAGCGATATGGGTGCTGTAGCAAGCTGACAAACTCTGGTATTGCCCCACTGGAACTGAGAGCTGTAGGGGCACTCGGAGGCTGGGCACACTGCTGTTGACCCAGGGAGCACCCTTTGGAGCCTCACTTTTCATTTAGGGTCTCCCATCAGGTTCTTGAGGCCAACAGGCCTGGGTTTGTTAGCCGTTCCCACTTGTCCAGGAGCTGCATGCTTTGCGATGCTCTGGCCCCAGCCCACCTGTATAGAAGAGATCAGTCACACTGTTTTTGGGGACAGACTGGAAATGTTCTCTCAGTTCATCTGGCAGGAATTCAGTAGGACATAAATACCATCCTCCTCCGGGTCTAAGTTGCCTTTGATGGTCTTGTTAATTATATTTTATCAATATTGCCTTGTGTGTGGCTTGTCTGCGGGCCCGTGTCATAAATCTGACAGAACAAATGAGGGAAGAGATGGGGATGCCTCTGCAGAGCCTCCATCCTTAACAGCTCTTGTTTCTTTTTGTGGCTGGGCAGGGAAGCTGATGGCAGCCTGAAACCGCTTCCCAAGAAGAGTATTGATACTGGGATGGGTCTGGAGCGTCTGGTTTCTGTGCTGCAGAACAAGATGTCCAACTATGACACTGACCTTTTCCTTCCTTACTTTGAAGCCATCCAAAAGGTACGAACTGGGGAGTCAGGGTCTGATCCAGCTGCATCCATTCCCTGCGTCTGTGGGGCAGGTCAGGCAGAGATGGTTATGTCTGCAGGTCTCTGCTTTCCCAGCTACTGCGAGCCCTGTGGGTTTGTGCTTTGCTGAGGGTAGGAATGCTGGCTGACCCAGTAAGTGCTGCCTTGGGGCATGTTTCCAGAGGAAAACAAGGGACATGAGCAGTGCAGCTTGCCCAGGTGTTTCCAGCGAACTGCACCGCATGCGGGCACTGCTTTGTTATAGCAGTGTCTTTCTCTTGGGTACAGATAGAAACACCCTGAAAGAAGGGAGCTGGGACCCTTTCCCACATGACAGAATTTGAAAGGCTTCTTGGCTGGGCTGATTATGCCAGGCCAGAGATCTGTGAGCCAGTGTGCAAAACAAATGGTTTCCCTTTGGGTTCCCTGTACGCTCTGCCCCTCTCCCTCCCTCTTCTGTCCTGGGCTCTTAATGGTGGGATAAGTTGGCTTTACCTCCCTCTGGTCTTGGGCATCCTTCAGCCCTGGAAATTCAGGCACCATGCAGAGCCTCACAGCTCTCCATGTTCCCTGGCTTCACTGAGCCACCTCTTTCCCAGAGGAGTGTGCCATCTCTGTGGCCGCGGGCAGTGGGACGAAGCTGGCCTCTGAGGCGCTTCCCTGTTGTTCTGCCGCGTTGCTGATCACCGCTGTCTGTTATCAACCCCTTTGCCACCGCGTTCTTCTCTCCGCACAGGGCACGGGTGCCAGGCCGTACATGGGGCAGGTTGGAGCTGAGGATGCAGACGGTATAGACATGGCCTACCGCGTGCTGGCGGACCATGCACGGACCATCACGCTGGCCCTTTCCGATGGGGGCAGACCTGACAACACTGGCAGAGGGTAAGAAGGGAGCTGCCGCAGTGCTGCTGCACCCATTCTGTTCAGCATGGCTTCCCTGGGGACAATGGGACCTGGAGCGTCTCTGGGATGTCTGAATTCATCACTGAAGCAGCGGATAGCAGAGTGTTTGCTCAGTATTTTTGAATCCCTGTGGCAAGGTCCACCCAAAAGGCCAAGACCCATGGGTCTGAGGGTTCTTGTGAGTACCAGTCCCACTGTATCAATGCCCAAAACAGACCGCTGTGGACAGATAGGCACAAAAGCCTGTTTGGTGCAGTGCTGCTGTCAAAAAATCAATGAAGTTTGGGCCAGGGGGCCGTGCTGTGGGTACTGCTGGACTCACAGGACTGACTCTTAAGCTCACAGTGAGTCTGAGCCATGGGGTTGAGGTCTGGGAGGGGGTGCTGGTAGGTGGGTGCTGGTGGATCCCCTGCGAACAAATCGAGGTGTGACAGGCTCATTGAGGGGCTCTGCTATTTCCTAGGTATGTGCTGAGACGGATTCTCCGACGAGCTGTGCGCTACTCCCATGAGAAGCTCAATGCCCCCAAGGGCTTCTTTGCTACTCTGGTTGACGTTGTGGTGCAGTCACTGGTAAGTTCTTCCTCTGCTCCTCTGTATCTGCTGAAGACTTCATCTGCTGAGGTGTGCAGGTCTCCATGCTGAATCCTCTTGGGTCTGCAGGGGGATGCCTTTCCTGAGCTGAAGAAGGACCCAGATATGGTGAAGGACATTATCAATGAAGAAGAGGATCAGTTCCTGAAAACACTCAGCAGAGGACGTCGCATCCTGGACAGGAAGATCCAGAGCCTGGGCGACAGTAAAACCATTCCTGGTGAGGCTGTGACTTCTGTCTGGATGCACCGAAAGGCATTTATCATCTGGGACTGAGGGCTGAGTTGGGCTGGGAACTGAGAGATGGTGGAAGGTGTTGGGGGGACAGAGTTGGAATCAAAAGACCATTGCTCAGAGCTGGGCCACCCCTCTCTTCTCTGGCCTGTGTTCACTTGCTCAGGCCCCTGAGCTGCTCGGGGTAGTGGGATCTCTGTGCCCTGGAGGCTGTCAGCGAGGAGCCTTTTAGCTGTTTTGGGTTCAGCAGCCCCGTTCCTTGTCCTGCAGTAGCACAAAGCCAAGGGGAGAGCACTGTCTCATGGAACAGGCGTGATGACTTCTCTGCTTTTTCTCTGAAGGTGATACTGCCTGGCTGCTGTATGACACTTACGGTTTTCCTGTGGATCTGACTGGACTGATTGCAGAGGAGAAAGGCCTTGTTGTGGACATGGAGGGCTTTGAAGAAGAGCGGAAAAATGCACAGGTAGATAACAGCTGCGGGGATAGCTGGTCTGAGAGTGGGCAGGGAGGGTTCCCTTCATCCATCTGTTGTCGTGAGTCTCTGCTCCTTTCTTATGGGGCGTGCTGTCCCCACAAGTGCCCAGTGCCATGTGGGAAAGACCAGGGCACAACACAAGTGCTGTCATCCACCAGTGCTGGGGTGGGTTTTCTTAAACTTTGGTGCTTGTCGTTGGCAGCTCAAATCCCAGGGCAAGGGTGCCGGAGGGGAGGATCTCCTCATGCTGGACATCTACGCCATCGAAGAACTAAGGGCCCAAGGGCTGGAGGTGACCGACGACTCACCAAAATACGGTTATACTTCAGATCCAAGCGGTACCTATGGTATGAAAAAGCCCTCCCAGAACCACCCTCTGCTGCCAAACCCTTTCCTCCCACATCTCATTGGGAGGAGCTGCTTTGTCTTCCTGGCATGCATCTCAACAAGGCCCACTCTGGGTTCATCTTTCTTGGGACATGGAGGTGGGAGTGGAAATGCATGCAGGTGAATAGCCTGCTTGTAACAAATTGGGCAGCGAAGGAGAAGGGCAAGACTGTTCAAGGGCTGCCCTACTGTTCAGATCTGTTGCTGACCTGATCAGAGAGACTTAAGGGGATTTCTGTTCCCCGCAGCTTTGTGTCTCCACACTCCTGTGTTTGTGTTTCCCAGCTGCTCCTTTGCCAGTGCCACAGGAGACTGCAGATTCTGCTTGGTCTGTTAGAGGGTCCTTGGCCCACTTGCTCGCTCTGGCTCTTTCTGCTTTCTTTGATTTGGCGGGGATTCAGGAGCCACCAGGCTCATAGCCATGTGTGCTGCTGACTTTCCCCACATAGATGTGGAAGGAAGTGACAGTCCCTGCCATGGGGAGCACTGAATGAAATTCCCTCTTATCCAGCTGTTGCCCTAGTTCTTCCTCCTTACCCCCTACAGACGTGGTAGCTGCCGTGAGTTCCTGCAATAGCTGAGAGGTGTTGCTATGAAGTTCTGCTCCCACGTGGTGTCTACAAGGTTCTCCTATGTTACTGACACCGCCTGTTGTCTTGGTGACAGATTTTGGGAGCCTCGTGGCCACAGTGAAAGCCATCCGCAGGGAGAAGAAGTTTGTGGAGGAGGTGTCCACTGGCCAGGAGTGTGGGATAGTGCTGGACCGGACCTGCTTCTACGCTGAGCAGGGTGGGCAGATCTATGACCAGGGCTACATGGTCAAGGACGACGACAGCAGGGAGGATGTGAGTCTGCCTGAGAGCCTTTCACTAGTCTCAGTCTGACCTGGGGCCTGGGCAGATGTGTGCAGAGGAGAAGGGGCCAAGCAAGCTCCAGTGATTTCCTGTCTGTGGCAGGTGTCAGGAATTGCACAGGCGTCCTTTTCAGGGGTGCACCATGGCACAGACGTGCTGGAGTTGGCTCTTCTTGCTTCCTGGGAGGCTGCGCTGAATTCTGTGCTGCAGCATCAGGCTGTTGCCAGGACATGGGTGCCTGTGGTGGTGGTGCTGGGGTGGCTGTGCTGAAGGATAGTGCTTTTGAGCTGAGGACCTCTTTCAGCTCTGCTGTGTCCCGTAACCATGCCCCACCTTCGTTCCCTTCTCTGTTTTGTGGACTTGTGTGCTCTGCCTGGGGATGTTTTGCTTTCTCATGTCCCACACACCAGTCCAGCTCTCACTGACGCCTGTCCAGTTGCAGTTCAGGGCTCTGGCTGGACTGTGTGTCTCCTTGGCCTGTCACCTCCCTCACTGGGTGCATTTCCCTCTTTGTACAGAAAACTGAATTCACTGTGAAGAATGTGCAGGTCCGAGGAGGCTACGTGCTTCACATAGGAACGCTGTATGGAAGCTTGAAAGTAGGAGACCAGGTCCACCTGTCTATTGATGAGGTGAGTTAAGGCATGGAGTAACAGATTGGTTCATCTCTTGTCCCTTGATTTTGCCTCCTTTCTTTGGAGCAGCGTTGGTGCTGCTCTGGAGGCTTGGAGATTGGGTCCTGCTTTCCCTGCAGCACATGATTCAGGCAAGCAACGTGGCCCTTCCAGGCTCACTGAGTCAGGGCATCTCCTTCCTGGAATCTGGCTTCCTCCTTCCATGAGGCAGCTAACACCCTGCTGGCTCAGCCACGCTCGCTGGGTCTTGCTGACCAACAGCAGAACCACATTTTTGGTCCTGGCTGGGAGGTGGAATGTGTACCGAGCCCCATTGCACCTGGGCTGTCTGCCCTACTCCAGATGCTGCTCCGGCAGGCTCAACTTGCTGAGTGAGTGCTGGATGGAGCCCAGTCTGCAAAATACATTTCCCTTCCCCATAGAGGCACCTTTGGAGCAAGAGAGAGGGCTCCCATCTTGCACTGCTTTTCCCTCTTGAGGGGAGATCAGTGTCTGTGACCTGCTCTGTCCTTGGTGTCTCTTCCAGAAAGGCCCAGCAAGGGGACTGGCAGGGAAAAGCCATGTACAAACGTGGTGGGGAATGTGCTGCTCCCTTAGGGGGGCTCCAAGGCAGCAAGTTCTTTCTGGTCACCTGAGCCACTCCAGGCTTCTGTTGAAGCAGCACATTAGCCTCCACTTCCAGTGCTGGAGGTGATCCTGGCTCCGCAGTGTGGGACCCCATCTAACAGCGCCTTTCTCCATCAGACAAGGCGGAGGCCGGTCATGAGCAACCACACGGCCACCCACATCCTCAACTTTGCCCTGCGGTCGGTGCTGGGAGAAGCTGACCAGAGAGGGTCGCTGGTCGCACCAGACAGGCTGCGGTTTGACTTCACAGCCAAGGGAGCCTTGTCTACCCAGGAAATCAAGAAAGTTGAAGGCATTGCCAACCAGATGATTGAGGAGGCAAAGGTGGGTATGGCTGCTGAGGTGAGCCCTGGGGGCTGGGACTATGCTTTGCCAGCTCACTGCCCCCATCCTACAGGAAGGATCCCATCCTTTCCCTGGCAGATCCACTGGCTTGCTGCAGTGTTTGAACTGGGCTCAGTGGACAGCTGAGGCACCAGCTTTCAGAAGGAATCTGGTCTGAATCCCGTTCCTTCACTGCGCTCCCCTCCCTGGGACTGAGTTGTGCGGTGTAACGTGGTTCAATGTTTGTCACATTGCCATTTCCCCAGTGTGTCAGGGCAGAGAGGAAATATATGCCTTGGCTACCTGTTCCCACTGACCTCTCAAACAGGGACTGGCTCTCTCTCTGATCTGATGGGTTTGGCTGGTATAGATATACTCAGGAAAAAAATACCTCGAGTCAAGTTTTTGGATGGTCTGGGATACTGGAAGTTTGGCCCAGTAGGAGTCTTCTGAGCTGCTGATGGAGTACTGTACACAGATTTGCATCACCTCGGAGGAATTTGAGTGGGAAAACTCCACATACATTGATCTGTTCATTGCTACCAAGCCCTCTCCAGCGCTGGAGTGGTTCCTTGCCTGCTCTAGTGTCATATTGTCTGCAAAAGCCAAGAAGTTTAGCAGAGTGGCGATGTGCCCTCAAAGACAAGGGAATTGCTCTGTATAGTGCCAGCCCTGTGCCAGAACAGTCCCCAGGGGGACCCTGTGTCCTGCTCAGGAGTTCACGGTTAGAAACCATTTGAATGCACAGCAGTGCAGGGGGTCTCAGCAGGCACAGGCATCAGGAACTTTGAAGATTTGTCAGTTACCTTGGGATCCCTGCAGCTCCACAAACCCCAGGTCAGGCGAGGCATGTAACTTCCCTCTTAGGATCTTTCAGAGGAAGTCGGGATACCCTGAAAATGCAGGACTAACAGGACCAGCTCTCATCTGCACCCTTTTCCTGTGCTCTGCAGACCGTCTACGCCAAGGACTGCCCTCTCGCAGCAGCCAAAGCTATCCAAGGACTGCGGGCAGTTTTTGATGAGACCTACCCCGATCCTGTCCGCGTGGTCTCGATTGGCATCCCTGTGGAGGAGCTGCTGGCCGACCCCTCTGGCCCTGCAGGCTCCATCACTTCTATCGAGTTCTGCGGAGGGACGTGAGTATCTGGAGAGGCCAGGGAAGGCAGTGGGGTGGGCGAAAAGGAGTCCCTGCGGTGCCTGGGCTCCTGAGGGCTGTTGTGGCATGGGTGTGTGGTGGGCAGGGAAACTGCCTGCATCTGTCCCTGCTCACAGGCAGAGTCTCTGGCAGTGCTGGTCCTTGCCACCCTCCCCTCGCTCTTGTGCTTTTAGCGCCTAGCTTGGGTTTTCTTTCTGCCCCTTGCTTCATCTCCCTGACAGGGTGGTTTTCTGGTTTCCATGCTGAATCCTGCAGAGATGAGAGGTGGACTTTTAACTCTCTCTTGTTGTGGGTCTGTTTCTGGGTTCTTTCCAAAGGCACTTGCAGAACTCCGGCCACGCTGGCCACTTTGTGATTGTTTCAGAAGAAGCAATTGCTAAAGGCATCCGGAGGATAGTGGCAGTCACCGGGGCCGAAGCTCGGAAGGTAAGAGGAGGCAGGAGAGATCCCCCGTGAGATCCAAGCCCTGCAGGAAACCACTGGCACATGCATGCACATATATTAACCCATGCCAAGGTTAATTTCATTAAAGTTTGCCCAGTATCCCTGCTGGGGTACTGAGCACCAGGGTGTACTGGTGTGAGAGCCTGATGGACTCACGGCTTGGACTCTCTACACAGTGCAGAGGAGGAGGATGCTGTCAGTGAAGGCTGGGAGCAGGGAGGGAAGTCTCGGCAGTAGCTGCTGTGTTAGTGTGGTAGAAGGGCCTGGGGTGGTCCCAGAGGTGGCTGCAGCGTTCGCTCATGTTGGTTTGCAGAATGGGCTGCAGATACAGAGCTCTCTGCAGCTGCAAGCACCAGAACTTATTCAGACCCTTGGTGCTGTGGTCTCCATCAAGTGTGGGAATGTCAAGGAACAGGGAGGTGGGAGCTGTTCCACCAGGACAGGATGGTGTTGGCTGCAGCAGTTGTGCAGTCCTGTGCTGCAGGGGCAGGTGGCTTTGGTCCTGGGTGAGCTTGGGCTGGTGCTGCCTAGAGTGGGAGAAGGGGTTGGTGAGGGAGAAGTTCTCTTCTGGGAGGATCTTGGCATTCCTTTTGGCAAAGAAGAGTCTGGCCAGTATCACGCCTTGGCTCTGGACAAGCACTGCCTGTGTTGGCTCTGCTACTTCCCTAGGAGTTACTGAACTCCATGCCTGGGGCTGCAGCCTTCCTGACCCTTCTGATGGGGATGGCCAGGAGCCCAGCCTGGTAGCTCTTCCTGCATGATGTAACTCAAATTTTATTCTGCTAGGCCCTCAGGAAAGTGGACAGCCTCAAGAAATTGCTGTCAGCCCTGGACGCCAAGGTGAAGGTCCAGACAGCTCCCAACAAGGACGTGCAGAAGGAGATCACAGACCTCAGTGAGGTGAGGGTGGCAGCAGTGCTGGGACCTTGATTGACAGCACTGGGTGGTATTAATGAGGCCCAAGTTCATCTTCCTGCTCCTCTGTCTCCTCCTCTGGGGTCACCTTGTCTCAATTACTCTCAAGGGTTTAATTGCTGGTGAATTGAAGTCTTGTGCCCTGTAGGACACAAGCTCAACAGAGGTCCTGTGGGTGCTGCAGCCAGCACCTCACACCTGAGCTCGTCAGGCTCTGCCAGTGAAGGCACTTGAGGTTCATGAGCAGTGCAGCATGCCCTGCCTCCTGCCACAGTCACCTTTAACCCCCCACCCCTGCCTGTTTTGCAGACGCTGGCCACTGCTGTTATCCCGCAGTGGCAGAAGGATGAACTGAGAGAGGCTGTTAAGGCACTGAAGAAAGTTATGGATGACCTGGACCGGGCAAGCAAAGCTGACATCCAGAAACGAGTGAGCCCTGGGTGGGAATAAAGGACAGCATGGGGGGGCTGATCTGATGGGGGGGCTCTCCTGAGAGCTCCGCTTGTGCCCAGTGTGGAAGGGAGCTGAGCTGTGGCTACCTCCATGCCTGTTTGCTTGGAAGATGGGGTGCTTCTGCCCCAGTGGTGGAGTCCCTGCACCCAGGAGGTGTGTGATTCTTCCTGTGGATCCCATTGGATTTTCGTGGAGGAGGAACCACGCACAGCACTGCTGGTGCCTCACAGAATGCATGCATGCCTTTGAGCATCTTTTGTTCCTGGCACTGCAGCATGGGGCTGCTCCAGGCTGGGGCATGGGTGTGTTGGGGCACCCTGGGGGCCTCTCCCTTAAGGGAAGTTCTGCCTGGGTGGTTCCTGTGTCCATATGCAATGTGTGGGCTGTCCTCAGGTGCTGGAGAAGACAAAGCAAGTCATTGAGAGTCACCCTAACCAGCCATTGGTCATCATGGAAATGGAAAATGGAGCCTCGGCAAAGGTATGGGAAAGTCTGGTCCTTCCTCAACAACCTTCCATGTGCCTGAGGAGCAGTTGGGTGGTCTCTGCTTGGGGAGACAGTGCTGTGTTACAGAGGTGTCTTGCCACCTGCCAGCCCTGAGCAGCGGTTAATGAAGAGAGGCAGGACTCTGTAGTATTCCCTGCATCCCAGCTCCTGGACTTTAAGATGGGCTTGTGGGTTTGGGGAGGTCTTGACCATTTGCTGAACTTCCAGACCTGGTGAGGATAGGAACCCCTATGGAAATTGCATCGGCTTCCAGGTAAGACTCATCCAAAAGGAGTCCTGACACAAAAATGCAGGCTTAAAGATCAGCTCTGGAAACAGTGTCCTGGGCTGAGCGTGGACAGGGCCAGATCGCAGAGCTGCTCCGGGGCGTTGCATCCACTGCAGCAAGGTTCGTGTTCTAATCCAGCCAGGGCTGAAGCTGCCCCTTCCCCCTTAACACAAGCTAAATTTCTTTCTGAGCAATTTCTATTGTGAATAAAAGCTCCCTTGTGTGTGCTCTGTTGCACTGCTGATCCTCGCAAGTGCCAGGCAGCGGGGGCTGATGGTGCTGCGAGGCTGGAACAGCCAAGTTTTAATGCCCTATTTAAATTTCCACTTTGGGAGCCTCGGAGCTGGTGCTTGCTCTCCATTGCTGTCTCCATTCCATGACACTGGTGCTGCTGCTTGCAGCTGTGTGGGAGTCAAAAACTGCTTTGTTTGTGGGGCCTTCGCCACAGTGGGTGCCAATGCGGCGTGACAATCTGATGGGGAAACCTTTGGGATGGGCCCCTTGCAGCTTCTCCATGCTGCACTTGAGTCCTGCTCTCTGCAGAACATTTCCTCCCTCCTGCTGAGAGCTTGTATCACACCCAGGGCAGAACATTTTCCCCTCTGCCATTACACTTAGGCAAAATGCGGGGGTGCTTGCTTTGCACAGCCACGAATTCTGCAAGTCCCCAGCTCCCTGCAGCTGTGAGGGGACAGCCAGCTGTGCCCAGCTTTCAGCAGCTGCCTGCAGCTGGGGGAGAAGGTGGCCTCTGCCAGATGACGTGGGAGAATGGGCACCGCAGGATGCTGCCGGCTGTTGTAATGCAAGTCCAGGTCCCCAAAGTCTCGGTGGGGCCCTGGGGGCTGCACAGTGCCGTGGGGGCTGGAGCAAGGCTGGTTGCAAGCCCAGGGGAGGGTGTGCCACTGTGACTTTGTCCTCCTACAGGCCCTGAATGAATCGCTGAAGCTCTTCAAGGCTCATTCCCCCCAGACTGCCACCATGCTCTTCGCTGTAGATAATGAAGCTGGCAGAATCACCTGCCTGTGCCAAGTACCCCAGGTAACACCAGGAGTCTGTGTGAGCGTGTCTGTGCCTTTCTGAGCCTTGGTGGTGTCTGTGCACCTCGGTGGAGGATCTGCAGCCTCCAGACAGCAACTGTATCTGATGTTACAAGGCCAAAAATCATTCAGGTTGGCGAGAGCCGCAGCCTTGTGCTTTGCATTATCGGGGAGCTGCAGAGGTGGGGAAGAGGCACTGGGTCCTGTTTGTGGAGCAGGAGGGGAAGGGGGAGAGCCAGGACTTGATGGGGCCATAGGTGTGGGGCCAGATGCTCTTCCCCAGGAGCTGCATGGGGAGGAGCTCTGTCCTGTGGTGCCCTGCTCCTGCCCTGCCTTCTCTCGCTGCTTGGGCTCAAGCTCCTTTTTTCCCTCTTTTCCTATCCAGGAGACGGTGCAGAAGGGCCTGAAGGCCAGCCAGTGGGTGCAGGAGGTGTCCGGCTTGATGGACGGCAAAGGCGGCGGGAAAGACGTCTCGGCGCAGGCGACGGGCAAGAACGTGGGCTGCCTGCCGGAGGCTCTCAGACTGGCCACGGACTTTGCCAGGCTGCGCTTGGGCGAGCTGAAAAACTGACGGGACCCCCCACACACACCCGGGAGCCCGTCCCCCTGCCTGCTGCCCGGGCCTCCCTGTCCCCTCCCGGGCCTCCCTGTCCCCCCCCAGGCCCCTCGGTGCTGACAATAAAGGCCGCCTGCCCTGCGGCTGCCGCTGCTGCTTGCGGGGGACGGGCTGGGGCGGAGCGGGCCGGGCTCCTCA
>VXAA01004882.1:32321-66233 GCA_013399115.1 Anseranas semipalmata
GCGGAGGAGCGGGGCCCGCCAGGCAGCTGGCCACCCGCGCCACCGCCAGCCGCGACAGCTCCTCGCTCCACTCCTGCCGGGACAGCGGGCTGGGGGCGCGGGCGGTGACGGGGATATCATGGAGGTACCCAGGGGATGATTGGGGACCACCAGGGGATGATTGGGGACCACCAGGGGATGTTGGGCGACCATCGGGAGATGACTGGTGACCATCAGGAGATGACTGACCACCATGGGATGTTGGATGACCATCAGGAGATGACTGGGGACTACCAGGACATGACTGACCACCAGGGGATGATTGGGGACCACCAGGGGATGATGGACAACCATCAGGAGGTGACTTGGGACCACCAGGGAATGTCGGGCGACCACGAGGAGATGATTGGAGACCACCAGGAGAAGGCAAGCATCAGGGGCCATCAGCGGACCATCACGGGAAGTTGGGGACCCCGGGGGACCAGCCCTTGGTGCGCGCTGGGCCTGGCAGAGACAGAGCTGGGGCACTCACCAGCTTCTGCATGTTGGCAGCGGGCGGCTGCACCTTGCTCCTCAGCTTGTTGTGCAGCGAGAGCACCAGGAAGGTCTCCTTCGTGCTGAGAGCTGCAGAGGGCGAGGGGCGGCCAGGGGCGGGGGGGTGGGGGGGTGCCCCCGCCGGGGCTGGTCCCGTGCGGCAGCCGGGGATACGGGGAAGGCACCCGGGTCTCCATGGAGACCCGAGGGGAGCGAAGGAAGCGCTTTTGGGCAGGAGCACAAAGGGGGCAGGGGCCGGGCGGGGGGGAGCTGAGACCACCGGGAATGCGCCCGGTCCCCAGACGGCGTGGGGGTGTCTGGCACCGCGCTGCCTCCCGCTGAGCTGNCATCCTCGTGCCCCCATCACCAGCCCCACATCCCCATCACCACCCCAAACCCCTGCCCGCCTGGGGAGCACCTGGTTAGGGACAGGGCCGGGGAACATCCACCCCGTCCCCTTGGGGACGATGCTGGGGCCTCCCCGAGCTGCCCCCCCAGCCCTGCCGTGGGCAGTGGGGCCCCCCATCCCCTCTCCCCGTTACCTCGGGGCCCCGGAGCCAGCGGGGACAGCTTCTCCATGTCGCCCACCCTCCAGGCCAGGCAGGCCAGCAGCACCAGGAGGCGGCCGGAGGGACCCCCACCGTCCTCCATGCCCCACAGCCGCGCTCACCGAAGGGAAGATTTGGGAGGGAAGAGGGAGGATGTGGGGAGGGACGAGCTGGTCCTGCGTGCCTGTGTGTCTGCTTCCAAGATTTGATCCTATTCAGGACTTCAGACAGGCGCTGCTGGTCAGCCCGAACAAAAGGTTGACGGGTGAGTAATAGCTCTGTCAAAACAGTCGCAGGCGGTGGAGACGGCTCCGGGGGGCCCCTCCGCCGAGCACGCCGGGGCGGATGCAACCGGGGGTCTCGGTCCCAGCCCCGCCACCGTGCTGGGGTCGGGCTGGGCAGCAAAGCCGAGATGCCGGGGACTGGGGGATGGCAGCATCGCCCCCCAACCCCTCTGCTTGCTTTCCTCCTGCCCCATGAATTAAACATGCCGGGGAGGTAATGCACACCGCCCGGGAGGGAGCCGTGGGCACGAAGCCAAATTCCCGCTCCGGAGAGCTGAGCAGCGTGGATACGGGACGGGCAGCAGCAGGAGAGATGGGGTTGGATGGGGGCCAGGAGCCCCCGCTGCTCCAGGGGCTCTGTCCCAGCTTAGGGGGGGGTCCCTTGGTACAGGGAAACGTCTGCGCCCCGGCACGGTGAGCCCCCAAAAGCAAGGGGTTAACACGGCCTGTTGGTGTCCTGCACAGCCGCTGCGCACATCCAGTGCTGACATCCCCACCAGCAGCGTCAGCCGGCTCGGGACATGGGGAGGGTCCGAGCCCCCCGCAGCCCAGCCCAGAGACCAGCCTGTGTCCCCCAGGGGGGTGGCACGAGCAGCGGGGTGACACGCTGCTGCCACGGTTCTTGCTCCCCTCTCATCCCGGCTCCTGTGGTGAGGGGCGATGCTGGAGCTCCATGTCCCAGGCTGATGGCAACTTCCTGGGCTTCCAACCTCAGGGGGTGGCCAGGGGACAGTCACCCCCTGCCATTCCCCTTCTCTGGGATCAAGCAAGGCCAGTCCTTCCCATGCGGGACAGTCCAGGAGCATCCCAGCCCTAACCCTGACCCTACCATTAACCCGCACCCTAATGTTGATGCCAACCCTAATGCTAACCCAACCCCAGCATGCAGTGGAGCCCAGGCCCCCCCTCTGCCCTGGTGCAAACCCCAAAGCCACCTCTTGTCCCAGGAGCCTTCCCCGTGCTTGGCAAATGCACCGGACCGGCCTCACCCTGTGCACCCCCGTGCCGTGTGCTTTGCGCACCGGTACCGCCGCGAGCGCCGTGACAGCCACCGCCTGGCCCCGGCCATCCCATGTGAGCGGCAGCACGCCGCGTCCGCAGGGAGAGCCGGCATCTGCTGCCCGTGTGACATGAAAGGCCCCAAACCCTCTGATCTGCGGAGAGGGAAGGGAGAGGCCAGCGCGGGTGCCAAGAGGAAACTTTCCTACGGCTCAGGCAGGGGAAAAACCAACAAACACTCGGGCACGCACACACGCGCCGAGGATAAATCCCAGCGAGCGGAGGAGCGCGCGAGCAGGAGCGCGGGGCTGCAAGGGAACAACCAAAGGGTGTCGAGCCAGGCTGGGTGCCTGGGGCACATCCGTCCTCCCGGAGCCCCCGAAATCCAGCCAGGTCCCTCCGTGGGAGAGCCCAGCAGGTCTGTGGGTGAGGGCAGCCTCGGGGTGATGCCACATGGCAGTGGCAGTGCCATGTCACCGCAGGGGGGAGGCTGTGGGACCCATGGGGGTGCTTGGATGTGCCTGGGGTGGTGGTGGGGGTCTCTCAGTGCTGTGCTAGTGATGTGGCCGCAGGAGCTCGGGGTGGCCCGGGCCAGGGAGGGGACACAACCTTGGTCCTCCCTTGGTGGCCCCGGGGAGCAGGGCAGGACCGACTGCCAGCATCTCGTCCTCACAGCCTGCGTGGCAGCAGCCAGCCCCACTGCGATGCTGCTCGTCCTGCTGCCAGCCTGGGTGGCCCTCTGCGTCCTGCAGCTGCCCCTCGGCAGCACCCAGGTAAGGACCCCGCGCCCGAGATGGGCACGGACACGTCACCCACGGGGCTGCTCAGGGCCACGGGGGTGGTTTGGGGGCTCTTCCCCTGCCAGGGAGGATGCCAGACCCACCCGGGGTGTTCCAGCAGCGCCAGATGCTGGGGTAGGACCAGGCAGAGGGGCTGGGGTTGGAGCAGATGCAGAAGCAAGGGCAGACCCCGCAGTGGGATGGGGAGGGACAAGCTCAGAGCATCCCAACCGTCCCCAAGCACTGCCCGCTTGCATGGGAGGGGACACGGTGCAGCCCGGCGGGTGACGGGGCGGACCTTGTCTTCACCCAGGAGTGCCTGAGCCACCAGCAGGTGCTCAGCACCGTGCGGCAGATGCAGAAGCTGCTGTCGGCGCAGGAGGCTGCCCACCTCCAGGGCACGCGTAGCCTCAAGAAGCAGCTCTCCGCGCTGCAGAGCCGCGTCCAGAGGCTTGCCAGCAAACGCAACGGTAACGCCCGGCGTCCCCGTGGCACCGGCTCAGGTCCCCGACGAGAAGCTTGGGCTGGGACCCCAAGCTCTGACCCAGGGATCGGGGCTGGCTCCAGCCCGGCGATGCCCCATCCTCACCCGTGTCCGTCTGTCTGTCCGCAGAGACCTGTCCGCAGCTGGCAGTGCCCCCGAACGGGCGGAAGCTGGGCCGGAGCACACGGGTGGGCCACGACGTTCACTTCGTCTGCGACGCTGGATTTCAGCTGGTGGGCTCGGAGACGCGCGCCTGCCGGCGCGACCGCACGTGGAGCGGCACCCAGCCCTTCTGCAGAAGTGAAGTGGCGCAGGCTCGGGGACGGCTCCTCCATCGCTCTGCTCCCGGCCATGGGACTGCATGGGGAGCAGCCCAGAGGCCACCGCGATGGGCACCGGGGCTGTGTCCCAGCAGGGCCGGGTGGCAGGAAGGGGCAGGGATCAGCTTCTCCAGCTCCCCAGCCCTGGTCCCGTGGTGTTTATGAGCTCCTTCTCCCCAGGTATCGATGACTGTTCCAGCAACCCGTGTGCCAACGGTGGGACCTGTGTGGATGGCAACCAGAGCTACACGTGCCTGTGCCCACGGGGCTGGTCGGGAACCAGCTGCCAGAGCCCCATCTATGCCTGTAGGTGCCCTCAGACCCACCCTGAGCTCTGCAGGGGCTCAAATTAGGGCTGAGGTGCCCCGTACATCCCCAGGACGGAGGAGGATGGGATGCTCACGGGGCCACACTGCGCCCATCCCACTCTCCCCCGGCAGTGACACCGTGTCCTCCCCGCAGACTGGGTGACGCTGAGCAACTCCTCCTTCAGCCGCCAGCCCCGCTGCACCGAGGGCCGCCCGGGCTCGCGGCATTGCAGCTGCGATGCCGGCTTCCAGATGCGAGCCGGAGGCGTGTGCCAAGGTATGGGGGGCGAGGAGGGTCGAGGCTCGGCGAGGACGGAGCGCCCCGGCCCCCATCCATCCCCGCCATGCCCCTGCAGATGTGGATGAGTGCCAGCTTTTCCAGCCCAGCCCCCAGACCCGGATTTGCCTCCACGACTGCCTCAACCTCCCCGGCTCCTACCGCTGCCTCTGCCCACCGGGGTACGTGCTCCACGCCGACCGCAACACCTGCGAGGGTAAGACCCAGGATGCCGAGCATCCCATGCTCACCGTGGCACGGAGCATCCCCCACGGCCAGGAGGAGCAGGGCCGGCCTCGCTCACCCCCTTTTTGCCACCGCAGATGTGGACGAGTGTGCCGGGAGCCAGCACAACTGCACCCACGGTGAGCTTTGCATCAACACCTTCGGGGGCCACCGCTGCGTGCACCCCAAGTGCCCCCCGCCACGCCACAACACCAGTTATGTCAAGACGTCCAGCTTGTGAGTACCGTGCGTGGTGTGGGCTGCATCACATCCTCTTAAAGGAGGAGATGGGCCCTACACGTGCCCGGGGAATCATATCATAGCACCTGGGGGGCAGCAAGGAGAGTGCTGGCAGCAAATTGTCACACGGGGCGTGCTTGGCACACTCCAGGATGCCCCTTGCCAAAGGCTTTGGGATGCCAGTGGCTGGGGGCGTGGGCGGGAGCACCCAAATACAAGGTGGCTTTATCCAGGCGCTGAGCAGCGCTCGGGGCTCCAGCCAGAGCAAAGCACCTCTGTCCGGGAGCTGTGCTCCGGGCTGGCTTCACTGGAGCATTAATCAAATGCCAGCAGTGCCGGTGCCCGGGACCCCGGGGGGAACGACGCCATTTCCCCTCCTCTGTACGTTTGCGCGGTGCCTCTGGCTGCAGTCCAGCATGCAACCCGCCCCCCGGTCCTGCTCGTGAGACTGAACTGCTTTGTGTGCAGCTGCCAAGCACAGCCGGCCCCACTGGCTCCTTCCCCCTTGCCTGGCACAGCTCTTGCAGCGGCCCAAGCAGAGCAGCATCCCTGCTCGGGGCTGTGGATCAGCCTCCAGATCCCGTGCCCAGCCCAGGGACACAGCTCCGAGGCTCGGCATCCTTGGATGTGGCTTTCTTGGGTTGCTCTGCCACAGGACATGAGGCTGGAGATGCTGAGAGTGGTTGACAGGCCACCATAAGCTTGTTTGCAAGCATGTGGGCAGCTCCCAAAAATCTAAACATCGCTGGCCACAGTGCTGAGCGGTGGTACCTCTTGTCTCCTGGCAGTCAGTGCGAGAGGAACCCCTGCCCCATGGACAGCCGAGCCTGCCGCCTGGCTGCCACCTCCATCTCCTTCCACTACCTGCCGCTCCAGGCCAACCGCAGCGTGCCCCGTGTCCTCTTCAAGATGTCCACCACCCGCTTTGTGGGCGACAGCCTGCGCTTCGCCATCATGGGTGGCCGTGGCCACAGTGTCTTTGCTGTGCGGCGCTCCGACCGGCAGACGGGAGAGCTGGTGCTCACCAGCCCGGTGGTGGGGCCAGCCACGCTGGAGGTGGAGCTGGAGATGAGCGAGTTCTCCCACAAGGTGCTGCTGGGCAAGCACATCTTCAAGGTCACGGCCTTTGTGTCCCCGTATGAGTTCTGATCCCTGATGGAGGCAGATGTGGGGCCAAGCCAGGGTCTGTCCTGGGGAATGATGGAGCAGGTTCAGCTTGGTGACCTCGGTTCTTGTCCCATTAGAGACATACCTAGGAGTTGGACTCAGTGATCCTTGTGGGTCCATTCCAGCTTGGGATATTCTATGATATTCTACCATCCCTCTCCCGCAATGCTTGCTCATGGCTGTTAGGGCAAAGCAACCGCAGAAGACACCCTGCCCATTGCTAAGGCTGCAAGGAAACCCCCAGAAGCCACGCTGGGGGTTACACCAGGAGCTGCGCATTGCAGGGGCACCAGCCTGCGTGCCCACCTGTGCCAGCCCTCCTCACCCCTGCCACCCTGGCCCGCCAGCACGTGAAGCGGCACGGCAGAGCACGCGGACCACACGCGCCATGCAGGTCTGGCTCCTTGCGCCTTGTAACCTCCAATAAAAGAAAAACAGCTGTAGGAAGGATGTCCTCGCTCTGTGCTGAACACAATGTCCTGCCGGTCACAGCCAAGGGGTCTGGCTCATGCCCAGCCCCTTTGGCAGATGCCAGACCCACAAGTGGCTTGGAGAGGGCAGCGGGGCTCCCAGCTGAGCAGGGGACGTGCCAGCAGGTTTCACCCCTCCATGGCTGTTCCTCCCCGCTACCTGCTGCCATGGGGAAGGCAACACCACCCTGCCATGAGGCTGGGCGGCCAAGGCAGAAGCGGTGCCAGGCTCTGCACCCCCCACAGCCAGCCTCCGCAGGGCGAGGGCCGCAGCCGGCGGTCAAGGAGGTGGCGAGGGCCTGCGGGGACAGCGGGCGAAGGAGGCAGCGTCCGGCCGCGCCGGGCCGGCGCCCCTCGCACAAAGCGGCCCCTGTGCGCGGCCCACGGGCGGCTCATAAAGACGTCCTTGTGCTCCAGGCTGGCCCGGCACCCGCTCGCCAGCACCTGAGGGCCGCAGCTGGGGCTCGGCACAGGAGAAGCCTCCTCAGACAGCGGCTGTGCCGAGGCGGTGGAGGTGGAGGCCACGGCACCACACCAGAGGCTCGTCCACCGGCCTCGTCCCCCAGGCGCTGGCCATGGGGAGCCTCGTTTTGTGTGAAAACGCGGCCAAATCTCCCGAAAACACCCCAAGGCCGGCTGAGGAGGGTGAAGCGAGCCAAGCCGCAGCGCTGCAGCGAAACGCGCCCGGCGCCGCTTGGCGCCTGCGCCCCGCCGTAGACCGGCCATTGCCATGGCGACGGGCCCAGCAGCCTGAGCCCGCCGAGGTGCCGGGAGCTGCCGCCCGTCCCCGGGCATGAGGCGGGCGCGGGGCCGCCCGGAGCCGTCTCTGTGGGGAGAAGGTGAGGAGCGGGCGGTGGCGGAGCCTCCCCAGCGCGGCTGCCCGGGACCTCGCAGGGACCCTCGGCTCGTCCCGCTGCCTGCTCCGAGGCCCTGGGCCTTGCTGCGTGCCTTGTCCGGCCCCGCGTCCTCCTGCTCGGGGACTGCGAGCGGAGAAACCTGCAGCCTCCGAGTTAATCACCAGCGCCAAGTACCGTGACCTCTCCTCAGCGGTGACCGAGTAAGCCCCCAGCGCGCCTTCGCACCCTGCCGTTGGCATTCAGCGCGCTCTATGGAAAGGAAGGCGAGGCAGGCTTCGGGCGCGCACGTAGCAGCTAGGGCTGGGGAGCTTTATTTTGGTCGCTTAACAGCTTTATTTTGGTCGCTGTCAGCGGATGGTCAGTGCATAACTGCAGGAGAAACCTTCGAGCCGTGAGGGAAAGGCAAGAGGAGCCCTGCTCTGGCTCTTCTGACGCGGGGCAGCATCCCGTACAGCTGTCTTCTGGGTTTCTGGAAGGTCTGTCGGGAAACAGTCGAGGGGTGATTGTGGTCTTAAGAATAGCTTAGCTAGGAAGTAGTTTACACCAGCTCCATGTGAAAACTTCTCTCTATAGAATTGTACAAAAACTTTTGATGTTAGATAACTTTAAAAACACCCGGTGTCATAAAACAGTCTCGGTAAAGCCTTGCAGCAAAGCAAGGATTCCAGCGTCTGTGTGGACCTGGCTCCCCGGCCAGGCTCGTTTTAGGAGAAACCTAAGAGTTTTCTCAAGTAATCTGAGTACTTTTTGTAACAGGTAGCTCGGAGTGAAGTGCAAGCAAGTTTTCAACAACCTTAATGAGAAAAATATCAGATTATTAATAACTTTCTCATCACTGATGAGCCAGTGGCCATGTAGAAATTTGAACTATGAATGTAGGCAGGTATTGCTAATCCTTCAAAGACTGAAGTTAGAGGTTTTTTTCCCCAAACTGGTTGCTGATAAGATTGTGCTGATGAGCATAAATTATTTTATATTCTTACCCCTACTTCTTTATAAGTTGACCCCAACAGTCATTTCCAGCCCTTTGCTTGGACTGGTGCAGGACAGTTGGCATACCAAGATCCGAACCATTCTGCTTGCTCTTTCAGCACGTTGGCACGTTTGCTGTCTTCTAGCCCTTTGGAATTCTGGTACTGGAACTGTTATCAAAAATACCACAAGTGAGCCAGAGACCTCCTCCTCCTCCTTGTCTTTCAGCACACTCATGTGCAAAGGGACTAGCTGAAAGCAGAGAAACCCAACTCTCTGCTGTCCCAGCGAATGAAGAACTGATGCATTTCTTTACCAAGGCAGGTTTTGTTAAAAGTTCGCCCTGGCTCAGTGGCAAGCAAAGAGCAACAGCTAACAATCCAACACAAATTGAAAGAGCATCTGAGCTTGTAGCTGTTGTGCAAGTACATAAACATCAAGAACCTTCCAGGTTACGGTTCATAACTCATCTTTGCAGTTAAATCTTGCTCTCTTGTGCCAGCAGTCCAGGCATTGTAGGACAGCTGAATAATCTGACAGCTTACTGCATGGATGTCCTGCATATGTAACTTTCTGTTTTGTTCTTCTAGCAACAGTTGGGTTTATCGTTGTGTTGTGAGCAATTCCTGCTCCTTTTTCCCCTTTTTGTTCACTTTTCTTTTTTTGGTTTCTGGTCTTTCCACTTCCTTTGTTGCTGACAAAAGGGTCTCTGTTTTCTTGGATGCCGTGAAGTGCTTAAGTTGCGATTCCAGACCACGTGCTCCAGTGGGGCCACTGGCTTTCACCTCACTTCTTGTCACTAGCTGAAAGGAATATACGGCATACATGAGACAGGTGAAAGCATGTGTTTTGCCATCACCTGTAAAACAGCTTTCTGATATGAACACATCCCCCAAAACAGATCATATCATACTCTGCCTCCGGCCTGCCACCCCATGCTCTTTTTACTTGATTTTGGTCTAGATCCATTAAAAGATTGGCAAAACCTGCAAGTTTCCCTTAGCTAAAAGTTTGAGCTATTGTTGTTTCTTGCAGCTATCAGCACCTGCTTTTAGAGTGTGTAATTGTTTTTTCCTTTTTGTTACTATAGATCACAAATCCTCATTGCAGAGAGAAGTCTTTACTCAGATGCATTACCTTGGTCTCTTGGACTTTCTGTCCATCCTCTTGGAGCATATCTCCAGGACCAGGGCTCAGTCACAATATTTTTATATCACGTATTTTGTTTTTGCTTTTTTATTTCTGTAGATGAATATCTGCAATAAGCCTCCTAATAAGACAGCTCCAGAGAATTTGGGTGAAGCTGTTCCTGAGGTGCAGGTCCAACGCGCTCGAAGGAATGGCTGGAGCTGGCCTCTGCACCCTTTCCAGATTATTGCCTGGTTGCTGTACCTCTTCTTTGCGCTGGTTGGCTTTGGAATCCTCGTTCCTCTCCTGCCCCTCCACTGGCTGCCCGCTGGCTATATCGTATCCTTTGGTCAAGAGGAGAGCATGAACTGTAATAAACTATCAACAGGATTTTTTTTAAAAAGTTGTTAGGTAGCATATAAAGCATAGGAGAAAGCAGCTGAGCCAGAATCTTGATCTTCTCCTGTCTATAAAAAACACTTATTTTGAGACCCCCTCTGTCCCTCCACTTAGGTAGATCACTAACATTCTACTTGTCTCCTTCATCACTCTCTTTTAAGGTTACTATCTTTGCCTCAAAGGCTCTTCTGCTGTCTACTTCTGCCTATGTGTCTCCTTTGCCTTATATTTTTCTATCAGTGTGCTGCAACGTTTGAGGGAATTCATAGGAAAAAAAAAACCTCCCCAAACATCCTTGCCATGATGGGCTGCCACGCTTTCCTGTGCTGACTGAACGAGTCTTGAAAGGCAGCTTTGTATGTGTATGATTTTACGCTGTGGCTTCTTGTGATAGCAGGCGGTTGATCTTTTCCCAGAGGCCTCTTCCTCTCTGTAGAAAAGCTGTGAGTGAAAGACAAGGTGGAGACAAGAGTGACCATCAGAGGAGAGGTCTTTCATCTATTTCCTCCAAATGTGGGCAGTATCCGAAGCTGAGGCGCGCATACTGTCAAGGCATCTTTCCCGGTGCCCAGCCTGAGAACATTTTCCACCTCCCATCATGTTTCTCCCGCTCTAGCAAGGCTGTGGGATGGAGCAGAACTGCTGTTTGCAGAGTCTGGGGCTGTGTGCCTCCAGAAGGGACCGTGCTGGAGTATGGGGTCCTGTGCTGTCACATGCGCCAAGGAAGGCACTTCCTTCGAGGCCCAGACCTGGCTCCTGGTGGATTTTATTGTCTGGGGAGTGGCAGACTGGGAGAGGGGAGTCCTGAGATTTGAATTTATTGCTAACCGAGATGGTGAAGGATTGTAATTTGTGTGTATCTGTTTGGTTTTGTCATCTCTCCGGTAACATCTTTCCTGGTGAAAATAAAATTGACAAAGTGGATCAGTGAGATTCAAGCCAGGAAGTCTGACCTACCTTATGAAATATCAAACAAAGCCAAAACAAATTTATGCATGTACATATCCATGCAGGCACACACATTTTGATGTATTTGGGACTTCCTGCTGTCAAGGGCCAAATTAGAATGAAATTAAACAGGCACCGTTTTTGCTTTTCAGCAAAAACCTCTTGTTAGGTTCATCTCTGGCAATTTGTATAAAGATTACTCCAGATATGTCAGCCTTACTATAGCAGAAACCAAAGAGAAAGTTTAACATTGTTCTGTAACTGGAAACAAGAAAATCCTCTAGTAGCAGCCTGCTTTGCCTTTAGTATTAAAAGCCTTATTAGCAGAAACAGAAAACCAAGAAATATTTTGGGCAGAATCTTGGGAAGAGTTCTGAAAAGATGCTCCTGGGATATGCACTTACATAATTTGTGCATGTGGTATTCATATGTCCATACGACCTTTGATATGTTTGCGACACTGATGCTTTTGCTTATACTTCTAGTTACACTTGCATGATTTAGGCATTAATAATATCATTAGCTCACAGTTGTTTTACATCTACCTATCTTACTGAAATCTTTGGTATTATCATGGTTCAAATGGCGTAAATTTGTATGCCAAATATCTTCATAACTCAACCTAAAATTATTCTAATTCATCAGATTAATGTATCCCAAAGCTTTACTACCAGTTCATATAGCACTAATCTCTCTCTTTTTTTTTTTCCTTACCACACTGGTGTGTTTTCCATAGACTTTAATATGATCAATGATGTGTGTACATCTGGCTGTATAGCAAATAAACTGGAAGATTAATTGTTGCATGCATGCTCATTTATCACGGTATATTGAGGAGCAAACTCTGGAGCATAGTGGTTTTCCAGACGTGTAAGGTTGCTGCTTTGTATTCTTTCCAAATATTGGCAGTCACTTGAGGTTCTGATCAAAAGTACTTCTAAGGCTTGTTTGCTCTGACTTGCTACTGAGTTTGGAAGTAAGAATCCAAACGGGTAATATTTTGAGAAACAAATGACAAATCCTGGATACTGTCTGTCAGTAAATTCTGTAGGATCCTCCTTTAAAGGGGTGATTCTCTTGCTTGGGATTCTGACTAAGGAAAAGGAAAGCAAGGTGATCAGTACTGGTTCCTTCATGTGACTTTTTTTTCTCTTTCTTGGAAGTTTGGTCTTGGAAGGGGCATGTGCACGGCCTTAACTGACTGTTCCTTTCCAAGGATTCTGTATGGACTAAGAAGCGTGGACCTACGCCAACAACCTGCTCGTGGGGTCAGATTCTGGTAAGTAAAGGTAATTTTTAAAAACTCCTGTGCTAGGGAGGACATTTCTGTGAGGCAGAACAGTACATTATAAGGAGGGTTGTTCCTGTAGATTTAGTTATCTTTTTGCAGAGGATATATTTTACCGTGAGACAGGGAAACTTCTTTGTCAATAAAGCTCAGGTTAATGTGCTGTAATCAGTTATATGGTAATTTCTAATTACAAGCCATATATTTCTCATCTGTGTGGGCTTTGTGTAGTAAGGATAAAAATATAAACCACTCATACAATCCTTAACTGTGTACTTCAGTGTCCAGGAGTGTGTTTTATCTATCATTTAGTTGTTCATCTTGCTGCAGTCTCCATTGATCCTGCGGATGCAAATGTGCGAGAAAAAAACTATCTAGGGCCTCTGGCCACCTTCAATCGTAATCAACATGCACATGTCATTGAAAACCATCATTGCCATGTCTGTGATGTAAATGTGTAAGTATCTTCTCTTTTTCTTCTATTAATCTTTCTTCTCCACCATTACACTTCACCATTAGGCTCTAAGACTATAAGATTGAAATCAAGTCCCTGAAGCTCTTAACTCTATAGTGCCAGTGAAACTTCATCCTGTGGCAGGGCTCAGTTAGTTGGGTAGATGCCCACTGTCAAATGTGTGCATGGTTCCGTGTTTTATTTAATTGCTCTCATGTTGTGTGAAGAGGACTGTGCTGTTCTGTGTTACCTGGATGTTGGTGTTAGATCTGAGAACAACGTGTAACTTGTGTGTGTGTGTGCTTGTATTTGGCTAGATGCTAAGGTGATAGCAGGAAATGCTTGGAGGGCAGACTTTAAGATCAAGATTTGTAGAATCGATAAGGGGTTTCAAACAAGAAATCAGTGATCTCCAAATTAGAAATCACACAATGCATTAAAAAGGCAAACTTTGCAGTGTTTGGGATTGCGGTCCAGCAATGGCAAATATGGCCAATATGCTTGGGAGTTTAACTATTCCTGATGTCATAGGTATTCTCATGGCTACCAGGATCTGTACTGCTGTATCGCCCTGTATTTGTGTCACTGGGAAGGCACGGTGACGTGTTGGTGCTGCCACTCTAACACCACCCTTTCTTTGGCAGGAGTGCCAAATCAAAGCACTGTGGAACTTGCAATAAGTGTGTGTGTGGCTTTGATCACCACTGCAAATGGCTCAACAACTGTGTGGGAGAGAGGAATTACTGGTAAGGGCCTGGCACTGTGACAGGAACACATTGCTGCATAAATAATATCCCCCTTCCCAGGATGCTCCTGCATCTCAGTCTAATCTGCACTCAGCCACACAAAACCACTTTTCTTTCAGATCCCAGCTGAGTAAAAGCAGTCATGAGAAAACTAGATGGAAAATGCAAGCCTGACTAGGACATCCACATAACCAGGGATAAAATTCCTGCACTTAGAATTTTGTAGTCAAACGTTTTTAAGTAAAAACAGAAAATACGGTCTTATTATTTGGTATTAGGAAAAGCTTGTGGGATGTTAACTGGCTGTCCTTAATGCTTGTGAGAACTGGAGTGGGAATAGAACCATGGTCATGCTGTTGTTCCCATCTCTGAAACAACCTGAATCCAAACTGCATGCTTTCCCTACGAGATTTGCCAATTGGCAGGAGTTACAGCAGCATACAGGCAACTCTAATCCATGCCAGGTTTAAGGTAAAGAATAGGCAGGCTGTCACAGATTATTGCTTCTCAGCTCACTTTCCTGCACTAGAACCGCATGGGAAGCAAAGAGTTGTTACTGCTGATTGCCACGATACGCTGCCTTGAGATTTTGTGCAGAGAGCTCTTTGTCTGTCCTAGGTACACTTAACAGCTTTCTAACTACAAGTGCTCTAAAGGGTCACAGTTTAGTCCCTCAGAGTAACAAACAAGATTCTTGCCCAGCGTCTGTGAAAGTGCCACTGTAATTTGGGATAGCTGTCTATATCTCTGTCCTTTGAGTTGTATGTGTGATGTTATTGAAGCCACTCAGAGTTCTCACCTTTTTGGCAGGTTCTTTTTGAATAGTGTGCTGTCTGCCATTCTGGGCCTTGGGCTTCTGCTGCTCGTTGCTTGCTACGTCTTTGTGGAGTTCTTCATTAACCCCACGATGCTTCGCTCTGACCAGCACTATGAAGGTAACAGCAGTGCTTCAGTGAAGCGTACTGTGAATCGGGCAGCATATCTTGAGGGTCAGCTGTATGTGGGATTGGATATTCCAGGATCTCTCCCTCTGAGGAGGAACTCCCATGCCCAGCTGATGCAGTGTGTTCCTTCTAGAGCCTACTGAACTGCTCTTCCTAAAGGTCTTGCAGATACAAACTTTCTTAAGTTCTCAAGTGCATAATGGGCCTGCAGCCACTTTTGAGTTAACAGTATTTCCAGCTGTAAAGTTGAGTTAGAGATATTTAATACCTTGACAATCTACTGACCTCCTACTGTTTTTGTTTTACAGTTCTAAAGAACCACACAGACGTCTGGTTTGTGTTTCTTCCTGCTGCTCCTGTTGAGACTCGGGCTCCTGCCGTTTTGGTCCCAGCTGGGACTTTTATTCTTCTGAGCCTAGTGACCGTGTTCCTTCTAGGCCACCTCTTGACCTTTCACATCTATCTTAGTAGGTATTATGTTCCTGTCATCTGCATCCCCATTTCATTTTCTTTTAGCTTCTACTCATTCTGCATTCACTGTGTGTTCACCCATGTTACAACAATACAAAAAACATACAAGATTGCCATTGAAGAGGTAAAAAGTTGGAGTTTAACATTATACTTCTGATTTTCTTAGAGGTCCTCTCTTACTCTAGTGTGCAGAAGTCACATTGCATGCTATTTTGGAATTTCTCTAGCTCACTTAAGTTTTTATTTCACCAAGTGCAGTTGAGAGTCCAGCAGGGAGAAAACACTCTACAAATGCTTGACTTGGGATGAATCTGTTTCATCCTGTCCGTAAGACCTCAGATAAATGTTTTTGTTGTCTCCAAGATGGAAATTAATCACACAGATATCTGTAGAATAACTCTTTGTATCCCATAGCGTGCATTTGGCCTAAACGTACCATCTTGTCTCTGCCTGTTTTTATCCAGGCATAATCACATACCTATCTGCCTAGAGGCAAATGGCTTCTGAGCTAGAGACCTATCTAGAGGCTTTTTGTGTCTTTCAAAAGGGTGGAGTGGAGCCAGTGAAAAACCTTTTCCCACCTTACTCAGATTCCCCAGGAGCATCCTGAAGTCATTACCTCAGAAAGCTCTAATAAGGCCACCCCCCATCAGTACCATTTCCTTCATTCAGGGATGAATCATAGAAATCAATCAAAAATTTAGAATCCAGATAAACTTAGAGTTCACTTGCTGAACTACATCAGTAGCCATTTCCAGAATGTCTTGGTTAGCAACTGGACAGTTGCTAGTAAGTCCTAAAAATTAAGGGATGGCATCTTAAATGTAAGGCTTCTTGAATGGAAGAAATAATAAAAAATGTAACTAAATTGTTCTTGGCTGATATGATAATGAAAGACTTTATATAAAAATGCATATAGTTTTATATAGTCCGCGTAAAGCTTATCTGGATCATATTCATCTGGTTTGCAGATTAATGTTGCATCCCAGCTGCGTAATGCCAATTTGGTGCCGTATGACTTACTAGCTAAAGCACAGTGTGATGTGAGCGAGGTGCACTCACGTGTTCTTTGCCGTTCTGTAGAAACAGTTTGGCTCTTCTGTGGTTGGTACTGACCCCAAATGACTAAGGTTGGCTTAGTCCTCCAGGGCTCCTAGCGTAGCTCCAATAACATAGCCCCCAACAAAGGCAGTGCTAGGTAGGTTTATTGGTGCAATATGGGACCTACATTAGGCCTGTGCATTCACATGTCTAAACTATGTTATCTTGCAACTGCAAGCACCTGGGCGTAGGGTAGAGAAGCCAGGTGAGATGGAGTGCTTAATTCCAGCTCCATGACAGTGATGGCAGATTCAGATGGGTTCCCATTGGCTCTTGGGAATCTCTTCACTGCTCCCCAGTGCTTCTGTGGTATGAGAGATCCTGATTCTCTGTTAGCACAGAGGAGTGGGGATGGTATTGGGCTAATTTTCTACTAAGAGACCCAACTTCCAGATCAGGTCCCATTATGGAAGTTGGACTGTATTGACACAAAATGATTTGTGGAACTCAGAGGGAGATGTTTTCAGAAAGGCTCTTCATTAGACCTCCTACTTGTTGCTCCATCAAGAAGGGATAGTTCTGTCTGGAAGTACAGATGGTCATCAAAAACCTTTTTTCAGTCATTGTCATAAGTAAAGCCTGTGCTATTTGTCTGCCTTACATAAGTCGTGATGAGAGAAGATCTTGCACTTGCAGTAGTCAGCGGTGCCAAAAATAAGGAAGAAAGGATGTGATGGAAGAGAGGTGAAGATGCTGATAACAGACTATCCTTAGGTGGATTTTTAGGTTGTCCGTTAACAGTGATGCAGATGTGAACACAAACTAAGCATGAGCCAGTGCAGTTCCAGATTTGGTCACAATCCACAATTTTGCTTTCTTGGTGCAATTAAAAGTTGACTTTTCTTGGTTAACGGTGTGATGCCTGGAGATTTCAAAGGTTGACCTAGCACTGCAGACGAAAAATATCACAATGCTGGGGCTACTCCAGGAAAATTTCCTTCAGATGAAAAAGACAGGATTATTCTGTGCAGTGGTGAGCTGTAGATTACCCTGTCTTTGTGTACAAATTCCACAAGAGGGTGCTCCCTCCTTGGGATAAAGGCGCGCTTTCTCTGCTCAAACAGAAACGTGCAAGTGTTACACCAGTTCTACTCTAGGTTTGTAATTTTGTTGTTGTTTTCCTGGGGTGATTTTTTTCTTCTTTCAGAATAAATTTTGAGCAAATTACCTTTTAGTTTTGACCCAATTTAATTTATTTATGAGTTACATGGAAACAGAATTTAATTATTGTTAATTTTTGTTATTATTTTATTACATTGACATCTGCTACCTTATTGAAGCTGGTTTGAGCTGTGCTCCATGCTGTGCAAAAGTGTGGTGTGTAAGTCCTTGCCTTAAAAGGAGCAACCTTGCCATATTGAATCCTATGTTGTATGTTACAAGGTATGCATTATTTGACAACTGAGATTCAGGGAGATAGACATATTATGTCTGTTTTAAATTCATCTTATTTCACACGTGATTTTCTGTAGTCTCATCTGAATACTTTAAGGTAGACAGTATTGGAATGAACCACCTAACCCTTTTTGAAACATAATTACTGTTCATGAGTATTTTTTCATGAACCTTTTTTTTTCTTCGTAATTAAATCACAGGAAGAAAATAGGACCCCTATGGCTGGTATTGCCTTGAAGTTTCACATTAAAAAATAAAATGGCTTGAATCAGATTTAGCTATGAAAATCTTAGAATCTGTCTGTGTTACAAGCACAGTGAACCTTTCAGAATTACTGTTCTGGTTTTAACTACTTGCTGCTGTCACAGTAGGTTATTCTCAAAGTAGTAAATCTGCGTGTTCAAAATTAAGTCTTGATTGAGATTCAGTTGTAGAGGCATTCAGGGATGCATGGCTCTTCAGAAGTTTGGAGGGAGGGGTCTTTTTTGATTATGTGTTGCACGTTATGTGCTGCAATTATGTGCTGTCTGACCAAGTGCGGTATTTTTTGACTAAATAACTCTATTAAAATAATTTAAAAGTTGCTTTGCTAAGTGTTCAGAAACCAATGAATTCTGAACTAAAAGCAGTATATAGCCCTTTGGTTATGAAGCAATATTCTGTTTCTGAAATAATGTACACAGATACAATTCTAGTAGCATTTGCCAGCAGCCTGCGCTGTCCTCATTAAGTACATTCACTAATCACTTGGCTGCAGACTCGCATTCATTTTTACGCTCTGTCTTCCTGGCCAAATGGATATTGGATTCTTTTTTCTTCATAAGGCCATTGCTTTAATAGGAGGGGCACCTTCTCCTCTGCTCTCCCTCACTTCCCTGTGAAGTAGTCCTGTGTTTACAGCATGGTTTTGAGGGGTAGGATACTACCGGCACAAATGTATTCAGGCAGAGAAAGGATTTTAGTCCAGATGTCCCATATCCTAGGCATCTGATTTAACTACTATGCTACTGTAAACAGGAATAATGCATGCCAGGCTGTGCAGTAAAAAACTGCAGCGTCCAATTTCTAGGTGTTGTGGTCTAAAAATACTTACTACGTCAGGGTCATGAGGGGAGGAATGTCTTAGTTTTGGATCCTCATAATGTTTTGGGTCTCATGAGAGATCCAAGCTGCTCAGAAATGCAAAATGCTTTTGCTCATTCATGGAAGCAGATGTGTTTGTGTGTGTGGGACCTTAAGAGCATATAAACTCAGGCACATATAAACTCTGGACATGTCTATTTGGCATGAGATGAGTCGGGCATTTGGTGCTCACCGTTTTGGACATTAATCGTCTCAATCCTCTTTATGGGATGCACTAACCTGCTGAACTTCTTTTCTACATTTAGCATTACACACCTCTTGACTACTCACTGAGCTTTCTATACAATACACAGCTTTCACATATTGGATATGAACAATGAATTTGCTCTGAAATGAGCTGAATACATTTCTAGAGCTTAAAAGGCTATATTGTGTGCATGAGATGTCAGACATCTAGCTGAACACTGTGACTATGAGAAAACGTTGTGATGATCACAATAAAGGATACAGTAAGATAAGCACTGCAAAGGTACTTTTGTCTTAGAGTATCAGTCTTCTCATATTTATAGTTAATCAATTAAATATTGCATAGTTTTTCAGGCTGTTCGTGGGCAGCAAGTGTAATCAGGAGCGGCCTTTCACGCACTGACAGCTCTCTCTTTCCTCCCAGTGTGGAACAAGCTGACTACGTATGAGTACATCCTGCAGCAGCGTCCCCAGCAAGAGGCCAAAGAGGCAGACAAGCAACTGGAATCTTGTCCCTCCCAAGTGATACCCAGTCAGGTACTCATTGTACTTTCAATCCATTTCTCATAAAACAGCCTCACTTGTTCGCTGTGTAGAGTTTGCTTCAATTTTGCAAGCTGCAAATTTTAGGGGCAGTTGCTACAGCTAAAACTTTTGAGGTACTTTTGGGGAGTTGAGTAGGACGTGAGAGAGTCTGAGGCCTGTAACTTGATGAACACTTTAGGCATAAGCAAGTACTGCTTTCAAACGCATCAATCCGACACCCCCTCTTCCTCCACCACTTGTTTTGGGCCCTGGACTATCTATTCTCCTCTGCCAGCACAGCTGTTTGTTACAGTCATGCACTGAACAGGGTGGGGGAGCTCATCTGTGTAAGAATAAACTTTGTTAAAAAAATAGGTGAGGTAGTGTTTAGCTGGGCCAGCTCCCTCCCATCTGGTTCACCAAGCCGTCACGTAAGGGCTTGTGTCAGCATGAAAGAGGGTGACTGAAGAGTGGGAAGGTCCTGTCACTGGAAAGGACACAACCATCTGTTTCAGTGGCAGTGCACATTTTGCTGGCTTATGTGCATGGTATTCTAGGTCATGACTGAAAGCAAGGCAGGCTCTAAGTCTGGAGAAACTGGGGTTAATCATCGAGCAGATAATACCGAACAGTTTAACCATCCTGAAAAAGAAAAGGGCACCAATCGTGTTCAGAAATGACCCAGATAGCTTTGTTTTTCTTTGAGTTTACATAGCGATAAGGATCCTTGTGATTACAGTGAAGTTGATCTGTATTGCTGTAAAGGAGTTCTACAAGCCTTCAGTCCTGCTGCACTGTGCAGTGGCATATATTCCAATGTTAATTGAGGGGTTCGGTGTAATTTATTTTGCTGCAAGACAGCTCTGTCCTTGGAGTTACTCAAAATTTGACTGCACAACATTTGTACAGGTTTGGACAAGGGGAGTGACTAGAAACTTCCAGAAGTTCTTCCCAGTCTAAATTATTCCCAACTCTGTCTAGCTTTATGCAAGTGAGTTGCCTACTATACAGCCAGTTTTATATTTCATAAGAAACTAGTTAAATCCAAGCTTAATTTTCTGTGTAGAGATACTGGGATCTCTCTGGACTCATTAATAGTTTTTCCCTATCAAAGGAAAGGGGAAAGTGAGCTAATTCCCTTTCTGTATCATATGGAGACCTCAGCTTTTCATATACATTTTTTTACTGTCTTGGAAAATTTGAACTTTCAGTTTAAATAGAGGTTTCCATAACAACAAAGATGTTTGGCACTTTGTCTCATAGAGCTTTGCTTACCATGAAAATTAAAGCAATAATAAAACATTAGCTTTAATGATTTCCTAGTTACTGAATTTTGATTGATACTGAAAATATATCTGAACAGAGTTGGACTCTGTGTGTGGGGGGGTACATTTGGGATGTGGCCATTCAGTCATGGTCTCCTGTCTGCACTGGTGCTTGTCTAGATATGTGTGAATATGGTTAATTTGTAGCAGCAAGCCTGGAAAAAGCAGGGTGAAAAGTTCTGTATTTCAGAGCTACAGTTAGTACCTTGGGGAACAGTAAAGACTGGAAGATGCCCAGTAACATTGTTAAGAAAAATGTTAACCCACCAGATTTGCCTTGTTCCTTACATAGCAACCAGAGATAAACACAAACAAATACATTGGAGTAGGAGTACACCAAGTGACTCGCCTTTTGTAAGCTGTGTTGACTACAGCCTTTAGCTTGAACACAGAAATCCTTTGTAATTGATCCAAGATCTTGCAAGCATAAAATAGAAATCATGTTCTTCCTACCTTTGTCTTAACTATTCATTAATTGTAGAAAGAAGAAACATGCAATTCCCCTTTAATCCTTGTATTTGAGCCTTCTTCAAGCTTGGGTGTTGGTTTTGGCTTCCGTTTTCCATGTTTGTCTGTGGTTGTCTTCACCTATGTTCAGGTTAAAGAATTGTTACATACTCGTGAAATCCTTCTCAGGACATGCACAAAGTAAAAGCACTGTTTGCACACTTAAAAGGTTCAGATATCACAAAAAAGCAAAACAGCTGGACATACAACCTTTGCCTCTATTACTATAGCCAACACAGCGAGTGCAAGTAACAATTTTTTCCTGTAGACAGTTACAGAACAGTCAAAATTTGTAACCATGAAGTTTGGGGCTGGACACGGCTGTATTCAGCCTTCAGAGGAGGTCTGAGCATGGCCAGGACCTGTAAGGTGGCAGTGAGCTTTGGTATCTGAGACTCAAATTGGTTTAGCAGTCTGTTTTCAGGAAGGATAAGAGCCGAATGCTAACGACCCGATCGGTAAGGGTAGCTCCGTCTTGCTGTCACGGTTGACAGCTGGCCATCCTGGGGGTGCTGAGAGAGGCTGGGGCTCTGCACTGTGCTTGGAGCTTTTGTCATGCTGAGAGAACATTGCATTTTCTACTGATCAAGTCTTCTTCCATTTGTTTCTGCTTGTCAGCTCTAAAGGTTTACTTTCTTCTATGTGGCTGCTTTGGTTATACATAATTTAAAAGGCTGAAATGGACAAAGAGGATTTTAAAAGGCTCTTTTATTGCCTGCTTGGAAATAATTGTTCATGGTATTCTGAAGATGTATCATTTGTTATCCTCCTTTGAAATGCCAGGCCTGCAGTCCTGTTTGTATGCTGTGGATGTTGAGTCCTGATGGTTTTCAGTAACTGGGCACAGTCTTACGAGGATGTCTCCTGCTGCAGCTCATTGCAGCCATGGTGTGCTTTCCTCTGAAAAGACCTGCATCTCCCCACCCTGCTTCTTCCAGGCTTACTGCTTCAAATTGACGTGAGATTTTGTCTGGTCTCCTTCATTTGAGACTCACGTGCATGAGGTTTGAGTGTAACTGTTAAGAATTTGGTCCCCAAGGAGCTTTAAGGAAGCATTTACATACCCTTGATTTTCTGTCAATAATGACCAATGATCTGACCTGAGTTACGAATTCTGTGTGAAATACACGGGGTAAATTTCTGCAGATCATGAATCTGCACTGGGGTAAACTCTGCTTGTAATAGTGAGACCAAAATTGCATAATTTGCAAACCAGAAAGTTCTAATGTTTAAGATTGCTGAACCAATTCCCTTCAAATTGGATGTTAGCACGTATAAAACAGTTGTAAATTTCTTTCCACCTCTTTTTTTTTTTTCTTTCCATATTTGCAAGATCAATTAAAGTAAGAGCACTTTACAAAATGCAACAAGCCTGAAGTCTTTCCAGTTTGGCAGCCCTCTTATCTACAATTATATGAGTACTGAGACTCCGGGCCTCCATACCAAGATTTTTGAAAGCATCTAGTAATTTTGGAAGTTTCTCTGCTGGCGTGTAAAGAAGCCTGGGCAAAGATGATCAGGCCAGTGTGCTGGCTCTGACACTGAGAATGTAATCCCCAGTACCCTCTCCCAGCATTTGGCAATATGTGTCAGGGGCTTCTGGAGCACAGAGCGTTGAATAGCTTTGTATTTGCTGCTTGCTGACACAAGCTTTTCTGATTTCTCCTTGAATCCATGTAACATTTAGCACCTGCAGCATCCTATGGTGGTGAGTGCTACAGCTTAGCTCCATGCTGTGTCAAAAAGGCAGCTTTGCTTTTATTCCTTTTGAAGCTACTACCTGATTTTTTTCATTTGATGCTCCTTAAATGTTGTATTGGTGAGACAGGAAACAGTTATTCCCCATTTGCTTTCTCCATGCCACTCGTATTTGCCCTGAGTATTTCACCCCCTGACTGGAGAGCCCTGGCCCATTAGCTGTTTCTTGTACAGAAGCTGCCCCATACCCTTCATTGGCCCTGCCACTCTTCTCTGTACCTATTTCCAGATCTGTGGGCGAAGAGGCTGGAATGCTGTAGAAAATAGAGTGTCCAGGCTGCCTGTGAGTGTATCCAGTGACATGAAACCATTGTCTGTTTGCTTTTTCTATGCCTTTCCCTCTCATTCCTATCATCTGAAATGATTTCTTGGCTGCCACTAAACATGCAACTCCATGAATTCATTTCTAGTTGAGAGACCACTGCTTTGTATAGAACGTTTGTGCTGCTTTTCCCACTTGTATCACTTTACATCTTTACATCTAGCAATATTGATTTTCATGTGCCATTTTATCAGCCCATAATTCAACATTACATCAATCTTCTGCAGCTCTTTGCAGATGGCTTTCATTTTTATTGCCTCACATAAGGAAGCATCATCACCAGACTTCATCGCACTGTTCTGCTCTTCTGTAGACTGTTTATGAATGTGTTGAACTGCAGAGGCTCTGGGTCTCTCAGGAACCCGTCTGTGGGATGTCCAACTTTGACTTCATTTTCTCAAGTCTGCTGATCAGGCTGGTCGGCCGAGCAGGTCTTCCTGAGCTTGTTTAAGGTTTTTGTTTATTAAGCTAATGGCCATTGCGTTTAAAATCCCCCCATCTTTACCACCTAAAATTTGCCTCACAATATATGTGTGTCTTTATAGTCACTGCACACTAAAATGGTGAGAGAAAGTTGTCTTGCTAATTATTCAAATGTAAGTGCAGCTAGTGAAATATAGCATCAAGTTTCTCCTGAGCACAGTTTATCTTTTTTTTTTTTTCTTTTTTTTTTTTTTTTGAGAACAGGGCTTCATATTCTGCATCACTTGGTCCTCTGACCATCCTAACCGGGTACTTTTGGGGGAGAACCGGGAGCCCTTTTCTGTAATTCAGCTACTCGGATTTAGGAGGCTTATTTGTCAAGCCTTCTTTTATGTCTATGAAGGTATGCAGCTTGAAAAGTGAGGATGGTATTACTTGGAATTCGTCTGTACCTGAGGAAAATGAGTAACATATTGCTTTTTTATTTTTATTTTTTAAAAATAGTACGATTATTAGCCATAAAGCATTCACACAAGAAACAGAAAATGCTTTATGGTTTTTCTGTATATTGCATGCTTTCATTTTTGTCTCCTCCATTTTCAATTTAAAAGAAGCTTTCTGCATTCACTGCTTAACTTCTCTTATTGAACTGTATAACTAATGAAGGCTTTAAGCGATATTTTGAATGTGGTCCCAAGAAATGATTCAGCTGGCCTCTGTAAGCGTACTCTGATTTGATTTTGAGTCACATGAAATACTGGCTAGACTAAATGAATGAATCGGGGACTTCTAATTGTCTCAGTCTTGGTTTTCCATCTTAAGCAGCAGACTCCTCTGCTGCGTTTCAGCTGTGCTAGCTGTAATGACGGAAAAAGTTTGGCATATGGCTGAGGAAGGAGGAAGAAAACACTTCAGTAGTGAAAATCCCTCTTCTCCACTGTGTGTCCATATTGTTCTGAAAATGTTAATTCTTTTTTTTTTTTTTTTTTTTTTCTTTTTCAGGAAGCAGACTAAAAAGCAGGTAACCCTGGCTATACAGACCCTGGTATTCAAGTAGAGAACTTCTCAACGGTAACTTCAGGAAAAGGGTGAGTAAAGTATATAGATAGAAGCCTCCCAGCAGCATGTATGCTGAATGGGAAATTGTCACCAAAGTCACCTTAGGAGCATAAGGAGCACCAGTGTTTTGACCAAGACATGCTGAAATCTTTGAGTTTCAGGAGGATTAATACCTGCAGGAGTACTTGCCTCCCCTCCTCTGGGAAAACAACTTTCCTAGAACACTCTGTTTAGACTATTTTAAATTAAAATTACCTTAAAGCTGCCTGAAATAGAACCTGGAGCTCCATTTAAGCTTGTAAGAAAGTTTCTACAATGTCACTGAAAAAGAAGATTGTCTGTTTTGTGAACAAATGTGAAATGTGAAATATGAAAGCCTGTTAAGTTTGTGATTAGGCTTAGAGAGTTTTAGTGTAGGAAGTCATGATTAATTAGTATCTGTGATTGCCTTGGAATTAAACAGAACACCCAGCTATTGCTGTTTTGAGAGCTTGTTGTACATACCTCATCGTACCTTGTACATACCTCATTATCTGGGTGGCCTCTGCAAGCCACGTCTACATTTACTGTAGCATTTGCTCACATACATAACAATTCTGAGGTTTTTTTGGAAGAGGTCTAATTTAAAGTCTAGCATGATGTTTAATTTATTTATTTCTCAGACCCTCATTTTAGAATACTCTTCATATTCAGTTAAAAATGTAAGAAGATACAAGGAAGGTTCAGCTGAAATTTACGCTGACCCTGTACATTTTTGCTACCATGCCTCAGTTCATCAGCTGGTCCTAGTGTGCTTTTGCATTGGAAAATCCAACCTTAGCTCATTTCCAATTTCCCTAGAGCTTTTTCCCTAGTAGATTATAAGGAATCAGGCTCATAAACATCTTCAGGTTGTGTTTGTGCCAGTTCAGTATTTATATTCCCACATCTGAATATCTTTTCTTAGACCATAAGGTTTTTCTGTCAATATCAAGATTCAACTCCATGTGGAAGCCAAATGACAACACAGAGTACTGATAATATGCGTTGCAAAGAGCCACTGCATAATAAAAAATGGTTTCTTCTGTTACCAGCTTAAACTTCAGGGTGGTTTTGTCCCATAATTCCTATATTGAGCTCATTATAATTATATGATTTCAGGTTGTCAAGAGACATGAATCACAATATGAATCAGCATAGTTTATAATACGAGGCGAGCAGTCATGGTGAAACAGCGTCCTTGTCTCTTAATTAAACCTTGCCTATTAACTCATGTCCCTGGGGAAGGGAGAGGAAACCCTTCGTGTTTTGTGCACAGTTGCGCAGGAACAGCTGCCCTGCAGTCATGCTGGGGGTGCTGTGCAAAGCAAGGGATTCCTTAGTCAGCCTGACTGAAGCTAGGTATGTGCAAGAAAAGTGGGCATCAGAGTTAAGCAGTGTCTAAGGGAAGCATCTTGTACATCTGCCATGTGTTTCAGCTTTTCAAATCTCTATGTCCACAATGATGAAGCTGATCCTGAGCAGAACTCCTCTCCTGACCTCCCATCTCTTCACTTTGCAGTCCCTTCGCAGGTAAGCAGACTTGCTACATACCATAACCTCTGCTGCTGCTGGTTCATCAAGTTGCATGGTTACAAACTCTCTCTGGTGCAGACTGTGGTTACCTCCTTCCTACACTTGATCTTGCTGTCCTCCACATGTATTTGCAGGGATGGCTGTGCCCTGCAGTCACGACATCCGAACAATACTCTCCTGTCGCAGCTCACACATGTGATCAGATGTATTCTGGCATTGTTTCATAGCTTGCAGCTCAGCTGTAATACACGGAGCCTGTACAATATCTTGCTGTACCAGTGCTGTTCAGTGACGCTATCTATATGACTTCATTGACATAACAAGCTGTGCATGCTTCTGTAGAGCAAAATCCAACAGTTTATGCATTCAAATATGGAGGTTAAAATATCTGCCCAGGGAAATATGGTGTGTGTAGATATGAAGCTTTAGTGTATGAAACAGTTGTCCAAAGTCAAGTTTTCTGCTTTTTTGATATTCATTTTCCTGTGTCCAGATGCTTTCCCCACTTCCTCAAATGGCAGCTGGTGGTGCTCTCCCCCTTTCCTCCAGGCTTATTAATCAAAGTCTTGTCATCTAGGTGATAAGAGAAATTCCTTTTCAACTATGCTTGTATTTTGGACAAGAGTTCTTTCTCTTGGTATGTCATGTGCTCTGTGACTTTTGGGCTTCTTGCTTTCACAGAAACAGAAGAAAAGACGAAAGAAGATGCCCAGGACTTCTTCCTCAGCAACGGAAAGCAGATCTAAAACACACGCTAGACCTTGGCCCTCTTTCCCAGGTCCCCAGTCAGGTGAGAGTGCATCAGTCATCTTCCCTGCTTTGTAACTGTTCCAGTTCACTGCAATGTGAAGGAATTAATACAAACATGCTTTTAGAAAGTAAAGACAAGAAAAAAGTGAAGAACGGAAACTCCCACGAGAATAACATATATGAACTTTACTTTGGAAGCAGCTGTGTTGTGAAGAGCAAATGGGGTTGTGATGCCAGCTTTTCCTTGCTCCTTAATAGGGATTGCAGCTTTAAAAGTGGTAGGAGAGAAACAAGAGCTGCCATCAGGAACTGGAGCTGGAGTGTACAGAGGAATACGCAAGGAAGAAGGGACAGAGCAGGGAAAAGAGAACTGTCTGGCAGGAAGCACATGAAGGGAAAAGAGTTGGAGGAACCAGAGAGGAATTGTGCATATATGGAAGGGAACAAAAGGAAAAAAAAAAAAAAAAAAGGACATGAAATGGAGAGCAAAGCAGAGAGCATGAGGACCTTGTAAAGAGCAAAACACTTTTGAATCTAAAAATTGGTTGAAATGGCTATTTCTTGGAACTGTTAGTTTTAGGGTAGCTGAGAAGAAGGGCTCTTCTTGCTCCTGTCAGTCTGATCAAGCTGTTGCTATAGCAGCACAAATAAATAATAGTGATGCTCATTTCAGTTCCATGTTCCCGAGGAGGAAGCCACAGCAAAAACTGTCGTGGTGGCAGATAGCTTTACCAAGGACTGCTTTCATTGTTAAAGGAAAAATTAGTCAGATGAGCAAGAGGGTAAACTACATCTTCATAAACAGTATTAGGCTATTTAAGCAACTGTGTCAGCAACACAGAAGGCAGGAGTACCCTGACTCTCTAAAACGACAAAAGAAAAATGCTAAACAAGTACTGTTCCATAACAAGGAGTTGGCTGAATTTCCCTTGTTTTTATCCATAGCAAAATTAGGAAAAGTAAATTCAAATGAATTCAGAGGGTAAGATATCTGATGAAAATTAAAACAGACCTTGAAGAACTCGAGAACAAATAACTGAGTACCTGATACTGAACACGTTTGGGTAACTTTATGAATGAATGCACTCCTAATTATGTTAGCTAGAACTTTAACAGAACAGGTGAGAAACCTGTGTGTTTCTTGACTTTTTGAAATGCAAGAAGGGATCTGCAAGGAACAGGCTATGCCATAACTGTTGCTTTCCCTAAAATTTCTATAATTTTCAGTGTGCAGCAGTTCATCTGTGAAACTAGACTGATAGCCAGACATCCGGAGTGGCTTTCTGGTTGCTGGCATACAGAAATAAAAAGTGTTGTGAAAACCCAGCATTGGCAGGAAGTTAACTGGCCTAAGAAAAGAAGAGAAAATGAATCTTTCAGAGTGTTTGGAGGCACTTTGAAATGTTCAGACTTGGGTACACTGAGTGGAGAATTCTGTACATTTTCATATCTAATTTTGCATAAATATGTGTTTTGTTTTGTTTTAATGCTAGTGAATCAGCCATATCAGAGTTCTTGGGCTTGTTGACATCTTTGTGGTGCTGAGGGATCTCTCTCTTTTTAAGCTTTCTTTTCTCTTTCTTTCCACCTCTAGAGTTTCCAGCCGCAGCTGCTGCCACCTCCTCTTCCCACAGCCTTCGCCTCTTAGTGCCAGCTTTCCCTCTGAGAGCTGCTGTGCCCCCCAGCAGCACTGGCCCCATCCAGGCGGCAGGACCCCCAGCTGACTATCACTCAGAGTCTGCTGAGTCCATGGATGAGATTCCTGTGGCTCAGACTCGCCTTGGGAGCACGGCCCCTCATGGCCCTTCTAAGAATAGTTCCAGCAACGCTCAACACTATCCTGTGTCCATGGACAATCCCAGAGGTGACAGGGAGAAGAATCTATACTCTGGGCACAAGGTAAAAAGGAAAAGATGCCAGCAAGACAGACATGTGGAACAAGACCTGGAACTTTTTTCTAAGATTCCTGCTGTGTTTGTAAGTAAGAGCAGTGGAGAACCTCATATGTCACAGCCCCAGCCTGGTGGGAGCACATCTGAGCCACACCACAGAAAATGCACCAGCAAGCAGCATCTGGGCAGACATGATCCACGCTTAAAGGACATAAGGACAAACACCACAGTGGCCTAGTGACCAGCCTTCCAAAGCCATAGCCTTTGAGGATGAGGCAAGAAGTTCTCTTTCTATTTGTATGTTGCTGTGCAAAGATCTTGACTCCAGAAACTCATTCTCTGGAGGTAGCAGCGTCCCTTTAGATGATGCTGTCCATCTTCCAGCAGACCTAGCTGAGAGGCAGAAAAAATCCTGCTGCATCATTTTTTGCCTGGCTGCTGCCTCTTCCTAAGCCAGGAGTACCCCTGAGCCCACTTCCACTCTCCTTGTCAAGGGGAAAAGACTCCCCTGATAGGGATGTGCCCGGGGCTGCCACTGGCTAAGGACCGCAGCGTTAGAGTGCTGAGGGCCTCATCCCTGCACCATGTGCATGCCATCAGACTGCAGCGAGACATTTCTTGCTGCCTGGCTAAAGGCAACAGGCAATAAGGTGGCAAACCTGAGGTGGGCACCTTGACAGGTTGCTAGAGAGAACGATAACAGAGTGTTTTCCATAGGAAGGGGCTGTACCCTCCCGGCCCTCTGCAGACCAGTACTGCAGTAAGTTTCAATGTGGGGGAAAAAACAAAGCTGCATCTCTGCCATCCCTTGATACCCTGAAAACTAAATTTTCCATCCGCCTCCACCCAGTCAATCTCTGGATCGTGCTGGGGGCCTCAGCAGGTAGTCAGGGAGTAACCTCAGGATTGCTCTGTCCCTATACCACTTTCCACTGTGCACCTTCAAGCCCAGTCCACCAGCATGTACTCTCTAAAGCAGTGTGGTTTGACCCACCGGACTGCACCTTCCCAGCAGCCTGGAGTGCCCCACAGTGCAGCTTTCTCATCAGAAACTCTGGGACACAGCAGGTCCTGAAAGCTTTCCATTTCCTGGGCTTGCCAAATCAGCATCACTCCACAGCCAAGCATGGAGCCTCTGTGTTGCAGAAACATCCCGCACCAGACACCGGGGCACGTAGCCAGTGCCTGGAGTCACAGCTCTGTGCCGGTGGTGAGAGGCAGAGAGCTGTCTGGGCTGCAGAGTCTGTGCCTGTGCTTCCCCTGTCCTTCTGGCTTCCACGGGCAGCATGCCCCGCTTCAAATTCCTGGCTGAGCACCGAGGCCAGGGCTGCCAGGAAGCCCAGATCTGCCTAGCAGCCAGCTACCTCAGAGCCCAGGATAGCAGCGAAGCATGCATCCCGATGGGCCTGGCCACCAGCACATATGTGCCTGACACCATTTCTCATCTGACAGCTGCACAGCCCATGCCTCCCTGGCGTGGCCATCGTCCCGAGCGGTGGTGGCCACCTCGGCTGCTCACACCGTTTCCAAACAGGCACTGCCCGTATGTGTGAACACGTAGGTGCACCAGCAGAGAGGAGACATGGGGAGCCTTTATCACCCTACCACATCTTTTCATGCATGGAACCCACAGCTGAGCCTTTCTCCATACTGTGGTGCGTGCAGGTTTGGGAAGGACAAGATGTGGTCCTGTGTGAGTCCAGCTAAGCCGTTCCTCTGCTTGCCTAGGCATGGAACAGCTTGATCTGTGAGCATTAGAATAGAACGGTTCGGTTGGAAGGGACCTTCAAAGACCATCTAGTCCAACTGCCTGACCACTTCAGGGCTAATCAAAAGCTAAAAGGTATTACTGAGGGCATTATCCAAACGTCTCTTGAACACTGACGGGCAAGGGGCATCAACCACCTCAATGGGAAGCCTCTGCCAGTGTTTGACCACCCTCACGGTAAAAAAATGTTTCCTTATATCCAGTCTGAACCTCCCCTGGCACAGCTCTGTGCCATTCCCTCGTGTTCTGTCATCGGTGACCAGGGGGAAGGACCAGCACCTGCCTCTCCGCTTCCCCTGCTCAGGGAGTTGTAGACAGCAATGAGGTCGCCTCTCGGCCTCCGTTTCTCCAGATGAGACAACCCAGGTGTCCTCAGCCTCTCCTCATAGGACATGCCTACCAGCCCTTTACCAGCTTTGTTGCCCTCCTCTGGATGCTTTCAACGATCGTAATGCCCTTTTTATATTGTGGAGCCCAGAACTGCACGCAATAGTCAAGGTGAGGCCACACCAACGCTAAATACAGTGGGAGAATCGCCTCTTTTGACCGGCTGGCTGTGCTGTGTTTAATGCACCCCAATATGCGGTTTGCCCTCTTGGCTGCCAGGGCATGCTGCTGGCTCTTGCTGAGCCTGCTGTGAGCCACATCAGAAACGGTCCAGAGCAAGCCAGGACATCTGGGGACAAATGGCCTCAGGGCACAGCCACCACAGGGCTGGCAGGCTTGACCCCCCAGCTCTGATGTAGCCACTCCCGGTGTAGCCCATCGTCCCACTGCTTCTGCACTGCTCTGAGGTCCATGCAAGCCCACTGTCTGTCCCCAGAGCTTTAGATCCTGACAGATTTCCTTCTGGAGAGTTGACTTCAGCAGAGAGAGACAGGAGGGTGCCTGCTGCATGTTGAAGGCCTCTGCCCATTCCAGATGCAGCCCTGAATGCCAGCAGCTGGCACCATGCTGCATGGAGCTGCCTCTGAGTGCTCATTTAGGAGCCTTTCCAGAGTAGTCTTTGCCTTCAAGAAGTGCCCTGAGAGGAGCTTGGGGCGCTGTTCCCTCTGCCTGGGATGAGTGGAGACCAGAGGGTCTCCCTTCCAAATACGTGTCATGCTCCAAAGTTTAGTGCAGCCTCCGAAACAGATCTGGGGGAGCAGAAGAAACTGTGTCCTTTGTGGAAGCTGGGTGTCATCAGGGCAAATCATGCCAACACAGGGCCAAGGATAGTGAAGGAGCTTTTGGGCTGTGCATGGACACGGCACAGTGCTTGTGTCTTCCACCTTTTTCTCAGGGCCCAGTGTGGCCCAATGTGACCCCTGGGAAGGGACAACACCCCAGTTTGGAGTGGGAGGCTGTTTGCTCTGTGAGGAAGCATAGGAAACATCTAGATGGTCAGAGGCTGCTTGGAAGAGAGTAGCTTTTTCAGCTCTTTTGAGAGAGTCTTTGCCTTCTGACTCAATGGCCTTTAGTCAATGGCCTCCATGGCCTTTAATCTCCACAGGCAAGCCCAATCCTTCCCGTTGTTCTCCTAAGCTACACTTTGCCCAAGGAACTGGTGAATTTTATGGATCCTGGTCCCAGAGGTATTCCAGAAGAAGAGGGCGCCTGGGCTTTGTATCAGACATCCATGAGATGATGGAGGGGGTGCTGATGGAGTACACCGATGTGCCCTGGCGTTTAGGCAGTGTCTGGCCTCTTTGTCCTTTGCTCGAGGCTGGACAAGGAGCAGTGTGGGAGCCTGGTATCACAGAGCTTCAGCCCCTGGTCCAACTGCTCTTTCTCACCCCTCGTTTTGCCATGGGCAGGTAGCGGTACCAGACAAGCTTCTGGCAAGCTGCACGGTAAGGGTGTGGTGCTTGTGTGGTGCAGACAAGGCAAATGTTGGAACGGCTTCGCTGGACCTGAAGGGTTTATGGGGTTGAGGTGATCCCCAAGGACATCTCACTGGCGAGCAGTGCAGATGTGGCTGGGTCCTCATGGCCTGTGTGGCTCATAGGCAGGCGATCCAGGCCGAGCACTCCCTGCAGCAGTCCTGGGGAACTAGCTGGCAAGGTAGTGTAGATAAGATCACTGACCCCAAGTTTCTTTAAAGGGCTTTCTGACCATCCTGTTGGTTGATTTCTGACTCCTGAACGAGATGGGATGGGGAGCCTTGTCTTCATGAAATTATGTGAGCCATTGATCAGCAAAAGTGAAGTCTCACATAGTTGTTGAAGTCATCACGTTTGAATGTGCAAGAAGGGTTTGCCTGTGGTTGCACTCATTGCAGCTTCCCTTGCTGCTGCAGCCAGTGGCACCCACTGGCACTGTGACCCTTTGGAGATGGTGGCATGTGTGGGACCAGCACTTGTGGACCAGCAGATGTTGCAGAGACCAGGGCATCTGCCCACCGATGGATCCAGGTTAGACAGAGTCCTTCCTGTTGTTTCTCCCCATGTTTGCTGTCATCCACATCCCTGAAAGCTCAGGGCTTTCAAAGGCCAGCTGCCACCGCCCAGAAAGCTTCAGTGATTTCTCTCCAGCAGGAGCCCCTGAGCAGACCTTTTGTGGTCCCTTACCCTTTGTCTGTGCAGAACCAGCCCCAGAGTCAAGTATGGAGCTCTTTATTAGCTCTGTCCACAATAAAATTTTCTATGCCCTTTGCTAAATGCTTTCCTCCTTTTTGCAGTCATTCATTGCATTTATCCACCCACTTGGTGGTCCCCAGGGTCTTTGGTCCGCCTTTCCCAGCACGGTGTCCCAGCCAGACCTTGTGCCTTAACCTGGGTGGGGGTGACAGCGGTCCCCTCTCCATAGGGCCCTCTGGACATTAGGCAGGATTGCCTTCTCCAGGAGGCACACAGAGCCCTGCAGGCTTCCCTCAAGGAGCAGGAGCCCCTGCTGTTTTTTTGGGGGCCAAACGCTGCAAAAACGCAATTCCTTGTCCATGGATTGCGGCAGCTGGGTGCTAAGGGAAGAGCCGAAGCAGAAGGTGTTTCTGCTGCCCAGGCAAGCGCGGTGCCGGGACTGCCCATTCCCGCCATGAGACACTGCGGCTTTTTATCAGGAATAAGCAATGCGTTTGCAGGAGGGTGACGGTTTCTGGAGCCCTTCCCAGCGCTGGGTTATAAATCTTGCTCCCTGTCAACCTGCCGGCGGCTGTGCCGGGCCTTACAACGCGATCCTTTCTGTGCTCGCTTTCATCTTCAGGTGCGGCTCGGTTTCTTGGTCTTCCCTTTGAAGCCAGGGTGACCCTTCCTGCAGGAGACGTCTTTGATTGCGACATTTTTCGAGTCCGTTCCGCTTCGGTGACCTGCATGGTTTTGCGGGGGGCAGACCCCGAGCCCTTCCCCTCCGCCGCCCTGTGCCACGCATCGCAGCCGGGACCCCAGGGGAGCCGCGGAGCCCCCCGG
>VXAA01004882.1:68419-95713 GCA_013399115.1 Anseranas semipalmata
GGTCCCGGTTCGCGGGGAGGGAGGGACGGAGCGGGGGGCGGGCGGGGACACCGAGCAGCGCAGCTCTGTGCTGCGGGGCCCTGCGGAGCCGGGACGCCCCCCCACAAAGGGGTCTGGGGACCCCCCCCAACCCCAAGGGCCCGGGCCCCTCCCGGTGCCCTCCCGGTGCTGCGGGTGCCCGGGGGGGTCGCGATGCTGCCCGGGGGCAGCGGGGTCCCCTCCTTTAGCGACGGTCGCCAGGCGGCACCAGCCTTCCCTTAGCGACGGTCGCCAGGCAGCGCAACCCCTCCCTTAGCGACGGTCGCTAGGCGGCACCAACCTTCCCTTAGCGACGGTCGCTAGGCGGCACCAGCCTTCCCTTAGCGACGGTCGCTAGGCGGCACCAGCCTTCCCTTAGCGACGGTCGCTAGGCGGCACCGCCCTTCCTTGTGACGATCTCCAGGCAGCGCAGCCCCTCCCTAGCGACGGTCGCTAGGCAACAGAAGCGCTGCGGGCAGGGGGATGCTGAAGCTGCAGCGGCCCGGGGCAGGGCTGGGAGCTGGGACGCTGCCAGCTGGGTGCGGGGCAGGGGGGGCTGTGAGCGGGCGGCCGCGTGGTGCCGTTCCTGGGGAGCGCTCCCGCGGGGACGGGCGAGTGCTCGCGCCTCGGCAGCCCCTGGAGCTGATGGCCCTCGGTCAGGAGCCTCCATCTCCCCGAGATGCATCTCGGCTGTCAGCCCCCCTGATGGCGTCAGAGCCCTGCTGCTGCAGCTCGCCCCGCGCCTGCTGCCCTCCCAGCCCATGGTCGGGCTGTAACGGGGCCCCTCTGTCCCCTCGTCCTGCAGCCCCATGGCTGGGAGCACTGAGATGGCGTCCCTGGAAGAGAGCTTCCGCAAGTTTGCCATCTACGGCGACACCAAGGCCACTGGGCAAGAGATGAACGGGAAGAACTGGGCCAAGCTGTGCAAAGACTGCAAAGTCACCGACGGCAAAAGCGTCACCAGCACTGATGTGGACATTGTTTTCTCCAAGGTGAAGTAAGTGACCTGGATTTCGGGGTCTCCAGCCTTGCAGTGATGCCGGGGCGCCCTGGTCCCCGGGGTGGTGTGGTCCCCCGGCTGCATGCCCAGGCCATCCATCCCCTGTTGCACTCATCATGGTGCAGCAGGTGCTGCCCTGCCTCCAGGGCTGCCTTTGAAAGACCCGAAAATAAATTAATGCAAATTTGGGGGGCGGGAAGCAGATTTTGATGTCACTTTCGGACATTGAGGCAGGCTGCCAGCTTCCCATCTCACGATACAGGAGCAGGGGAGGATGCTCAGGGCTGTCCCGTGGGATGCGGAACGGCCCGGAGCTGGGTGAGGGCTCTGCTCTTCAGCTGCCCTGGGGAGCAGAGGCACCTAGGTCTGCTTTTGGGGACATGGTGACAGCCGACACTGCAGCAGGGTGCAGAAGTGATGTGGGGCGCTCCTTCTGCACCTTCTGTCCAGGTACCCCTTGGTTCCCTGGTGGAACCAAGAGGGTCTGAGTACCCAGGTGTTTTCAGTGGGTAAGGAGGAGACAAGGATGTGGCCAGGGAGCTCTGTGCGAGTCCTCCTGGATTTGACCAGGGGACTGACCTCTGCCACGGGGAGAGGGTGCTGGGCATCCCGCGCAGGCCAGGAGCAGCAGTAACAGATGCGCGTCCCCTCCTGCCACCAGCAGGAGGTGAGGCACCAGCATGCGAGTCCCAGGTGAGGTTTGGACACCGGGGACTTTGACAGCACTGGGCTGTGTAGCTGCTGGAGCTCAGCACCAGGCATCCCCGGCCTGACCCATGCAGCCCAGCTGCATTTTGGAGGTGGTTGAGGAACCCCAGGCTGGCGGAAGAGAAATTTGGGGTCTCTCTGGTGCAGCTCAGCCGGCTGCAGCTGGATCAGCAGCCCTGTTTGGAGGCACAACGTGATGAAGCACTTATGGCATCCTGGGTTTGGTGCTTGCAGAGGGAAGACAGCCCGTGTCATCAACTACGAGGAGTTCAAGAAGGCCCTGGAGGAGCTGGCCCCGAAGAGGTTTAAGGACAAGAGCAAAGAGGAGGCGTACGAAGCCATCTGCCAGCTGGTGGCAGGGAAGGAGCCGATTAATGTGGGCGTCACGGTGAGTGCCAGCAGGAGCAGGAGGGCTGGTCAGGATGGGAGGACGGGGCTCTGCCCGCAGGCAAATGCTTTTTGGGAGCCCCATGGCCCTGGGTCTGGGGCAGCGCAGGGTCCCCATGGGCATCAGGAGCTCGCGTGGGGACGGGGACGGTGGCTGACCCCCTTTGCCCATCTCCCCACCGCAGAAAGCCAAGACCGTGGGTGCCGTGGAGAGGCTGACGGACACCTCCAAGTACACGGGCTCCCACAAGGAGCGCTTCGACGAGACGGGCAAGGGCAAGGGGAAGAGCGGGCGGGAGAACATCGTGGACAACAGCGGCTACGTCAGTGCCTACAAGAACGCGGGCACCTACGACTCCAAAGTGAAGAAGTAGGGACGGCTGCCCCTGGCGCCCACCGCCCCGGTCCCTGCGCGCCGGCCTTCGGTCACGTCAGCCTTGGGACGTTCCCGCGTGCCGTGGGGCCCGGGAGGCTGCGCTGGGGCCGGCCCCAGGCTGGCGGGATGTCGGATGTGAGCGGGAAGTGGCCGGGCTCTGCCCCAGCGCCACGTCCGTCCCTTGCGTTGTGACCCCCCTGCCCCTCCTGCTGCGCTGCTCCTCGGGTGCCCCGCTGGCACCGTGACCTTTCCCTACCTCAGCCCTGGCTTCGGGGCCCCCTCCTGCCAGTCCCCGCGGGGACCACAGCCTGTCCCCCCCCGCCCCGCTGCCCTCCTGGGGACCTGCCTTCCCCGCTGCTGACACCGCAGCCTTCGCTTTCCTTCACCCCCGCGGGGATGCCCATTGCCCGGTGCCACTGGGCTGCTCCTGGGATGGGGCTGGCCCAGGGGCCCTGGCCCGCGCCCCCCTACGCGTTCCCTGGCCACCACCCAAGGTCCCCGAGTCCCCAGATCTGCACCCACGTGGGCTCCCGCTGCCTTCGAGAAGCCCGAACCAAAGGATGCTGCAGCCCCGCGCTGTAACCTGGCTCTGCAATAAAGCCCCCTCCGCACTGACACCCCGGGTCTGGTTGTGTTCGGTGAGAGCCTGTCTGTCCGTCCGTCTACCCGCCTCTGCCGGGCGGCTTGGCTGGCCCTGGGGCTCAATTCCTGGCTGGCCCCGAGTTGCCTGAGCAACCGCAGGCACAAACACAGCGCCTGGCTCCGGCTCCCGCTCTGTTTGCAACCAAACACGCGGGTTCCTGGTAACGTTCCCTGGGAACCGGCCACGCTCGGGGCTGGGGCGGGTGCTCAGGGCTGGGCGCTGCCGCCCCCAGCACCCGTGGCTGCAGGATCGGTGCTGCCTGAGCCACCAGGGGTGTGTGTGGGGCTCCCGGACCCGCTCGCTGCTCGGCTCCCTGCCAGCTCGCGTCCTTCTGCATCCCATCCAACTGCTTTTCAAGGCACAGAGCGGGAGGCTGGCCGGCTGCTCCTGGGCTCGTTTCAGCATCGCTGCCTGGCACCACGATGGGCTGGGGGGGTTGTTCCTCCTTGGAGCAGGTCGGAGGGATTGTGGGGCTGTCTGTGCCCCAAAGCACTCCTCCCAAGCCCCCTGCCCTGGGGCTTTATCCCTTTGCTGACTCCATTGCCCAGCTGCAAAAAGCAGGTGCGAAATTCCCAGGGCCAGGCTGAGCCACATTCCCTGGGGACCAGCACCAAGTGCCACCCCCTGTCCTTCGGCACGTGGCTGGAGGACTGGGCGAGGAAGAACTGGGTGAGGAAGAACGTTTTGTGATGAGGTGAGCGGCTGGGCCCCGTGGGACTGATCCAGACAGCAGTGGGGCAGGGAGGGGGGGGCCTCTGGGTGCTGTGGGACCCCTGGGGACACTGAAGAGGTGCCCCCAGGGCTGCACCACGATGGGTTGGAGATCAAGGTGCAGCTCAGGTGCCCAAGCTCTTCTCCCCACCCCTCCTTGGCTGTGCATGGCAGGAAGCTTGGAGGTCAAGGCAGATGCACAGCATGGCTGTGCGGGAAGAGCAGCAGCTCTGCTGCCCCCGTGTCTGCCAGCAGCGCCGTGTGCTGGGGGGCAGTAGCTGCTCCTCGCCCCAGCGCGGCAGCAGCTCTGCTGCCCACGTAGCAGCTGCTGACCACCCATGGCAGCCAGGAGGGTGGATGGGATCTCGCTTGGGGTTACCCCCGTGAGTTTGTCTGGAAGCCTGGGGAGCTTAGCCGAGGAGCTCAGCTGATGGGCAGGGACCGTGGGGCTCCCCCATCCGCTGCTTGCTCCGAACCCCAGCCAGCGCCGCTTCTCTGCAGCTGGGGATGCTGCAGCGGAGATCGCACCGAGGTCAGCAGCTCCCGTGCGCTGCCAAACCTCTCGGCTTACCAGTGCTCCTTACCGCCCCAGCTCCTCCGCAAGTTCTGCGCTGCTTGCTGTCCAGCTTACAGCAGGCTTTCTCCCTCCAAACCGCTCCGTGTTCCCAAGGAGGCTGCTCCAGTGCCAGTGAGCCTGGATGAGAGTCGGACTGGATGGTGGGGACGGCAACGGTGTCTGGTCGTGCCAAACCAGCCCCGGGGAACCAGTGCTGGCAAAGACCCGGCGGGGTCTAAGGGCTGCAGGGCGATCTGAAAAGAAGTCAGTGTCCCCCTGAAGTGATGGGAACGGCTTCCCGGGGACAACGAGATGTCGATTTGGGTCTTCACCAAAACCAGAATGATTTGAGTGCAGTGATCACCTGGGAGAGCCGCTGGCTGAGTGTACAAGGCTCGCCCCGTTCATCCTGCAGGAGATGGTGAAGGCCCTTTAGAAGCTGCAGCTGTGGTTGGCACAATGGACGCATCCTGCAGCCCCCGTGTGCGGCTGGAGCCAGGTGGAGACGTGGCCTCACGGGGAGGTAAGTACAAGGACTGTGCCTCAGACTATGCCCCCTAAACATCAGTCTTACAGCTACTGCAGACAGGAAAAATCCAACCTGAAGCTATAAGGAAGCGGGAAATTAAAGGCTACGGGAGGAATGCATTCTGATGAGAAATGAGCAAGGATTTAGCAAAAGAAACAGTCCCCACGGGCAATACTCCTGGGAGCTCCCAGCAGGCACAGGCACAGTCTGGTGGCAGAAAGGCCCAACAGCCCGGGACGTTCCCGCGGAGAGGAGAAGCTGGGCAGGGAGTAGGCTCATGATGTTGCCCATGACCACAGGACCCTCTGCGAGGAAGGAGGACGGCTGACAAAGGATGGGACCCACCAGACACGGTGGGGTGAGAGCACGTTTGTAATGCGATGGTCAATTTGGTGAGGAGGGGGCTGGCCAATGTCGTTACGAGGCCTCAGTCTAAAATGTGGGAAAGGTTCTGGTGATCGGGGAGGTTCCTGATGACTGTGAAGAGGCAAACATCATATCCCTCCTCAGAAAGGGCAAGGAGGGGGATCTGGAGCGTGACCCTTCAGTCCCTGAGGAGGTGGCGGAGGAGATGCTCCTGGGAGCTGTTTCTGGGCACATCAAGGACATGCAGGTGATGGGGAATGGCCACCACGATTTGCCAAGGGCAAGCCGCACCTGAACAACCCCACTGCCTTTACAACAAAGCAGCTGGCTGGGTGGACAAGGGGAGACCAGGGGATGTTCATCTGGGCTTTAGCAAGGCCTTTGGCATGGCTTCCTGCAGGAGAGATGGGGTGACTGGGTGGGTGGAGAACTTGGGCCACCAGGCTCAGACTGACCAGCAGTATGAAGGCTAACTGATGCTGCTGGTTAGGGTTAGGGATTCCCTTGGGACCAGGGGCTCTGGCTGCTCTCCCAGTGAAGCTTGAAGGGGTGCCAACAGGCTGCCGAGACAGCAGAGAGCTCAAACTGTTCATTGCAGGACTATTTTCAGTGATGAAAAGTGACACAGCCTAAGCAAAGGGCTTGCAGCCATTTCCCCCGCGCTAATGAATCTGCGCTGGCCAAGCATTCGCGCTGAGGCTGGCTCCGCACCAGCTCAAGTAAAGCGCTTTACAGCCAGCACGTAATTCCCTTGCAGCGGAGGAGCCGGCAGACGGAAGGTGTCTCAGCCAGCATTTACATTGTTTGCATTGATCGAGGGCCCAGGCACGAAGCTTGCAGCCTCAAAGCTTTGTTCTCCTTTCCATTTGTTCCCCCCCTTGGCTCCTGCACCCAGGACCTCGCACCCACTGTGGTGCCACAAGCGCCCAGCTGCTGCCTGCTTTCAGATCCCCTTCGGGCTGATGTCCCAGCCCACCAGTGGGACGTGCAGCCCACAGGTCTCAGCCGAGCGGTTATGTATGAATTTAGCTGTAAAACGTGTTAGGAACAACCTGGAGGAGGAAATATGGGATACCGACAGCAAATCCACAATCTGTCATTGTTGTCCCAAGGGAACCAGGAGGAATCACTGGGGGTGGAGGAAAGAAGCACACGAGAAGGCAAAGTCTTCTCTTCAGGGCAGCAGGGACATGACGAAGAATATGTGGAGTCCTCTAATTCCTGGTCTTTAGTACAAGTAGTTTTGTAGCTGCTAACCCCAAGGGCTAATTAACAGTTGTAGTCCTCATTAGTTTATCTTCTGTCTCTTTATGCAAGTCCATTCTTGGCTCTTTCCCTTCTCATGCTCAAACAGATCCAAGACTCTTCCTGGCATGCAGAAGGCAGCTCCCTGGGCTGCGAGGTCCTGCTGCATGCCCCAGCTCTTCGCTTCCATGGGGAAAAGTGCCTCTGTAGGATGTGGATGTGAGTGGCCTTCCTCACTGCGGTGCTGCCAGGCAAATCCTACAGGCAGGTTGGTTTTGATTTACCCAGGCACCCTTCACAGAAATTTGTGTGACAAACCATTTTCTCCACCACCACGAGCAATATCCAGTGGATATGTTTGATTTGCTGGCTACATCTTAAAAAAAGATGTTGAAAAACTGAGGTTTCAGACAAACTCAAAATTAATTCAAAAGCTGAAAGACAAGGAAAGACAAGATCTTCCAAACTCCTTAAAAATTTGCTTGCTTGCAGCCTAATACAGAAAGAGAAACTATCCATGGGTCTTTTAATTAGCAGATGAAGCTTAAGTTAGAAAGATTCTAGCTGGAAATAAGACAACTTTTTACAGATTATGCTAACTTTAATCACTGGATGACCTTTCAAGGGAAGCAACAAAACCTTTTCTTTGTGGCCATTTCACTGAAACTGATTGTTATTTAAAAAGATCACGTGTTTTTGGCTTGATAGCACCACAGCGTGCACAGGAATGACCTTCTTCACTGCGGGATTCAGCGGATTCCTTTGGTAAGCACAGATCCAGTGGGTAACATGGCTGATGATGGGAAGCTTATGACTTTTTTAATCAAATGAAGTCAGCCTGTGTTTGATCTGAAGCCTTCCTGGGCTCCTTGCTGGCGTGTCATTAAGTTCATGTAAATAAATCAGAAGCTGCAGCCAAAAGAAATTATCAGTGTCTGGCAGCGAGACATAAACTACTCCCTCTCCGTAAATTTCCGGGCCTCTTGGCATCGCTGAAGCCCTTTGGGAATGCCAGAGTGAGCTCTGTCCTGGAAAATTCATGTGCTGCTTTGATGAACTGCATAGCAGAGGTAGCAGGGGTTTGCAGCATGAAAATAGCTCTGTAAGAGCCTTGTCTCGCTGCGTAGCCACCTTCAACATGAGGCAAACTCCTTGTGTCAATTGATGGTGACAGTCCGAGAGCTCTGCATTCGCTCCAGCCACAGATGTGCCACTGGTCCTGCACTGGTCCCCCTGCACAGGGTTGTTGTGGCCAAACAGCAGAATCCCTGGCCACAGCCTGCTGGCCCGGAGCTGCCCGGTTCAAAGACCAGGACACGCAAGCAGCTGGCACAAAGGGGTTTCCGTGTTCACCACAGCTTTGGTCTCCTAGCACTCTTCAGGTTGAAAGCTTTTGTGCCATTTCTATTTCCCCTGTGCGAATGGAGCTTGGGTTTTGACATGGACACATCCTGTATGTACTATCGCATTTACTGTCTAAAATTCTTGTTTGGATTTGTTTTCTTTTTTTTCCAGCTATGCTGACCCCAGAGGTGATACCTGCCCCTGTGTGTGCCTGAAGCAGCCCCTCTTACACATACAGCAGCGTCTGTAAGAGTCTGCTTCTGGGTCTGGGAGTCTTCTGGAAATGAGCTAAAGCCCCTACTATCTGTGAGTGACCACTGGATAACTTTGGGGAAACGTCTGCTAATTATTTTGCTTCTACTGAACCTGCTATTCACTTTTTATGTATACAAAAACATGATTGTCCTGGAAATGCCTCATCGGACCGTGCAGCAAGAAAAAGAGTGCAGTTTAAACTACAGCCCCACACTGATGGAAAGGGTAATGGTACCAAAACGTTACCAAAATACGACCTTACATTTCTTCAGTACAAGCTATTGCTCTGCCACAAGGTCACTTTGCCAGAGAGTTTCTAGGTTGATCTAAAATCATCTGGGGTCATGTCTGTACTAAAGGAAGGGCTTCACACTTTAATAGCGAGTTGTGTGCCTAGGACTAGGGATCTGGGGACTAGGGGACAAAAAAAAAACAGAGTTCATTTTTCTCTGGGATGAATGGTTTGGCCAGAGATACCGATGAGGAATGATCGTCCTCAAGGATGTAGATTCATACCCAGAAGAGTGAGGCAGCTTTTGCCAATAAGCCCAGCAGGATTTTACCCTTTGTCCCTGTGTAGGAGGAGCACAAGGAAGAACTTACAGATGTTGCTATTCCAAGAAACGCTGCTCTTCCGTATGGTAGCTTGCACTGAAATACGTTCGAAGAGGAACGCAATAAAAAAAAATTGCAGGCACATGGACATGTGTGTGAGCTGCAGAGGGTGGCAATGCAGGACAGGACTCACTCCTCCCTCGGCGAGCATCCCTCTGCTGAGTGCTCTGCACCAGCACAGGGCAGATCCTTGGCCTCGAGCCAGGCAAAACAGCTTCCTTGTCTACTTGTACCTGCCCTGCCTTCCTCAGTACTTTTCCACTTCACTGTTAGACTGACGGACAATGTTTTCCAACAGTAAATTGTGTTCAGGCGAGATTCAGAGAGCAGCTTATATCCTAGTGGGTCAATGACTTTCTCAGAGGTATAAATCTAAATCTGGGACTAGAACTTCAAATGTTTGCAGTCAGTGCCCTGAGATACTGGTTTGAATATAAATGTGACATGCAATACTTCATCGCCAGCTACACGTTGCCAGCACTATGCTGGAATATTGATTCACTACCATTTTAGAGTGAATTGAATTAACTAAATTACCATCTTCCCAGCACAGCACGATCTCAAATAAAATTTTATTACACAGGAGTCAGCCCCGCTTTTTGTTAATATAATAAATGTGGCAGAAGAATAGAGGGGAAGATAGGAGCAGGAAGATGCTGAGAAATTGACCAAAGCAAGGATTAGATTCACCAGGTTTAAATATAGCAAGAGATTTCATACAATATAAAAATGAACACAATCCATATTTAATGTCTGTTTTGTTCCCTTTACAGAGGACAATGGCATAATTGCTCTGAACTTCGGTACTGACCAGAGCTGCTTGCTGATGGTACTGACGCAGTTCTTTCCAGTGGGGATGATGTCTCATGACTGGTGCATTTTTCGGAAGGAAGAGGTGTTTTGTGAACAGTATGACTGCTTGCTTTATTCAGCTGTTGCAGCAGGAAGTTGTTTGTGGACACCAAAGACCTGGGAAAGATTGTTGCAGAAAAAGATTAAAAGGGTGAGCATGCATTCAGTAGAGTGAACCTGCTATGATTAGGAAGATTTTTCCAAAACTGATATACTGATTTCAATTTATTCAAATTCACATGAAAAAAAGTTGAAATTTGTACTTCAAGCTCTGTGTTTCAAGACAACCACAACTACAGCTGTGACTCATTTTAAGATTTCATGCATAACTGGCTTACAATGATTTATAACCGATAGCAACCATTCAAACTGTGTTGTAGAAATCCGTAGTATGTGTTAAAACAGCTGGAAGCCCATTAGCAAAGTACTATGACTGCAAAAGACAAAGACTCCCGCCTCTGATTTTGACCTGTGATACTTTTTCTAAAAAAAGCAGTTTCATCACACCCAGAATATTCCTGACTTTCCACTCACTGAACTGGCATTTCCATATCTTGGCTTAAAAGTCTGTAACCTCAGAATAGCTTGCTCATGTGCCAAAGCCCTGAATTCATGAATTTGCCACCAGGGCAGGGGTATTACAATAAGCACACATGACCTAGGACTAGAAGAGTTCTGCTGGGACACAGGTGCCACCTCCTGTTGTGTCAGGCAAGCTGTGTTCCGTACCTGAGGCCGGTCCCTACCTCTGGCTGTCCTGCAGAAGAGCCACGGTCTCCTGGAGTCCGGTAAGTCGTTTCACTTCCAGTCTTAGGAATTCCACCTGGGAACTCAGCTGGTCATTTTTCCGAAGCAAGTAATCTTAAGGAAACACAGTGAGAAGGCTGAGCAAAAGCTTGTACATGCGTTTTTAATAAAAAATAATTCCTGATGGTACAACCTCTGCATAACAGAATCAGTTATGATGAACAATGTTAATAATGGCCAAAGTTGTTATTATTACCTCTTTGTTGCAAACACTAATTTGAACCTGTTTTAGGCACATTTTTGGATCTAAACTTTCATGATGAACTTACAAGTACTGCTGTACCGAGCATGCTCCTAACAGGAAGGGCTGTTCTGAGAGCCAAAGGGGATTGTGGGATCCAGTGGCTGGAGGTTACACTGAACAAAAATCACCAGAGCAGCCTGAGAAGGGTTGTATGGCCTCTGCTATGGGCAGGTCAGAACAGATGCTCAAACCTACTTGGCCATCAAACTTGTGAGGCTATCTCAGATTACATAGCAGCTGTCACCATGTATATTGGCCACTGAAGTGTGCTGGACAAATGGAGCTTAAGGCTTGGACCACTGTCAGTTAGTCTGAGGGCTAGGACAGACTGAAAATATCTGAAAATCATCTTCAGTTTGTGGGAAAGCTTGTGTTGGTCAGTCAGCAGTCAAGGAATCCACCCCATGATGTTAGTTTCCTTGTTACAGTAATCTTGTTCTTACTGCACAGTGAATAAAAGCTCCTAGAAAAGGCGTGTACAGCATAGCTGGTACTGGCATAATGCATGAATGGCTGCATGGTGCCGGTTCTTGTGAGCCTTGTAAAGCCACATCAGCCACCATTTACTTGAAGTGCCATAGCCCAGGTGGCTATAAATGAATCCTTCCATTTCTAAAAGAGTAGCTTGTGCAGCTGCTAAGGAGAAGACCCCAGTTTCATTCCCTACTCTTCATAATCATTGTGAGCTTACCTGGAAGCAGAAAACAAAAGTAACTTGAACAGTCACATTACTCACAATAAAGTAAAGCTAAGCCATTTGACCCTACCGTACATGGGTGCTTGATTTCTTTGGATGTGATAACTGGAAGCACCAGTGTGATCCATCTCTTGTAACGTGGAAGCTGAGACATGGCTATCCTCCAGCCCTTTACCCAGCTGCTGCAGCAGATATTCCAGTTGTGACAAGACAAAAGAAACAAACAAACAACAACAAAAAAAAAACACCACAAAATCACAAAGAGTTGCTGAATTAAGTTAGTGTTAAGAGAAATGAAACACTCTTCTGCAGTCTTGCCAGTGCCTGGTAAATTCCTAGAAGCCTTTCCAGTGATGCTGCAGAGCCCTCTGAAGAGTAATAATGACAATGAGTGTAAATTCATGGCATGAATTTAAGCAAACTGTTATGTCACTGTTTCAAAGTATTTGTTTGGAACAAAAGAAAAAAGCCACTTTCAAAGCATAGGTGTACAAGAATAACCTAAACAAACAGTAAAATCTGAAACACAAAAGGATATTCAGGCATTTTGGCAGGGAGCTTAGGTGATGTCAGAAAACAAATCTAAACACAAATGTTTCTACGGATTTTTTTTTCTTTTTTTTGAGAACTAATTGGAAACAGATTTTAGGTTTGGATTTAAACATTTCCTTGCAGCATCTGCAATGCTATCCCTGCGTTATGCATTTAAGTCTCAAGGAGTACGAGTTTGAGGCTGTGGAGCAAAGGTAGGAAAAACCTGGCATCCTCCTGCTCACATCATTGCCACAGGTTTAGCTGGTGCTCTTGGGAAAGTCATGCGACCTGGCTGTCCTGATTTTCTTGGGATTTTTAGCCAGTAGACTTCAAGGTAAATTACAAAATCAAAAGAAAGTCCTGTCAGTTGAGCTCCCTCTTTCTGCCCTCATAAATCTAGCATTTAGAGCATTTCTTGCTCTACTGAGACAAAGCTTTGAGAACAGTGAGGAGCTCAGCGTGGGTCAATATCACAACTGGATGAGCCGGGGCTCTTCTCTAGGTGGATCACACAAATTTTGAACTCCTGGAGGGATAGGTATCTCATTGAACCCAGTCATCTCATTTGCTGACTCAGTGTGTTAGAATAAGATCCACTGAGAAAAACAGACCAGTCTTCCACTGAATCAAGAGACTGATTTGATATGGTACATCCCACAGCCACACGTTTGTTAAATCCAACCTGAGGAAGGGAGCAGGAACAGTGCTAGAGAGAGTGTAGGGGACCAGGACTCATCCTGTCTGTGACAGGCTGCAATGAGATCTTATTAAGTAAAACATAAAACCACAGCTGGAATACCTGTGCAACATCTGGGAAATGCAGCAATTCAAGCAACTATGGCAACTATGGCACTTGGCCCTACATAGAGGACAATAAGCAAAAACCATTGCTAGAAGTCTTGCTGTGGAGCAGACAGACCCACATCTTTTCAGGGTTGGACATCAGACAAAACTCAGTAGGAACAGGCCTGCGGAGGCAGGATGATGAGTGTTTGTTTGCTTGTTTTCCTGGGAACCAGAAGAGGCCAGTATGCAGCCAAACAGCTCCTCTCCGTGGCAGCTGCCTGACCAGCACAGACACTGTTAGGTAAATAATGCTAGAAGTGGGTGCAAGATCTGGAAAGAATTACAATTACAAACAGGATGAGCAAGAAGGTGTTGGTCGATCCCAGTACCTGTGAGAAGAAAAGGCTTCTGAACTGCCGTGCTAAGGACAGGACGACTATTGTGTGCTTCCCACCCTCGTTCACCCCAGCCTCAAGGGAAAAACATATCAGGATTTCACCATTATCTCAGAAAAACAAGAGCAAGCCCAAAGCCCTAACTACAACTGCTCAGAGATTTTCAAACAAAAGTCTTGCCAGGAAATATCGGTTCACTGAACTGGAGGTACTTGCAACCAAAATATTTGAGTCTCAACAAACTTCCACTAAGTCAAAGGTGGGAGAGAGCAGAGACCTTGTGGGGAACCAATGCCTCCTGTGCTCTGGCTCAAGGCAGGCATTAAGGAAGTGCTCCTATTCCAAGGTGCCACAAATTTGATACTTCCCAGAAGAATCAGCCTGTTGATTGCAAATATAAGGAGCATTCAGACTACACAACTGGAAATCCTATTGGATGATGTCTTTTCTCCATATAATTAAATCAGGTGATTAATCCTTTCACAATTTCATTATTACAAGGAAGTTATCCTCATTAAAAAGTTCACAATAAGGTCATCTTCTGACTGAATTTCCATTACCACGTTAACAAAGGAAGAGAACTAAAACCACCTACCGCAGCAGAATCCATTCTATCAAATTGTTCAGTGTATTTAAGCTGAGTCCTTTGGACTTTGGGATCATTTCTAGCTAAGACTGAGGAGCTGCGTCCAGCTGTCAGATGAGCATCCTGCTGTGGAGTAGTACAAGCCACCAGATCGAAAAGCAAGTTTTGGGCTGGAACTACAGAGATACAAAAAGATTTTAATAAAAATCTAAAAACTATGGTGTTTTCTTCATCATTAAATGGCACTACAGCAAAGATGGAAGCTTTTTTTTTCAGAATTTTTTTCCAGTTCCACAACAAAGAGAAAAGTTCAATTCTCATAGCTTTTATGAAAATCAAAAATCAATCCATTTTTTTTTGTGTGTTGTAAATAGAAACACCTAACTTCAATATGCTCTTCATACTGCAGAAATATCTGACGATAAGTTAACTTTTATTTTGAAAGGCAAGTAAGAAAGTTCTGTGTGGAAAATGCTAACACATCTTATTCCAATAATTTTTGAATTTCCACCAAAAAATCTGAAGGGGGTATCATTTAATATGAGCTTTTCCCATGAAAAAAATTACTATAGCATTTTCTGAAACGACAAAAATGGCAAAGAATTCCCAGTGATCTCCATGTACCAACATAGTTTAAACTAAGACATTTCATAGGGCTTGAATTCTGAAATATTGGCTAGTCATTAACTATAACGCCTTTAAATCAGCCTTCACAGTACAGACCTTAGCTATTCAGCTTGTATCTACAGAAACAGCAGTGACTGCATCATGTTACATAAAGAACTTTTGCTTGGTGCTGTAAAAACGTACAAAAGACACAATCCAGAATAAAGGGGAAGCTCATATCACTCAGAAGGGAAGAGCAGAACAAGGCCCCAGAATATCAGACTTGCAGTCAATAACCAAACAAAAATTCCAAAGATGTATGGTGAAATAAATTCCTGACTTTAAACACAAATTGAAAGAAAGCAGAAATAAGTTTAAGATGAAGTGTTTGCATCTATATGAAAAGCTTACCAAGAAAATCCTTGTTAACCAGGAGAGATCCAGACCCGTTCCAGTGACAATCCACCAGTCTCAGGAGCTGCTGGAGGACAGCTGTAACCTTGGACTCTTTTTCAAGCCCAGTGGGACTCTGACCTTCTGTGACAGCAGTATCATTACTCAGCTCACTAGAAAAAGACTAATGAGAAAAAGCCAAAGCTATTTACTTCCTCAGCTAATGCCTGCAGTGCATCTGCTAGCACCTCCTGCCTTAGCTGGACGCACTTAGCAGGTGCTTATACTTGTGCTTTTCCAACTGGGCACAAACAGATTAGAGGCACAGGATGAAGCTGAGTTTATGTGAAAGCATATACAAATGATCTCCAGTGAACCTGCATTTTGTACAGTATTTCAGCAGCAGTTTCAGTAGCGCCCCTAGACTTAATGATTGCTGTCTCTCCTACCCATTTATACAAACAAGAATAACATTCCCTCCTTGTGCGTCACACTGAAAATTCATGTTCTCTGTCCTGAAACCCCTTTTTCAGAATTGCTCTTGTCCCTAGGCTCTGTCAGTGGCATGCAGTCTCTCCCACTGCATGTGCCTTCAGTTCCTGTAGCAAAGATGAAGTGGGTGCCTGTTATTATAATTAATGGCAGTGACATTTATATAGTTAATTATCACACTTTTATATTTCTTTTCAACATCCTTATGGCATGAAAACAAACTGAAGACACACATGGACAAATGGATAAAATCGTCTCTGCAGCCAACGGAATGGTAAATGCAAAGTTAGTGATGATACGGCACAGGATCTGTCCCAGGGCTTTGCGTGTGAATGGGACTAACAGGACACAAAAGAGTGCAAGCAGGCCAAGAGCTAAAGGACAAGTGCTCAGAGGCTTATATAATGTATAGATCGATAGAGGGATGGGGTAAATGGCGATGTAAAATGTCTGCCTGTATTGCTCTGAAGCATATACAGCTTAAGACTGAAGAGACCACCTAGTCAGCCCCATTTAATGCCTGTCCTATACTCCTGCTTGTTATCCCTGTACTGAATACAGGAAATGACCTGTATAAATGTATAAAAGAAAGGCATCTCCCCTTAACTTGGGACACTAAGAGACAAGAGAACCTACCATCTCATTCTCACCTCACCGTGAAAAACTGGTTCTCATTATAATTCTCTCTGCTCTTCAGTGCTTAATGTTCAATCGTTGATCCTTGTGCGGGCCCACCACAATGTGCTGCTGTAGCAGCCTGAAGGCACCTAACTTATGTCCGCCTGAAGTAGCTGCGGGGGGGGATGAACAGTGGAGGCAGCAGAGACACTAGGGAACTACTTTGTTCATCGTGGCCTCTCTACTTCACATGCACACGGGAAAACAAGATGCACATCTCATCATAGTGGCAGACTCAGAGTGCTCTTTGGTAATATCCTAAGGTCAGTTAGAAGGGCTCAGGAACAACTGTACAGCCAGCTTGCTGAAAAATTATCACCGTACTGCCAACACTGGCTCTACAAAGTTCAACTACTTTTAGACTGCTAGAGCAGCAGTGGATGGTTTTAGATGGTTTTGTGCTATTACTTTTGAAGACAGAAGCTATTTTGTATTATCTGTACAGATATACTAGAAGATTTCTATTAGCATCTCAATTTACACGTATGTATTTGTGAAGAGCAACAACGACAAGTAATATGACACTTGCCTCCTTGTGAAAGTCTTTGAAGCAACGATTAAGAGACAGCAGTGAATGCAGGGTCTCGCTTTGCTTATATTCCACTCTAGCTGGGCTGGAGGTTCTGCGAGCTGCAGGTTCTCTGACCTTCCCAGGTACTGCTGATCTCATCATTATGGGCTGCAAGTTCTCCAGTGACACTTCAGCTGATAATGAAGTTGCATCATTGCAGCCTGCAGATAAAGTAGAAATATGACTGGCTAGCAGAGCAGAGCTATGGTTTACAGGCGTGCAGGTATTCGGATCTGTGCGAAAGAGAAGAGCAAAGCAGACAGGCTTTCTCAAATGTTTTATCCTTGTCTCCTCTGTGAAGTGACTGACACAGCAGAAGCAGTTTGACTATAAAGGACCAGGTCTTCACAAAGGACAACAGCACTGAGACACACATCTTCAAAGGTATATAGGGGATTATCCCTTTTAAACACCAATGTCTTGATTTCAACACGAATTAGTCATCCAAATGCCTTCAAGGATCTGGGTTTTCGACTGTCTGTCAATAAGCTGTATAAAGGTGTGTATTTCACTTAGAAGAGTCCTCAAATTAATCTATTGACCACAGATTTTGGAAATGAAATACATGAAAACAACTCTGTAACAGTCTGAGATTAGGAAAGAAGAAGCCTCTCACAGGTGCTGTATTTTTTTTACCTGAGTTGATGTTTAAAGGACTTCCGTGTTTAATTTCTGTCTCAGCATGCTGTGTGAGTGCACTACTGCTGGCAGTCTGTGAAGATGTATTCATTTCTGTAGGAAGACTCCCACTGCAATCTCTGTGGCCCACAGTCCTCTTGTTATTCTGAAGTTTCTGCACAAGCTGCCCATGCTGAGGAGCTGAAGTCACAGAGACTTGGTAAAAATTATCAAAATTGCTTAGCCTGGCATCTCTGGATGACTTATTTGAGTTGTTTGTATTTGTGTCACTCAAATTCAATCTCTTTGTAGAAGAAATGTCCTGGCTAAGTTCGTAGATACTAGACTTCTGAATTATGTCCCTCTCTGGGGAGGAGTTGAAAGTTTTACTATCTGAGAAGACCACATGCAGACCTCCTGAGCTTATTTTCCCTGGGGAGCGCAGGGATGAACGCAGTCGTGAGCATGATAATAGGTCTGGAAAGAAGTAAAAACATTACAGTGTGAAGAATAAAAACTGCAACACAGACACATAAAGCACATTCTGACTTGTGTTTTCCTTCCAATCTTAGATAAGAGAAAGAAACTAGAACTCTTAACAGCACCTGTATCCACAGTACGACTTTTGCTGCTGTTGTATGCTGATGCTAAGAGTCAGGAGTACAATAGGATGAACACTCAACAGACTGACAAACCCACATGGATGGGTTTTAGGATTTCTGGAACCAGTGTAGAAAAGTTATTTCAATATGTCATATGCAGAAAGGGAACACTCAAATTTGCCACCATTATGAGGCTGAAACTCACTTGGAAAATTCAACTGGAGCTGGACTCCAGTGCAGAAATTGAGAAAAGACCTTAAGTTAGCTACTTGTGGTTTGATTTGCATTAGAAGGGAAATCACTGGAAGCAGTGAGAATGTTTTTAGGGGTGATTTTAAGGAAGGAAAAAAAAAAAAAAAGAGTTGGTCTGACCATGGAGATAACACATTCTAGGTCCTTCCCCTAGCAGTAAAATCTCCACGGCATGGGATGGACAGGCAGACGTCTGTCGGACCTTTCCAAACCTCCACGAGCTCCCTTTCCACCAGCTGTGAGAGCAGCCACAGAGAGCACCGTTACCCACCAGGATTCAAGACTTCCCTAAGCTTTAGTTTCCTTTGACACTTTGTCTCCTTTTTCTTTGTGTTTTCCAAGTGATTGTCCTTCAGAATACAGCAAGAAGGAGAAATCCCACCAGTCTACTTTGGGATCAAACCCCAGGGGAGCACAGATGCATTCTCTAAAGTGTTAAAAATCTTTACAATGTGAAATGTTTAGCTAAATACAGGTAAAGCTCATAGCATAGGCTGTCCATAGGCACTGTTTAAACACAGCATCTGTCTGATAGCAAAGCTTTTAAACTGTGAATGGATTCAAACTGGAGAGGAGAACAATGACCATCCAGCCGTCTGTATAAGCCAGGGCACAGGACTACCCTGAATTAATCTTACATAAGAAATCCAGTCTTAACTAAAACATTCTCAGTGTCAAAATCTTGCTGTATTAATTAGTACAATGAAAGGTACCAGCTTTTCTGCAGACATCATTATCAAAATTAGATGCTGAAGACATCCTTCTGCTTACTGCGTGGCTCCTCATTATATTCTCCCTAGAGCAGCAACATAAAACAGTTGATTTAATGGAATTTTAACTGGAGTCAGGTATTAAACACGAATCAGAGCAGCAGAAGCTGCTGAATAACATGACTAGACTCTTTACTTCCACATTGTACCATGGCACATAAGAACACAGTTGAAGACGCATCATGCTTGGATGTGTGTACAACCCCCCAAAATTATGACAAATGCTAAACTTCAAAGCAACTGCTACACAAAACCAAACCTCTCTTTTTCACTCCATCTTCTGACATGAATAAAGGTTGTTCTGAACACAAAAGAGTGGCTGGTCCCCCAGCAGTAAATAGAACTAGGTTTGACTGACTTGTTCCTACCTTGTTCACAGTTAAGCCAATGGAGAAATTTTCAGGCCTTGACTCCACTGTAACTCCCGATTTTTCATGAAATCAGTGGGTGTCAAGAACAAGTACAAGTAATAAATAAAATTACTGATATTAAATCATTATTAATACAATTAGTTATAATCACAAATAATACAAAATTATAATAAAATACTTATAAAATATTTATTTATAGGTTGTATAATAAATTATCCTTGTGTTCTATTTTTCAGAAAAAACTTTCCTCTTTTCCGCCTTATGCCAAAACATAGTCTGGCAGCCCTTCCTTCACCCTCCCCAATACATCTATCTTCTTAAAACATCCAATGATGCTTCACTATAGTTGTGACTTTTCTGCAGGCAAGTCTACCAGGAGAGGACAACAGAGAAACTGGCAACTGTGAAATCAAAAACCGGACACAAAATCTGCCTTAGTAGCAGCCTCCACAGGCTAAATTGCTACCTGGGAAGATACTAATAAAGTTGTCTTCATGCCAGCTGAGACTTCCAGTAATAATACGCAGATCTGATAATAGGTGAACCTAAAAACATGTTAGAGACAGATATGTTCCCATTGGTGAGGTGTGACACAGTCCCAGAATGGGGTTACTGTTTCATACATTTACCTATATATTAGCAATTATGTATTAACTTCTGTCTATTAATTTATCAATAGAGTGATTCATAATCCAAAAGGATTTTTTTATGTTAACTGCCATTGTTTAACATTAGTAAACACAATTACATTAAAAACCTTGAAAAAATTCACAGGTGGATTTTTTTGTTTGCTTGTTGAATTGGTATGAACTGTTAAAATGATGGTGAATCAAACATTTCCAACCTATCTTTTTTTCAGTTACTTTTCCCATCTGTGAAGCAGCAGCTGTTGAAATTGCATTTCTAATAACTCACCAGCTCTGTGCACACAGGTGTAACCCGTGAGATAGCTCGTTTCTGCGGCATATGCCCAGGCCAGGTGAGAAGAGGGATGCTGTGCTGGAATGTGCAGGCTTCTTTGCCCACACCAGTCTCTGAATTCACTTGGTTGTGTTTCATCTGGATTTCTATAACATGATTCATTCAGCTGAAAAGTAAGGTGAGCTACTCTGAGTTTTTCCTGGGGGCTTAAAGCAGGGTCTTTATCTAAAGCCCTTCCTAAAATTCTTTTTTTTTGTGTGTGTGAAAACTAAAAATATTGCTTGCTAATGATGATTAGTCAGGTAATAAGATGTTATATTCTACATTTTCTCGTCTTTTTTTATTCCTCTGGTCTTGCTTCTCACCTTCTTTCTATTTTATCTAAGAGAAATGACACAAACAGCATGTAATTAACAAACTCTATCAAATTACCATTGTGTTAATGTGTTTTTAAGATAAATCACCACCCTGTCCCTTCCTCTGGGGGCAGGAGGGTCTTATAGGGAACCTCACAGCTGAGCTCCCTTGTCCTGTTGCTGTCACAGAGGTCCCAAAAACGTCCAATGCAGGTAAGATACACCCTGAAGTCACTCATAACAAATGATTTTAAAACCAAGCCTCCCCAGAGCACACTTGGCTTAATATTAAAAGAGCAGCGCGTGCAGTTCATAACTAGAACAGTGAATTTAAATAGGATGTGATCACCAGATGTAGAAACAATATAGAGTGTCTAAGGAGCTATGCTTTCACTGACTTAAATAAAATTGAGGGTCTTTGTTCCTGAATCACTTCTGAAATTGGAATATGTAAAGCCACAGGAAAAAAAAACCTGATGTTTGAATCACTATTTTCAGCAATAATAGAGGAAATGGAAAGGAAACCGATGTGCAGCTCTGTATAGATAACTCCGTTCTATTTTGCAGACTTGTCCTGTTGCCTTATGTATTCAGTTGTCTCATTTATTGGGTCAAATAACACAAAACTGTTTCCGCTGCTGCCTGTTCTGCTGAACGGAGGCAGCGCTGGGAGAAGCAGCAGCAACCTGTTCAGGCTCAACTTTAACTGACCCTCACAGCCGTAACTCAAGCGTGTTTGGTCAGAAACCACTGAGCAAAACAAGAATCCCTTTGGGGTGACTTTATGTTTTGGGTGGTCTTTTTATTGTGCTTTATAGCACAAGTGACAATTTAAAGTTCTTCAGGTAAACGCTCACAGGCGCGTATGTTGTGGTTAGCAATGGTAGCAACAGGACTACCACCCGCTTTTTGTCAAGGTGCAGCTTCACGGGAGCACCAAGAGCTCGTGTCCCACAGAGGATTCCCGCCGCCTCCCCTCCGCCACACCACTGCACGAACGGGTAACGCTGGGCTCCAGGCCCTCGCATCCCGCCCCCGAGCCCTCCAGCTCCCCCGGGCCCCCCTCAGCACACCCCGCCGGTACCTGGCTCGAGCCCGCGGCACGACGGCTCCCGCCTCATGCCTCGCCCGTTGCCCTCCCGCCCGTTGCCTGGCGCCGCCGGCTGAGGCGCCGCCGCCGCCATGGTAGGGCCGCGGGCGGGGCAGAGCCGGGGGAGGCTCCGCTTCCCTCAGCCAGGCCCGGGGTCGGGGCTCCCGGCAGCCCGGGGCTGGCTGCGGGGGGACCCCGGGCACGCTCCTCACACGGCCCTGGCTCGCAGCCGGCCCTCGGGCATCGTGGGCTGACTGGAGGAAGCGGCCTGGGGGGGGGACGGGACCTATAGCAGCCCCCCCGCGGGTCACTTCTTGCTGTTTTAGTGAGTTAGATCAGCCTGAGGTCCCGCTGGGCACCAGAGCCGTGTGAGGGACGAGAATGGGAGCCGGGAGCAGGAGGGGTGGGTGTGTGCGTTCTGTCTTCTGCTACCCCCTAAATACTGGGAATGAGCCTTAGGAATATCCAGTTTTTGGTCACTTTTAAAACTAGTTTTCATCTTTTTTGCTTGAACAGTTTTGTTTGTTTGTTTGTTTGTTTGATGTTTTGACTGCAAATATTTGATTTCTTTTGAAATTGCCAGGTAGTGTCAGTGTTAAGAAGCTGATGAGAATACCTCTGAAAAAGCCGAGGCTAAAAGCACTTGGAGGCCAAAATAACTGTGGTCCTCCAGTAGGACTGTATGTGACCACCAGCAGCACCTTCTTCACCTCAGTTTTGATTTGCAGCTCTCTCAAGAAGCTACAATTCTTACATTAATTAACAGTTATTTTTTCCATCCTTTTCCAGATTTCATTTTGACTCCTTTTCTGTAGCCACTTGTATGAGAAATAGCCTGAAAATACCACGTCATCTTCCACCACTTGTTTCTGCTGCAAGAATCGCATTCTCCATTGTCAACACAAACACTGTCTCCTTGGCTTTTGAGGCTAGCTACTGTGGCTAAGGAGGGCAGGCTGCTTTTGTTTTCAGGCTTGAATTGGCTTTTCTGTCAGTGTTAGTAAGCCACAGACTAACCCACATCTGAGTGTGATACAATAACAAGAAAAAATTGGCTACAGGCCTTAACTGTGTTGTACAGGAGGGCATACAGGCATTTATTTGTATTTCATTACTGTCTCGTCGTAACAAAATTACTGAAGCTTACTACACTGGAGTTGGTTCAAACCCTGATACAAGTTGTAACAATCAAGAAGTTTTCTGCCTGGAATATAGTTCATTTTATTTGAAAATTTAAAGAAGACACGTGTCATATTTCACTTTCTGTTCTGTTGCAACAAACTCAGTATACATGTAGACCAGGTTGTTCCAAGGTTTAACTGTGAGTATTATATTACGTAAAACCATGCAATTTGTTGACTTTTCACAGCCCCCGACCCGTATTAACTAGGGAATGCGCATGCACGAATGAATAGGAATGTAATGCTCTAGGTCATTTGCCCCATACTTTATTTTTTGATGAGCTGCTTCAAAACATATGGTATGGATTCTTCCACAGAAGGGAAAATAGAATGCAAAGTCCAATGGAGTTTTAAAATAAAATGGCACTTTTTTCAGAATTCACAGGTTCATTCTTTCCTCTTGATATGTTTTCTTCTTCTTTTTGAAGGAACCAGAGAGTATTATTGAATCTGCTGAAGAAGAATCCATTAATTTTAATGTTGGTGGCTGGTATTTCTCAATTCCCAAAAGTAAAGTTGCTCAATTTCCTGAATCTCCATTGTGGAAAGAAGCTTCTATACAAGACCAGTCTGAAAATCTAAGATTATTTATTGACCAAGATGGTTTTATATTTAGGCACCTTCACTACTACATGCAGACTTCAAAATTATCTTTTTTCAGCTGTGCTGAATTGAATTTATTGTATGAGCAAGCATTGATTTTGCAGCTGACACCTTTAATACAGGTAAAGTGGGGTATTCTATGTAGCTTTTCTCCCTCCCTGTTTTATACTTTATAATGTAATAATAATATGTTATATATATATACAATGTTTATAATGTGTGTATAATTTTATCAATGCTTGCGATAGATATCCAAGCAAATAATTTCGGCATTCAACTTGTCTGTCACGGTCAGTGAGTATAGAAAATGTTCCAAATTTGATGCTTGACTTTTCTATCAGAGCTCATTTAACTATTATGACTTGTTTTTTCACTAAAATTAACGCAAGCAGAGGCTTTTATCCACCAACAGTTATGCTCAGCATTTTATGACAATTATACTGACCAGTCTTGTTGAATATGAACCCTCTAATCTGAAAAAAGGTGAGATTGCCCATTCTGTTGTTCCCTGGGAAGGTTCAGTCTTCCTGAAAACAAATTCATCCCAGTGGGACATCGCTGAATTCACTGTTCTGTCAAACAGGGCAATGACACTTCTTCCTCTCCTCCTATTCTGTAGTTGCATAAACAGAAATATTAAATGGAGATCTTTAATTTACTATTTAGCTACAGGTATTATTTATTGTAATTACAGTGTGATTTTGCATTGTACCAATGAAGGCTGAGTCCATACTTCATGCATGGATGAACTGTGTATTTTCATGTATTAATATTTGTATTTCCTCTACGTTTAAACTCTGAATTTTTTTTTTTTAGTACTATTTATTGAATTGTTTCAAAAATGCTATAATGCTTAATATTTTTTGCCCCAAAAGTTAACATTTTGGGTGTAACGTTAACATTTTTGGATTTTTTTTTTAGGACTGTATTTAAAGATGTAACATCTCCAAATAGGTTGGGAGAGGAAGACCACCAAACCTCAGTAGTCCATTGTATTAACAAACAGTATGCAATCGCATATTTAACATGGAGCTACTGTGGTATGGCCAGGAACACACTTCACCGAACTAGAATTCTTGAAGTTTCTGGCTTTTAAGTGATTGTCAGTGCAACCTTATTAATTTCAAGAAGGTATTTTACACATGTGCTTTAGAAGTCATAACTGTGGCTCTAAATTTACTTTATATTTAGTTTCCTGCAACAGTATGTAACCACTTGTTCCAGGTTTAAAATAATTTGTTTGTCATTCCAGAAAAGATTAGGAAAATACAGACTGTTAATAATTACTATAATTGAGCCAAACATCAATTCCCTTTTCTAATCATTGAATTCCTTTGGCTTATGGTAAAGATGCTATTAAAAAGAGCTTTCTGGTATGTTCTTGGCTTTTTCTGTTGTGTACTTTTATGCATGTGCTGTCTTGGATTCCAGAGTCAGAATACAAAAAAATGCCATCAGAACTCAAATGCTTCAAAAATAGTTGGCTTTTTTGGAATATATAAATTATTCTAATTATATTACACATTCTTATAAATATTCCCCACACATTCATTCCAGGTACCTTTAGGTATCTAAAAATTAGGAATCTGATATATTTTTGTTCTTGTCTGTATACCATATTCTATGACATATTGTAGTAAATGTGAACTACAGCATAGCATGGATTAGATTCTTTCCCATGGCTACCTCTTTTTTTTTTTTTTTTTTTTTTTTTTTTTTTGGTTAATTATTTGAGTTGAATTACTAAATACAAAAACTTTTATGTATTTTAACAGATTTTAGGCGACTTGAAGGAGGAGAAATATAATTTACATGTCCAACCTGCAGATATACCAGTAGCTGAAAGAACATCTCTGAATTACTGGAGAACACGCAAAAGCACCAGCAAGCCATCAGGAATTCCTCCCAGAAGTCCAGCATTCACAGGTAAGTGTCCCAGCCCCCTTCCCAGGGTTTTGTTAAGTGCAGCGAGTGCTTATATCACCGAGGTGCCTTGGCTGAGCACCCGCTCGCTTGCGTTCAGACTGGTTCAGAATTTTTGGCTACAGCAACACTAGAAGGATTTTAATTTCTTGCCCTATTTTTGCACATCATTTTCCAGATGTTTGATCACAGGGATGTAGAAGGACATGTGTAAGTGTAACTCTTCATAGGATGTTTTCTTCTTCAACAGCTGGTTTTCACTCTCTGTGTAGGAAACTTCACAGAAGGGGCTTGAGAATTCTTTTGCATCCTTAGGAATGTCCATATCTTGTTGTTAGCTTGTTGCAAGCCAGAAAGGTTTTAGAGTTTTGAAAATTTTATTTGTTGTCTTTTTTTTTTTTTTTTTTCTCCTTTAATATTTATTCATTTGTGCTGGGCTGGTGCGTAGATGTAAGACTTTATCTTTTGGGGAACGTTAAGTGTTGCACAAGGTTAATGCACTTTTATTGGCTTTGCTGTACTAGAGTCAGGTCTCCCAAGTGTATATTTGAATTCCATTTTTCTTTATTTATGTATTGATTTTTCTCTAATTTTCTTTGCCTAGGTTTACATGAAAGAGCTCCCCTGGGGCTAGTGGATACACCTTTACTTGATACAGAAGAGGAAGTGAATTACTGTTTTTTGCCACTAGATTTAGTGAGAAAATATCCTGTGCTAGTTAATGATGATAATTTGCTGTGGCTGCTTGAGAATGCAGCCCTGATTGAATGTGAATGCAGTGAGTTCCGTTTCATAGGTAACTATTCTTTTTTTTTTAATTATTGTTATGACACATCTAACACATTTTTTTATTAAACTATTTCTATCTATCTTCAATAATACTTCTTTAAAGATCAGAATCTTTTGATCTCTTTTTTCAAAAAAAAGAAAAATCTCTTTTTGTTTTAGTTTTGCTGTCTGTCAGTTTTACTGCTCTGCTTAACAGTTAAGAAGCAGAGCATCTACCAAGTGGCTTCCAGACTACATGCACCTAAAGTTACCTACTTAGGACCCTACTTATTTGTATTTATTAATCCAATGGTTTTCTAAACTAAAATGCATTAATAGCATAAGGGACAGGAACTGCTGTTGACAACTGGTAATTAAGATAGACAAAACTTACACAGTGACTCTAAATCTTTACTCACTCTTGTATTTTTCGCTAGTAAAAAATTGTCTTTCGTTCATGAAATAATCTTCCAGCTTCAAAAAAAAGACAAGTGCTTCTCAAAAGTATGGCAGGATCCCATAACTCCTCCATCAACGTAGTGTTTCATCCAATGTGGGCTCAGTTAAGATGAGATAGATAAGAAGTTGCTGGAGTTTTGCTCTGCTAGTCCTGTGGATCAATTCTGGTGTTAGCATATGGGAAGACACACTTTTAAGTGCACTTTGCGATGGGGCTATGCCCAGTGAAGGGAATCAGCCAAACAAACAGGAAACCTCTTACATGAATGTCTTAGGATGCTCTGATATATATGTATGTATATATATGAATAGTAATACTGAGGGAAGCCATAACAACCTATTTTTGCTAGATCTGAGCACTGGATAGAGGATGCCAACACACACTCTCAGTATTTTATTTCTATTTTCAAGTTAACTTTCTCCGCTCAGAGAAGATCTTGTTGCCTGATGATTTCTCCAACATCGATGTCTTGGAGGAAAAAGTTTTAATTTTGGGAATTCCTGAGCTTACAGATGCCGTGAAGATCTACAGAGGTAATAGAATGTATATAGAGGTAACATAATGCACATTTACTGTACGCTGGGACAGGTTGCCCAGGGAGGTTGTGGAGTCTCCATCCTTGGAGATATTCAGAAGATATTGTGGACATGGTCCTGGGCACCGTGGTGGACCAGATGACCTCCAGAGGTCCCTTCCAGCCTAAATTCTGTGATTCTGTGATGGCTCCCTGTTGATCGAGTCAGTATCGTTCCTGTCCCGAACGCCCCCATTTCACAAGATAACGTTAAAACCAACGCGTATGAGGAAGAAAACACGTAGCGAAGTAGTCTCATCGACCCGTTCCCACACCCGGTGGGGATGGTGGGAAATCCCGCAGCAATTACCAGTGCCTGATTAACACTCGCTGGCCCCGTGCGTCTCCTCGTTTGACAGGCAGCGGCGCGGCGGGGCGCGGCTCGGGCGGGCGGCGCGGCGCGGCGGGGCG
>VXAA01004882.1:95733-108543 GCA_013399115.1 Anseranas semipalmata
AGCGGCAGCGGCGGCCTCTTCCAGCACGCCAGGTACGCGGAGCGAGCGGCCCGCCCAGCCCGGCGGGTGCCTCCTTCCCGAAGGACCTGCTGGGTTGGAATCCGAGTGGGAAGGGGCCCTGGCTCCGTACGGGGCAGCTGGAGAGTTAAGCCACATATCTGTGAATATCGTCCAAAAGCTTCTTGAGCGCTGATGGGCTTGGGGCCATGACCACGTCCCTGGTCCAGTGCCCAACCGCCCACTCGGTGAAGAACCTTTTGCTAACATCCAGCCCAACCCTCCCCTGTTGCACCTCCAAGCCGTTCCCCATGCCCCATGATGGGCACCTCCCTCTCCGCTCCCCCTCCTGAGGAAGTTGCAGCCTGCAGTGAGGTCACCCCTCAGTCTTCTCTTCTCTGAGCTGAACGAAGTGAGTAATGAATGTCTTTGAAGTTGAAATCGAGTGCTCTTCTCAGTAGCCTGTCCTTTAGAATTTGTAGTGTTCGCTTTTAACGAAACCTGCAGGTGACTGTAATTATGGGAGGTGGTGTTCTTCTATTCTATTGTAGGCTGGTAAGCCTAAAATTCCGAAGTGATATGGGAAGTGATATGGGGATTTTTTTTAATTATTATTATTTTTTATATAACATATTCTTAAAACTTAAAATTTACCATTCTTTGTATGGGATTTTCAAAAGCACCTAAATGACTGCAGGTACAGTTTCTTTCTGAAACTCACAGAAAAGTCATACCACTTTGTCTATTCCAACAAATAACGTAGATTTCTGGATAGTACATTTGAACTCTTCTTACTGTTGGCACTATTGCTCAGACAATTTAGCACAAACACACACTACCCTATCTCTAAAGGGCCATAGAAAGACACCTGGAAGATCAAACACATAATCAACTCATCTCTCCCCCCTAGCATTTGCCTGTGCTTGCTGTTGACTCTAGTGAATGATGCAGTGTAGGAGAAATAACATATTAAAACCTTTAATCAAAGCTATTGCAAATCCTTATTTGATAGCTCCAGTGCTTTACTGGTTGATGTTGGATTGTTCAGGGTGTAGGCGCAAAAAATTTTTTTAGAAGAAATTTATTTACTGACTTGTACTCATTAAAAATAAGCAGTAGAAATATAAAGGTAAAAAGGTGTGATTTCTACTTCTTCTGGATAGAAATTGGTTGGGAACTTGCCGACTTCCTCTCACTGAAAGTATTTCTGAAATCCAAGACCTCTGTGCTTATTTGGACAAAAGGGACATCACATATGAGCCAATGAAAGATGCTTTAAAATGCTACCTGAAGCAACAGATGCCATCAGAGAGCAGAGATTACAGTAAGTCAAGATTTTTTTCAAAAAGTCTTTTGTTTTAAAGCAGAATGAGCACTATTGCCTGAATGTAATTAATCAATGATCTTTTCCTCCTGGCTCACACTTCAGCTCGTAGGATCCTAAATATACTTCCTGTGGTTTATTTGCAAGTTTGACTTCTTATGTTGTAGCAGTGACCTTACTTCCAGCTTACTCCACTATCAGGGTCCCCTGTTTTTCTGTACGGGACGTTTATCCTGCCAGTTTTGAGCCATCAGCACATTTCACCAGAACAAGTTGACAGGGCTGACGTTTGACGTATTCCTCCCTGCCCCACCATGCAAAAGGTGTCTGTGTAGAAAGGAGAGAAAGTTATCAGTTCTTACATGGAACTCTAACCCTTGAGAAGGAGGGTTTGATCTTAAATTGAAACAGCAGTTACTGAATTATGCATCATTGTTGACTAGTATGTTGGATAATACCTGCTAGGAAAAATAACTGAAATGTAACAGTAAATGATGCCTCAACTCTGTGTATATTGTGGAGGATAGTCCCACTGTAGTAGCTATATGAGACAAACATGTGCTAGTTTGTTCACTGTTTAGAGAATATTAGAATCTATTTATATCAATACCTATAGCACCATATCTAATTTCTTTAGGAGTGTGACTTGCTTATATCTTCTGTAAAGGCCTGGGCTATTGTAAGAAATAAAATTCTACATGTTGGAGCCCTTTTCAAAGTTTTTTTATTATTATTTATTTGTTTGTTTTTAACCATTTCTTTTGAATGCAAATATTTTGATTTTCCTAAAGCGGTGTCACAGGAATTACTAACTAAAATAATAACGTGAACTATACTGGTAATGGTTTCAACAGGAACTTTCCAGATCTTTGTTTCCACACTAAGGTAGGATGTGGGCTGAACCCAGACTAAAATGTATCCAAGGCTGGTACCTTATATCTGCTCTCTGCACATAAGAGCTCTTCGAGGCTTGCATCTGCCATGGGTAACATCATCTTCAAAGGAAATAACAAAGTGAAGCTCCTTGCAAAGATGGGCAATGCTGCAGTATTCCAGGTTGCCTTGGCATCCCACTAGCTTTACGCTTGCTGACAAGCTGAATCTTCACTTTCAAAGACCTTTCAGATTTTTCCTTTGTTCCCAGTAATTTGGAAATAAATTATTACTTTCCATGCCAACGTAACAGCATACTTAGACTCACCTACTTTAGGTGCCATAACTGTGCCTGCTCAGTTGGGTAAGCCTTCTTGCTATTATTATTTTCATGTCTAGAGGAGAGGTAGTTTGGCTGCAGTGCGGATGGACCAGGTTGCCCACTATTCTGACATTATATCCTGACTTGCTTTTACCTTATGGTTGTGTATGAGTGCTAAACAAAGGACGAGAGTTCCAGCTCTGCGTGCATAGTGTGCTCTATTACTTCACCATTTCAGATAATTATTGCTATTTACAATATTTTGATGTAAAATCCATTATCTTCTTAACTTTAGATCTATAACAAAATAATTACTACTGGCAGTTATTTTAGTTGTCACCTTTCCATTTCCATTTGTTATTCCATCTCTAGATGCAGACTGGACAGCAGAAGTGTCAGTATGCTCACTGCATCAGATTGTGAAAGTTTATGTAGGAAGTAACTGGTATGAAACTTACTTGCAGACTTTATTGAAGGTATGGTAATTAATCGTCTTTGGGTTGGCTTAACATGACCCTTGCTAAGGCAGAATCTATAGTTCTACAGAGCATAATCTAAATTTCTAATAATAAAAATTATTAGAATGGTTTTGCCCTGGGCATTGTATTGAGTGGAATATGTTCAAGTACCTGAGGGAAATAAATCTTGGACTTCATAAGAAAGTACTTTCTAGGCTAGTAATATAAGTAGTTGGGCCGCTAAGATGAGTAAACTTGATGGAACTGGTTTAATTCTTTCACTGAGTAAAGAAATCCAAACAGGATTTTTCCTTCCCTCTATAACTAACACAGGAAATCTGCAAGAACAAACAAAAATAGCAGAGCCTTGACTGTGTTGCTTAACCTTATGCATGAACTTAAAGCCCACTGAATTGAAGTTTAGGGAGTTAAAGAAAATCCTGTATGAAATTGCTTTGAATTAGCATGGAGTTAAGAACATACTGATAACCAGGTGCAAATACTTGACAAGCTTTGCTGCCTTCATATGAGCTCATATGAGTGAACCACCTGTTTTCCTCTGAAACTCAACCCAGACGTGGCTCTGGGGAGGGCTTCCTGCAGGACTCTCTCCTGGGCTGTATGGGTACAGCTATATCAGCTTTGGCTGCCCCGTCCTCCTCCTCCGTGTTTTGTGCCTTCGGTTGCCGTAATGCATGTCCATGCCACAGCCCAGGATGTATACACATACTGCATCTCATTCTGTAAAAAGGCTACTCTGAGTGGCGGTCCAGCCCTCGTTATTTTAGGCACTTTGAAACTCTGTGTTTGTGTATTTCAGCTTAATTGTGTCCACCACCACTGAGCAAGTTTGCAATTTCAGGTGCAGGTTGGATTCCAGGGCTGCTCCTACCCAGGGCACATCCTAACGTGTGTTAATATGAAGTAAAGGGCATACTTGAAGACAGGCACTTCTTGGAATAGCCCAGGAGGCTCTTCAAAGCTCGTCTGTTGTACAGCTGGTGTCCTGTCACTGGTGCCAAGCAGAGAAGGCAGCACAGATCATTTACCAGAAGAGCCCCGCAGTCCCTTGCAATAAATGCTGTGGCATTTGCAGGCAGCTTGAGTTTAGTCTACATGTAGTTTCTAAAGGGCCGTGTGGGTATTAGTTGCCACATCTGAAGACCAACATGGGCTTCAGGTTGTTTGTACAACTTGCCAGCTCAAACTCATTATGGATATGGCTTGTGATTTAGGAGGTGGACTTTCTGCGCAGCTTTGGGTAGTCTAGTGCGTAGCCTAGCGTATTCCAGACAGGGACTCTAGTACTTTGTAAGAATTGAATTTTTTCCCTTTTAAAATTCCTACGCAATTTCTACACAGAATTCTCCTTAAGCTTCACAACGAAAATAGTATGCACACAGCAGGATTAACATGCTTGGTCAGAAAAAGTTTCCATTTATTATAATACAGTGGCCCCTCTTGATAATAAAATTAATACACCTATCTAGAATTACTCTCCTACATTTGGTATTATGTAAGTTGAAGAATTGCTTTCATAATGAGAAGAGACATCCTCCTAGTCTGAGAAAATGTTCTCTCTACGGTCTTAATTTATTTTTGTTTCTGTAGTACCCAGAGCTGCTGTCAAATGAAAAGAAAGTCTGTTGGATCACATATGGTCAAAGTCTTCTAATCCACGGAGATGGACAAATGTTTTGGCATGTTCTCAACTTTCTAAGACTTGGAAAATTATTTTTGCCAGCTGAATTTAAGTAAGCAGGGTGACTTCACATGTTTCTTTTATATTAGATCATTGTAAGCTTGGGCATCTGTTTTCTGATTTTCATAGAAATAACTATCCAAAGGAAATAAGAATTTTATTTTAGTCCTGAAGTAAACCGTTCTATCTAAACATAAACTGTTGGGATTTAGAAATTATTGTGAGATAAGCATACTTGTATTTTAATGATAGGTATACCAGACACTAGTACTGCAGGGTACATCACAGATTTCTGCACTGTGTGCATGCATTTAACCACAACAAAAGTGACATCATTGCATCCCTCTTGAGATTTTTGTAACAGCTAAATCTGGTTAGTTCAGCTGAAAAACACTCCGTCTGCTCCCTCTACTGGTATCTCTGTTCTAATGCTGGAATATTTCTGGGAATGCTAGATTTCCTAGAACCCTTCAAACCTGTGAACCCTCATTATGGGATTCCCCAAGGAAAATGCCAGGGTGAATTTTCAACATGAGAAAAGTGTCACGAGTATCGCAGAGCAGAGTAGGACTCCTGCTTCTCAAAATCGGGTTTCTGTCATCCATACCCATGGTTAATTAAGGAAAGAAAAAAAAAAAAAAAAAAGAAGGGGGGGGGGGGGACAGGTTTTCACTTGCCTAGTAGAGGGGCAATAGCTTGAAAAAGTATTGAAGATAGCAAGCCTGACAAAGATTCGGAGAGGTATTGCTGAATGCTTCTGGTTTATGAGTTCATTTACTTTGGTTGCACCTTTTCAGAAGAGCCCTCTAATTTGGAATTCCTGACACAAAATTCAGACTCTGTAGAAGTCGATGGTAGTTAATGGTAGATTTCTATTGCTTTCAATAGAACTAGATTTTTTTTCCTCATTGTTTGGATGTTAGGTCTGAAACATCTAACTAGCAAACAAACAAACAAAAAAAGTTCGTTTGGGTACTTTTTGGTATTTAAAATGATAGGTTATTTGTCTGTATGTTAAAACAAAAATCACTGGTGCAAGTGCATTTTTCATTTTGTGTACTGACTGCCTAAGCTTCCAGAATTGATATGTAATTGGATAAGATAATCTGGTAAGATTGGTTTTTAGTGATTTTACAGTTAAGTTAATTTACAACTTACAGAGAATGGCCTCTATTTTGTCAAGAAGCAGAGGAGTACCAGATTCCTTCTCTTTTAGAAGCACTTTATCACTGTGATGCATACAGGTAGATAAAAATTTTCTTCTTTCTTTTACTTTTCTGTGGTATAATATCCTTTCATCTGACCTAGCAGTACTTGTCCTTCTTTGAAAGGAGCACAACTTTCTCATTTCCTTCTGAAACGCAGCCACTGGAGGATGAGCAATTCCATTATCTTTTGGGTCACGTATTTTCCCCATGAGGTATTTGGATACAGGAACATTAACAGAAGAGTCATAGGCAAGTGAGATCTCCCCCGAAGTTCAGATACTGGGAATATTGTGCAATGGTTTCCAGTGTGCATTGCAGAGCCACCAAATTGAGCAGAGATGGTCTTGCTTATGAGCTTGGGCTCAGCCCTGGCTTTGTCAAGTCCCAGCTTGTTTCTGGAAACCCACTGGAGGATTTGCTCTGGCCTTATCAAATCTGTGAATCTGCAGACTAGTGTTAGTGTTTTCTTTTCTTCTCTGCTCTTTAGGGAGCCAGATTGATCCCCAGAGTTCATTGCTAGATCATCAGTCAGCTCAACAGGCAATCTTCTCTAATCTATGTCTATGGGCAGAGAGCAGCAGCCACTCTGTGCTTCCAGAGGTGTTTTACCTTTTCAAAGACAGATTTGCAGCTCAGGCAGTCACTGTCAGGAGCTCAGTTTCTTAAGCAGGCTTAAAATTCAGTTTTGTTTCCATGAATGTAGATGATTGGCCTGTATCTGGGTAGCATGCTCCCCAGAGTGTATAGAACATCTTCAGAAAAAAAGAGAGAAAAACAAACCCCCAGTCTGATGTCATGTGGACGTGGCCTGGGTTGATAAGCAAGGCTGACATAAATACACTAGTCAAAGCTTTGTGGATGCTGGAACAGGAAAAAAAAAAAAAAATCTTTTTTATCTCCTGTATGTCTGTAGCATTACATTTCAGAACTTCTCAGCACAGGTGGCCAATGAAGACTCCTGGTCCTTGGCTACCTTCATGTTATGCACTAGTGCTAATTGTGAATTCCTTTCATTCCCCAGAAGTTCAAAAGTAGTTCATATTAAAAATGAATGGGATATACACAGATCCCCTGGTGAGTGGAAGCCCTAGCAGCTCCTTTTGCAGGTGTTGCCCCTGGAAAAAGTTCTATAATAACTGTAAATATTCATTATCTAGGTTATGGATCCAAAACAGTGAATTGCACAATGAAGTTTCTTTTCCATGTAGAAGATTAGATACTGTGTCTTGGAATAAGGAGCATGAGTTCAGCGAAGACCCAAAAGAGGTAAGATCTGTTTTCAGAATATGGTGCCATAAAGCATTTTAAAATACAATTTGAACTAGAAAGATACCAAATTTAAATTTTCCAATACTTTAAAAAGCCAGGTTTTGAGCATCAAGGGAGAGTGGAGAACAGCAATAGACATTCTGTTTGCATATTACAAAAACTCAGGAAAGCTTCTTCTGTAAAGAGAGAATTTAGATGGAGATCCACACTTACTTCCCCAGTAGACTCCAGGTCAGGGTGCTTTAGCACTGTTCTGGGTACTGCACTTAGGTTTGTTTTTATCCAATGACTGTATGCTGTGAAATCATATAGTCCAAAGCATAAGGATAACATCCTCTAGTCTGTGTTAGCTTGGTCTGAGCACCACAAAGCTACGCTGTTTTAGATTCTTTTTGGTCTTGTGATTTGCATTCCTGGTTGCTTAGTGAGTCCCTGCCACCAAGGATAGGAAATGTTTTCACCCAGACTTCAGTGTGGCCTGGAAACTGGGGCACTTTGCTGGGTCACAGGAGATATGGGTAGAAGCCAAATCTCCTGCTTCCAACTAAGTGCTTTAAGGTTGTAAAGAAATGCAGGAAGAGACTGCTGCAGCCCTAGTGAGTTAGTAGGATCCATGACTTACTTGAGTCAGGCATGCCCAGGATATGCTCAATGAACTGGCATTCATGGGCATGTCTGTCTTGGATGTGGGGTTCCTAGAGGCCCAGCAGCCTCAGGTGGGAGCTGCAAGCTTAAGCACACTCAGGCAAGATAGCATCCTGCAGAAATGTTCTCATCTGTGAAGTCAGTGGGGTGGGGTGAAGTGGTTCCCACTCAAATCTTTGAGTACTTTTAGTTCTTAGCTGGACAGCAGCAGCTGAAAGTTGCCTTCAGTCTGCTAGAGAAAGGTGAAATGCAGGTGCTGCTTCTGTAGCATTTACACACTGACACCAAGCTGCTCCACCCTGCAGGTGGTAGAGTGGTTGCACATCTTTAATTTGCCAAACCATCTTGTGCAGAATGCGCAGCTGTCAGTTCAGATAATCAAATTTATCTCAGTTGTAACAGTAGCAGAGACATCAAGATGCTGGCCCTGCTTGTGTGCCTTGGCCACCCAGCTTCTTTCTTCAAGTTCTGCTGAATTCAGTGACAGGTGATTCAGGAGAGCGCAGCATCGGTGCTGAATTGTCAGAGCAGCGTTTGGAGAGTCTTAAGGCACTGCATCCAGTGTAGAAGTGAGAAAGCATTTTCCAGAGATTAAGAACTCAGTCCTTAAATGCTTGTAGCAAATGAAAAAAAAATAAAACGTTATTAGGAAAGGCAAGACTCCCACTTCCTTCCATATAAATTAGAAATAACAACGCTTCACTGTATTTTAGGTGTATCCATATGCAGCTGTGGATTTCAGTAAACACTACGTTAATACATGGAGTAATATAAAAGATCTGAAGGGAAAGCAAGATACCAATGGGGAGAAGGCAAAGTATTCCAAAATGCTGTCACGGGCTAGAGGGACAAAGCGAAGGAATACACTTGGAGGATACGATGAATCCTCACACAGTATGGTAAACTCCAGCTTACATTCGGTAAGCCCTCCAAGGAAGAGAGGAATCAGAAGCAGTTTAACAGAGAAAGTAGAAAATAAAGACTCAGCAACTCACATCCAGAAATTACTTTCCCTGGTAAAGGGATGGGACATGCTGAACTCCAAGAGATGCGATTCTCAGCACGTAAAAATATCCGATGGTTGTGTCACAGGCAGTGTATCTCAATACAACACTCCTGAAAAGGACAGAGGTGTCAAAGCTCCTATTGCCTGTTCTCCTGGGAAAATAAGCTTTACAACTCAAGAAAACAATCCCGTTGCCCAATATGAAGTCGGGGCTGAAGGAAAGCAGCTGGAGCAATACGTGTTCAGACAGAATTTGCCAGTTACTCCAAGTGCTGGAACATATCCATTCAGCACCATAAAAACTACTCCCACAATGGGAAAAAATACAGAGAACATAAACAGGGAGCAAGCAGAAGGTAAATGATTGCTCTGGGACTGTTGTTTTCAAAAATGAGGGGAGTAATTAACTGCATCACTTTTAAATGAATAAGATACTTTGATCATGCTGCTGAATTACAGACTGATGGTCTCAACCTTTTTCTTGTTCTCCTGCTTGTAGGAAGTTTTCCCAGTGAAGTAAGAGAGAAGAGCTTGCAGATGAAACTCATCCCTATACAAGGCAGTAAGTTGATTGCCAGCCGCTAAGCAAGGGCCTGGTTATGACTGGAGGAATGTTTTATCACTTATCTGTGCAGAGTTTGTTACTAGAAGTGCGTTTGTCAGATAGGTGGAGCAGCTTTCTGATTCACCAGCAATTAATGAATTGTACTTTGTCTCCTTGTTACTCTGCCTTTATAGCTGTGCAATGAACAGCGAAGCTGTTTTGATGTGCTGAAGTTACCCATCTGCATTTTTGAGATGTTTGGAGTTTGTTAATGCTTGGTAACGGTACAAAAATTGGGATCCCGGTTAGATACTGGGACTGCAGTGAATAAGGAGACTTCATGTCCTTCAGTCCTGTCCTGAGGACATCCTCAGATCCTGAGGATCTCTTAAATAGTCTTTTGAATCGTCTTCACCATTCAGATAGATTTTGTCTACAGAATCTTTTTTTAGATATCTGTGCTATTTTGTTACTGCTTTTATTGGAGTTGCTGGCACTGTACAAAGATAGTAACGGTTCAGTCACCACAGCCTGTACAGCAAAACCTGAAACCTTACGCGTCTTACAAGGCTTTCAGATATAGGGTCTAACAACAGATCCATACTACTAGTGTGAATTGAGCTGAATGAAGTCCACTATAACCAGAGAGATCACTGGGCACAGACCGAGTTACAGAAATCTGTAATTTAGCACAAAGGCCGAGTTTATGCTAAACCCAGAAGTTTCCACAGCCGTGTGTAGGAGTTAAAAATGTCTGATAGCCAATATACTAAATGCAAGCTCAGGAAACCTCAGTGGAAAGTCCCAGTCCAAGACTTCCTCCGTCACCCCAAAAAGGATGTGATTTACCCTGTACCACTTCCACAGTGGGCAACATTGCGAGTTTTCACAGAACTGCTGGCAAAGCAAAATGTAGGAATAATGATTGTGGATGTTTTTGTTACTATAGCAGTGCAAGCTGGATTATTATTTTTTCCTATAAAAAGCTTTTTTCATATCCCTTGAAAGAATCCTGGACTAAATTATGCTTGGGTTTTGTTAAGCAGTATGTAATGGTTACTTTTCCTGAATTTTCCCTGTGAAAGAGGAAAGTAGAGAAGACCTGTAACGTTATACTTAAGATTGTAAATTATTTGATGTAAAAATTGCTATTTACTGTCTATTCTAAGTGTTTCACCTTTCCTGGCAAAACCTCATGTCAGAATGAAGACAAAAAAGGGCATAACTTTTAATGAGATGACAATTTTGTAGTCACACTTACAAGAGAACAAATGTGTTTATCCCATTACTACTACACAGGCTTTGCTATAAAACTCAATTTGTATTCATTCACAGAAACGATGGACAGCAAACAAACCAACGCTCTTCTGGAAGATCACAGAAATGTGGGACTGATTCTTAAAGTTGAACATCCTCCAGTTTTAGGCAGTGATGGCTTTCATACATGCAATGAAGAGAGTGTTGTTTATAGCATTCTGCTGGATGGCACCCAGCTGGATAATTCAAACACTCCAGCACTACCCAAAGGTAAGGAAGTGTAAAGGGCTGTAGGAAGTTGCTGCGGAGTTTTTAGTGTTATCTCTGCCATGATTTGTTGCCAGTTCTGACTGGCTGAATATCTAAGGTTATTGTCGCCTAACTGCTGCTGACATTGAATTCTCCAAAACAGCAGGACAGCAGCTGCCTAAGCTTGCAGGTGTCTTGAATAGTTACCAGTGAAGCTCTTTAATGCATTGAATTTGTTACGGGGCTACAGAACTAGTAAGAGCCAGGTAAAGGAAAAAAAAAAAAAAAAAGAAAAAGGAGGAAAAACAGTAACTCAGTATCCCAGTGGTTACAGATTGGTTAAGGATACGCAAGAGCGAAGGTCAGCTTCCTGCTATATTGCATATTTGTTTATTTATGCAAAAAAAAAAAAAAAATTATATATATATATTTAAAAAAAGGTTGTAGCAGAATAGTGCAATGGCCCTTCCCTGGTGCTGTTGTGTCAGATCGCAGCTGCTGATGGCAGGGGTCTCCCATGTTGCTGGGAAAAGGGCTAGACACGTGGCTTTGGGGTGGGAGGCACTGGAGCACTGCTGTGTCCTGTGAGGGAAGGCGATCGGGATGATGTGTGGGCACAGTGAGCCTGCGTGCCCACCTTGTGGCCAACAATTCAGTGCTACTTGTGCCTGTGTGTGTGTATGTAAACCAATGAAGTGTGTGTATAAACACACATACGTTTAAACATAACAAATTAAAAAGAAATGAAACAAAGCCCAAGATTAATGGCCTGAAATCAATATTCAATTTTTGTTCAGGCAAACCCTTTGGTCGAGCTCAGATTTGAAAACTGGCTGTTAGGACTCCATTGCAGTAAAACCGTGGGCAGGAAAGGCATTGAAGAAGCCAAAGGCTGGATGCTGCAACCACATCCTTCTTTTTTCCTAATGGTTTTGTGTTCTTCCAACTGTTTCTTGCAGATATAGTTTTTCTTCGCTTTGCTCTCTCACACGAGGAGATATTCTATGCCAGGAAGTGCCACTTTTTCCTGACCGATGTCATCCTGGACTCCATAAGGCAGCAGGATCCCAAGGAAATCACAGCCAAGATTATGACCCTTGTGAACAGGCTTTGGGTAGGTACAAATTCAGGGTAATTTGGATGAGATGTGGTTTTTGTCAGCTTCCCCAGGCCACCGGTGGGGTGGCAGGACACAGAAACTCGGTTCTTCCAGAGAGTGAGATGGAGCGTTTACATCTAGCCTCTTGAGAAGTTTCCCCCAAGGGTAAGGCTCCTTGTTAACCCAGAGCCCTGCTTGTTGGTATGACGGTGTGGTTTTTGTGTTCTGTTTTAGACCCAGCAGCTCACGCCCAAGGAGTTTGTTGCTGACTTACTGAACACAGAATATTTTAAAGGGGACAGAAATGTTCATGAAGAGCTACTGAAATGGGTGGAAGTAAGTAGCATTCGCCACCAGGTGATGCTGTAGGGCTGAGTGTTTTTGTGTCTGTTTGTACGTGGGTGTTTTTTTAAATTACTGTTGGCTTTCAGCTTAAACTGGTTCACTCTTCCCAGCTGTTTGCAAATGAATTAAATGAGGGGGGCTTTTCCAGCACAAATTGACTAATGTAATGTCTGGCCTTAATAAAAGTTTAGAACTGTGCAGCTAATTTGTAAGATTGTCCACAAAAAGTAGGTGGAAGACTTCTAGGGCGGTTAAGGAATGTGGAGCAGAATTGGTGATGGTGCTGTTCTGCAGTCAGCGGGTGATTTAACGGGGGCCTTGTTTTTGTGCCTTTCAGTTTACCCTGCCATTTGCGTGGAAGTACAGCCACTGCCTCGACTTACTGGTACAGAGAGGGTTTGCTAGATCTGTCTCATACTTTGCCTTGGAAATATAAGTTTACAGAATGTTAATAAAATGTTTTGAAATATTTGAAATTATTTGAGATATAGCATCTGAGCTTTTTTTTTTTT